>WFMF01000341.1:0-187230 GCA_011033025.1 Beroe forskalii
CCGACCCCAACCTCCGGCACCGCTGCGGAGTGGACATCGAAGATCGGTGGAGTCTGGATCACATATTCTCTGAGAATAGAGTGAACGGGCACTACAAGAATTCGATCCACTCTCAGCGGCGGGACCGGATGGGGTACGCCCAATCATGCTTCAAAAAGGATGGGGAGCATTGGAGGTGCTTTCACGAGCATCGCCAAGGCTAGCTACCCGGATGGGGTATACTCCTGCAATATGGAGGATTCCTCAGTATCTTTCTCCCGAAACCTGGGAAGGATGATTACACCAATCTTAAGTCATTTAGGACAATCACACTGTCACCTGTCATCCTGAAATGGATGGAGGGGGATTTTGTGGCACATGGAAGCAGATCTGAAAGTGTACCGAGCGCCTAAGCAAGAAACAATTTGGATTCAAGCGAGGAAGCTCAACAACAGCTGCGATCCATAAACTAGTCAGGAAACTCTCGAGATGGCCATCCTAAACAAGGGGATGGCGCTCGGGACTTTCCTTGACATAGAAGGAGCGTTCGATAATGTGTCGTTAGGACTCAATCGATAAGGCCCTAACCAAGAACTGCAAATCGCCTGGCGTGAATAGATGGATCATGTCAATGATCCGGTCTAGGCGCACCACGGTGGAGCTGCAGGGCAAGGAAGAGGGTCATATCCATTTTACGAGGATGCCCGCAGGGGGGGATTCTATCCCCATTCCTATGGAACCTTGTAATAAACGATCTACTTGAGTTCACCAGGGACAAAATACCGTGCGACCTCCAGGGGTTTGCTAACGATATATCCCTGGTCTCAGTAGTGACAACGCCTAAACCACCAACTGGCAGCAACCGTCAAGGCTTTGACTCGGATACCCTTCGGGAGGTAACCCAAAGAAGCCTAAACAGTATCAACCAGTGGTGTAGGGGCAAATGGTCTGAAGCTATCTCAGCTGAAGACCCACTGCGTCATGTTTACGAATAGGAGGAACTGGTCATTCAGTAAGCCCCTGAAAGTAGACGGCGTCGAAATCGAAGTGAGAACTTCCACTAAGTTTCTAGGAATCACCTAGACTCAAAGCTGACGTGGAAAAATCACATCGAAACTGTGTGCAAGAAGGCCAATCTATCTTAATGCAGTGCAGGAAAGCGGTTGGTCCTACCTGGGGCCTGAAACCGATCACCATGCGCTGGATTTACGAGGTAATGGTTCGACCAATACTCACGTATGGTTCAACGATATGGATTGCTGGCACACAAAAAACGCACAGCCAGCAGCTGCTAAAGGGAGTTCAGAGGTTGGCAAACGTACTTATTACGGGAGCCTTACCTTCGACCCCAACTACAGCTGGATGTCGTCACGGGGATCATCCCAATCACGCTGTGGACTGGGAGGTCGCTGCGAAGGAAACCATGCGTCTGAAGTGCCAAGGTCATTGGTGCTTCCTCCGCCTGGAAAGCCTTCAGCGCATCACCAGCCACATCAGTGAGAATGAGAAGTTTATCAGGGCCCTGCCCAAGGATTTAACTTCCAAAGAACAAGATCCGATGAAACCGATTCTCAGTATAAACCAACGGTTCACTGTGCTAGTCCCGTCTCGGGAGGAGTACAAGGAGCCGAATGGTGAGGACTTTGATGTCGTGTGCTATACGGACGGTTCTAAAATCAACGACCACACGGGAGCAGGAGTTGTGATCAAAGGTGGACCATCCTGGAGCCACTTGGACCACTGCGAATCCTTCCATCTTGGGCTACACAGTACGGTGTTCCAAGCAGAAGTCTTTGCTGCTGCTAAAACGGCGGAGATACTGCAGGAACATGCACTGAGTAACACCAAAATCTTGATAAATTGTGATAGCAAATCGGCTATTCAGGCGATAAATGCTACGATTATCAAGAGCAAGGTGCCACTTCGGGCATCAAACTCCCTCAACTCACTTGGAAACACCAACAAGGTCACACTTAGTTGGATTCCAGCTCACAATGGGTACGAGGGGAACGAGCTGGCGGACCAGACAGCGAAAGCTGGGGCGACCAACTCAAACGACAGCGCATCCAGGGTCTTACTCCCCATACCGCGTGGGGTATGTTTCGCGGCAATGAGGAGGAAGACCAAAGAGGACTGGATAAGCTCTACAAAGCTGATCCTCCCAGAATGTTCAACATGATGTGGAGGGACAAATTTGCAAAGGAGCTATCCAGTATGGGTAGGAAGGATCTGAAAGTGGCTACTCAACTCCTGACAGGCCACACAGTCCTAAACTACCACCTCAAGAAACTGAATCCCGCTGTCCCTGCAACCTGTCCTCTCTGCGAAAGCGAAGATGAAACGGTATCACACTTCCTGGGAAATGCCCTCCCTAGGCAGTATTAGGGCCGAGTACTTCGACACCTACTACTGTGCAGGTACCGACATCGTGGACAGGTTCAAACTCAACAGGATCGTCAGCTACGCCCACAGGACTGGTCGCCTGGTACCTAAGAGAGTATGCGACGATTCTGCAACTACTTGAGGCTCTGTCCCTCACCGGACTGAGCCTTCAGTCACAGGATACACTCAAGCCGTCCCCAGATGATGTCGCGGAGGTAGCCCTCGCTCCGGCCACAGAAGGAGGGGCTCGACCCCGCCGCTGGGTCGGGAACGCCGTCCTGTTCCGACAGGATGGCAACGGGGAGGAACGGGACTCCCGTCCCATCCGGGCGCATGGGAGCTCGGAAGCGCTTGTCTCGGCCAGTTGCTTCCTCTCCTGGGCGCCGCCTGGGCCCTCGCTGGCCCATCCCCCTTCTAGTAGTAGTAGTTAACTTGATAGGGTCCCCTGTTTGTGATACGGTCCTCTGTTAACTTGATAGTGTCCCCTGTTAGTGATAGGGTCCTCTGTTAACTTGATAGGGTTCCCTGTTTGTGATACGGTCCTCTGGTAACTTGATAGTGTCCCCTGTTAGTGATAGGGTCCTCTGTTAACTTGATAGTGTCCCCTGTCAGCGATAGGGTCCTCTGTTAACTTGATAGACGCTTTAGAATTTACACCTTCAATTCAAGAACTGTGTTCACAATTTAAATTGCTTTTGATATCCAATAATTAAGTGAATATAAGTTAAAATGATTTAAAATCACTATAGGGCTGGAAAAGCTGTGCTTTATGGAAACTTGAACTCTCAAGAGCCATATTCAAACCTTGACTGTTCATGGAATACAAAGTCGACTGTTATTGCTAATGTGCTCTGGTGCCAATATTTATTTCTGAGAAGATGGAAGAACGATTTGGCAGTATTGTGTTCAGACAAAACTTTGACTCTGGGAACTTCGGTTGCATTGAAAATATAGATAATAATGAAGAAGACTTGCTTGAGTTTAAGATATGGACACGTCCAGATTGTGCTGGAACTTGCTATGAAAATGGCAACAGAACTTGGTTCCACTTCAGGTAGGTATTATGTTCATTGCTTGCGTCTAAGTTTATCACAGATTAACAGATAATGGAGAAGGTGAATTTTAAAGTTATAAAGTTGCCAAAAATATTTCAAAACTTATAAGGTAGAAACCCATTCAGTTGCAAGCATCAGTTTCCTTTAGTCTTTCTTCTAAAAGAAGCATCAAAATGCCAATAATGTCTTTTCATGAACTCATGTCAAAGGTAAATTGTTTCAGTGTTTCTGGAGTACCATCCCATAAGACCCTCAAAATAACAATGTGCAATTTGAACAAGCAGAGCAAACTCTACAGTCAAGGTATGACTCCTATCTTTCGAGCTGTTCCAGGGAAAATCAAGTGGGAAAGGACTAGAGATCGTCCCACTTATGAGGTGAATCTTCTAGATGTCTGGAGATTTTGTTTATCTGGTACCTAGACTCCAAAGCCTAAAGGCTTAAAAGCCAAAGGAACACAAATACATATTTTCATCAATAGGACTTATAGGATGACAGAAGATAAGTGATGAATTTATTTCTAATCTGCCTATAGATTTTAATAGAATTTACCTATTACCTAATTCATTATATTCTTCAGATAATTGATGGTCAATTTCATCTGACCTTTATGCACACAGTCCTTGACCCAAAAACAACAACATATTTTGCGTTTGTCTACCCATTCAGCTATTCTGATCTGCAGAAAAAATTGAATCTGTTAGAGTCTAGGTGAGTCCCTACTTCCTGCTCCTTGAAATTGAAAATATTGCTCGTGACTTCGTTGTGGAATTCAGTGGATTAATCAACTTGATATTACATCAACTACATATTACATTTTTCTTTTTGATTTGAATACATATTACCATTTCTTTGTACCTATTTTATTTTTCCTTGTATCTGGAAAAAATTAGCTTGGAATATTCCACTCAGGTTTATAACGCAGCTCTGGAATCTACCTTCTTGGAGTAGTACAGAAGACTTTCCAAATGATGCAATTTATTACCACAGTACAACTCTTTGCCATACACTGAACAATTTGAAGGTTCTGCTTATTTATTAATGCTTACTAGGCTGAGAAATATGCTTGTCATTATACAAAGATTTTTGTCTGTAAATCATGGTTCAAACAAAAATAGCTTAATTTAAATTTATTCTCACCGATTGTAAAGTGGGCCAGGCCACTCTTGAGGAATTAGTTTAATCCCAATTTCAGGTACAACTTCTCACCATATCGTCGCCACATGGAATGACAGACAAGAGGGAGGCCATGATGGCAAATCTGTTCCCTGATGGACCTTCTTCTTTACCTAGGAAATTTAATGGTAAAAAGGTATTTCAATTTGTAATTAAATCATATGTACACTTCTATATGCATTATTTCATCTCCAATCTGCAAAAACTGTCATCCATGTCACTACATAGTACATACTACATACTGTAGGTATAATGGTTTGCCTTCTTCACAGGTTTACTTCATATCATCCCGAGTGCATCCTGGTGAAGTCCCTGCTAGCTTTGTCCTCAATGGATTCCTTAACTTCATCCTCCGACCCAATGATCCACGGGCAATGTTGCTGAGGCAGCTGTTTGTTTTCAAAGTGGTGCCCATGCTTAACCCTGACGGTGTATACTGCGGTCATTACAGGTTTGTTTAAAAGATGCCGCACTGAATCATTCACATGCATAGTTGTACCTCCTAGATCATTTTGATGATTTTTGACGTATAATTTTCCAATTATTTTGAAGAAACTACCCAACTCCCCTGAATCATCAATAATCATGTTTAGCTGATTTATAATTGCGTGATGTATTACAGAACAGATAGTCGTGGTGTAAACCTAAACCGGTACTACATCAACCCGTGTCCCAAGCTTCATCCATCTATTTACGGGGCTAAGGCCGTCGTTATGTATCATCACAGAGGAGGTAACTTTGTGGAAACAATGGCAGTATGGGATCGTATAATTTTAATTTTACATTGCTAGATTATACAATCAAATTTGAGAGGTTATTATGGCGGTTTCATAGAGGCATGAAGTGCTCAAAACATTTCCGGGCTTCATCATGGATGTTCTGTCCATTTTGATATAACTTACTGTGTTCACTTTGATTATATGACACAAACACCCTATCCTCCGTTAGCTTACATAGTACATACAGGCCCCTATTTGTTACAATAACATGTAGCCTAAACCCCTCCCTCTTCCTTGCTGATTACATAATATGTTTGAAGGATCCGTACGCCTAATTCAAGACAATAATGTTCTAATGTATGAGAGTGATGTGATGCATCTTTATGTAGTGCATGATTCAAGAACCACACTAGGTGGAGATTCAATCATATATTTTTCAAAATGAAAACAATACAGTAGCAGCAATGTTTAAATTTCAAAATAAAACTATGCTGCCAATATTGATTCGAGACATCATCCGATATTCCTGATAGCGTTGTAGCTCGTTGAATTCGAAAAAATTCCTGATGATGATGTAGCTTGACACGAAATTGAAGAATCCCTATCGTTTCAAGAAGAGAATATTCACAATATTGAAAATTTCCTCCTAGGTAGAGACTGTAGATGCGGGGCAGATAACACGTTTAGAATAGCAAAACCTCACGTGACTCAAGTGGCTGAGGAGGAAAATGAGGAAAACAACAGTAACAACAACGAGAAGATCAACAAACAAGTCCAGAGCATCCTCAACAACCTTCGAAAAGTTTGTTGTTTTCTTTTAAAAATATTGGTACTATCGACAGAGTATCGATTGAATATTACAAATGTCATGAGGAGGATTCGTATCTTTTTTGTAAATAAGTTTAATTTCTTTGGGCGCTCTGTAAGTCACAACAATAAGTGCAACTTTCTCATTGCTCCGAATAGAAATAAAAGATTTATTCCCAAATCATTATTCTCCAGAAAAGGGTGCAAGAGCTTCCTAGGAATTATCATGTTTAAAATCCTGTTTATCAGAGGCCGATGCGACCACCCTTTGAAAGGGATGATACATAATTAGATATCATTATCACATCCCTATGGCTCATCCTCCCAGCCTCAGGACATTGACTGCAATGACGAGGAGTTCCAGTCCCGTATGGAAGCCAGGGTCTCCGAGATTTGCAACAAAATGGCTCAGATGAGCACTCAGCCTGTTCAGCCTGCAAAAGAAAAACCTACCAACCTAGGTGGTTAGACTGTATAAAGGACACGTTATTGTTCTCCTGGTAGAAAATGAAAAATAGTTTAGATACTAACATACCTCCCTGTTCTAGGGGCACAGCTATATTTTCAGCATGGCATTTTTGACCCTTGTCAGCTCGTTTTTACGCTTTTTAGCCTGTTTTGCAACTTTTCAGCGCGTCTTGAACTCTTTTCGTCACTCTTTGGATACTTTTCTACGTTTATCAACTGAAAGGGCCTTTCAGTTCTGAGATTTGTTACCTATATTTGTAACGATTATTCTTTTATACTCAGTTCAGCTACGGACATCAGCTCAGTCTTCAAACGATCTGAGTGACCCGGATCAGAATGTGGATATTAGAGCGTGCGTGTGTGGCGTTACACCTGTCCCGCTGCCCTGTAACAAGCAGATTCTCAGCAACGGGGTAAATTACAACGTCTAGTCTTTATTCGGACTTTATTCAAACTTTATTCGCACTTTATTCGAACTAAATTGTCTTTATTCGGACTGGTGATTGCTCTGTCAAAGAGCCTCAAAAAGAGGAAAGTTAGGTTTGTAAGACCCCAATTATCAAAAAGCCATGCCAGGAATCCTGATCAAACTGTGGCATCATCTAATCTTGAATCCCAGTTATTAGATGATTATTGAACATTCAGTGTAGAAATCACTGTTTGGTCTCCGCAGGGTGGAATACCGGACGATGTCCGGCCGGAGAGTGGAATAGAAATGTACGTAGACTTGCACGGGCACGCTTCCAAGCGAGGTTGCTTCATCTACGGCAACAATCTGTCAGATGAGAAGCAGATCGAGAACATTCTCTACCCCCGACTTATCGCTTACAACTCAAGTAAGAGGGGAAGTGTAAGAAACTGCGTTAAAAATTTATGCTGTGCGTTTTTAGTAGTTTTTCATAATTCTGTCTGCGACAATTCTTTTTTCATAGGTATTTCTCAGACCTATACGTGAGAAATTTTGACAAAAAGTTTCGTTTTGGTGATATCTTACTGTTTTCAGTTCACTTTGACTTTCCTGGCTGCTGTTTTACCGAGCGGAACATGTATACAAAAGACAAATCCGACGGTCTAAGCAAGGTATCCAGAATTTGATTTTCAATCTAGACACGAGAATAAAAAACACCCTTACCCAAAATTTCACTCCATTCTTCCTGGGTGATCCGTTCATTTTATCAAAGAACCTGTTTTCGAGTGCTACGATTGCTCACCTTTAATAAACTCGTTCCAATTTCTCTAAATGGAAGTGGCTATCTTTTACACACCAACTCAACACCCTTTTGTTTCAGGAAGGGAGTGGCCGGGTGGGTATCTACAAGAGCACGGGTATAATCCACTCCTACACTCTCGAGTGTAACTACAACATGGGTCGACAGTCAAGTCAGGGACAGCCAGCCCTGCCCCCGCTTCTAAGGATGAGTTGGGAAGAGGGGCCCGCCCGTTACATTCCGCCAAAATACCCGTTACTTTCCCGCCAAAATACACTCCCGAAAGTTGGGAAGAGGTAAGTTGGAGAATGGAGACTTTTTTCTTTCTATGTTCTTCAGAGTATTTTTGAACGTTTGATATTTGCGTGCGTACATTTTAATTCTAATTGCTATGTTCGCGGCTTTTCACTCAATTCTAAACACGTTTTAGTGTTTTTGTGGTCAGAGTTTAATGGGTCAGGCAATTAAAATGTGCTAGAAGTTATTACAAGTCCATACAGTGGTGGCGCACTATCTTTTGAAATGCTCAATCAATCAGCGATGATTGCATCTCTAGCAAGTTGAGATCAGCTTGAAGAGTCAATGAATAATTACTTAATTTGATCCATAAATAGAAACACGCACACATATCATTCCAACTTCTTTTTGAATGAGTGGATCACCTGACTCTATATTATGATATAACGCGCAGTACATATATTCCAGCTGTGGTGATGATATATATAAGCAAGTAAGAGATTTACCTAGCAAGCAATGTAATATCATAATCATAACACAGCTCACCACCGGTGCTAGCTTTTTGCCACTCTCGGTCAGCTCACTCAATAATTGCCTGGCCTCCTCAGTGATCTGGTCGCGTATAGTGAGTGTATATGAATTATATACACAGAATGAACATGTACTTAGTACTATATCATACACATTATAAATCGTGTACATACTCACTGGGTGTAAGTAAGATGTGTGAAGTAGGCATGATGTTCATTTTATATAGTAGTAAGTGAACATTCGTGGTACTCGGTGAGAGATCACAAAGAATACTATGGGGATTCCCCCATTGGGGAACATTGGGGAACATTTGCACATCGAATCTTTTAAAATTGGGGAATTTTCCAGAGGGAAAGGTTTTAAAATGGTTGTTAGTAAGTTTTCTACATTCTAGTAAAATAGTAATTCAATTTGTGACCCAGTGACACATTTTAGTGTTAGTTAAGTTGTTGGTTGGTTGTACCAGGCCACATTGCCATAGCGATGCTTTTAGTAACTCATTGATTAGTGGTGTATCACTGTATGCATAAAGTTATGGGTCACTTAAAATGTGACCTTATGTGCCACTTTTTGGTGCTCCATAATTGGGGTAAAATATCAGTGAGTTCTCATAAACTAATGAACTACATGGGGTTCTTCAGAATAATACCAATTACTTATACCAAAATCCTTATTCCGTAGAAAGTAATATATCAGTATGTGATTTCATTGAATGCATCCAAATAATATTTTAGCAATTAAGCCCATAACCGTTCCTCCAACTCCTAACATCCATTCACCTCGTATTTTCTCAGGTAGGTAAAGCCCTGGCTATCGCTGTCCTAGACCTGCACAACGTTAACCCCTGGTCGAGGCTAGCAAACACTGATGTGGTGAACGCCCATGGGCTACGTGGTCTCATGCTCAGAACCAGCAAGGGAAACACCAACACTGGTAAGAGTTGTGAGGGATGTTTAGTGCTACTCAAATCCCTGTAATAACCGTGATAGAGAAGTCATAAAAGCGCATTTTTCTTTGGTTGCAGCCGGTTCATTACTCATTTTCACTCCGCCTCAAGTACTGATAAAGTCATAACATGAGGCAAATCTCAGTCAATGTTGTTTTAAATTTCATGATAAGATGGCTTTATCAAATCATGTGCTTTCTAATTTATTGTTATTTCAACAAAATGTTCATTATTTCAAGATGCTTAACCTCACACCCCAGTTTTTTCAGGGCCAGGTGTACTAAGGAGACTCGCTTATGCAACCAGTAAAATTTCTAATACCAACGTAACCGAGAATTCCAAGCCCCCAAGGTGAGTTGCAACTCTTTTGCTCATTATCTGTATAAATTCAAACTATTGACCGCCAAAATTAACCATTTTGTAGTTAGAGTAACATGGGGAAACCGGTGAAAAAGGTTCCTCAAAGAGAAGAAGATAAGGAAGGGTCAATGTTCTTAAGTTTTTATTCCAGCTGAGTGTTTAGCATTTAAAGCATTTATTGGCGTTGAAAATCTTTTATTCAATATTATTTATAGGGATTAAGAGTAAAGAAACCATTAAATTTGCCTTAGTGTGTTTTATATCTGCCCCTCTTTCCTACATTCAAATTTATGATCACAATCTCTTCTTCAGACCAAAAGCGCTCTGTAAGAGGCACGAGCTCTGATCCCAAGCCGGTGGGAGGGTTTATTCCGAGACTTCGCAGCACAACCGTGTCCAGCAGCAGTCGGACAGACCTTCATGCCAACCCTGACACAGGTACACGCTGGAAGAAACACAGTGCTGTGTAGTGGGTTTACGGGCATGATTTTGAATGTCAGATACTGTTTAGTGATAGCATTTATACTTAAACATGGATAAAATGCATACTGGTTCGTCATTTCTTCGCCGTTCTAAACCTCTAACATGGATAAATGCTTTGAAAATGCATACTGGCTCACCATTTCATAACCACTTTTTATTACCCTCGATCCCTTTTTCTCATCCATGTTTTGAAATCGCTTCAGAATCAGACAGCTGCAGCAAAACAGATCTTGCCAATAAGGACGATAATGCTCGAAGAACAGGGGACAAGACGGGGGACAGAACAACAAATAGGACGGGAGAAAGGACGGGTGAAAGGACGGGAGGAGGCAATAAAAGGAGAGATTCAGATCGTCAGCAGCGCCGGGGTAGCAGGGATCTTTCAGATAACAAACAGTTAAGCGAGTGTACTGACAGTTCGTCTGGAGGGGCTTCAAAAGCAACTGGTAAGTCTAAAGTAATTTCACAAATAATTTTCTGAAATGCTTTTCGGGATGCATATATTCATAACGTTCTGAAAACTATTGGTAAGTGTGGAGTATAGAGTAAAGTGATGGTCTTTAGTTGACCAGTTTAAGATCATGAAGTTACATTAAACCTCCTTCCATTAATCCACCCATGAATAACACCGGACGTACGTTTCCCAGATAAAGTCGCCCGGAAACGAAGTACGCTGCTCCGGCAAACTTCGGCTTCGCTCGCCAAACAGCGGTCAGACAAAACACGGAAAGCACCTTCGTCAGATGACATGAATTCAGCGGAGGATAAGGGGGAGAAACAACCAGGGGATATCTCCATTCAGTACCGGTTAGTTTTTTGATTTGCTTTATATTCACTCGTTATGACCGACTATTGTTCGTACATTTTTAGGGCTATTTTATGAAGTTCAGTCAATTTTCAATGTCAAAAGTTGTTGATCTTTTAACTTACATTCGGCGGTAAAATTTAGAGGATATTCATGAATTTATTGCCAGAAGCGTCAGATTATATTATGTTGAATTATGCTCCGGTATGTTGCGATTTGGAAGATGTGCAAGCTGTGCACAGCTAACAGATTTAACTGCCATGGTAACGTTGTTATAATATCAAAATATCATATACTCTACGGGAGGATTGAGCAGCATTCAAATAGGAATCAGGTATTTAAGTATTTAGAACGATAGATTTCAAACATATTAAAAGCTAAATAGCACGTACATTACGGTGTATAGGTTACATTTTACAATGAAAAATTGTATATTTTCATGATGTTTTCAATCGTACCAATAAATAAAAGCTAGCAATCTTAAGTAATGACTATCCGTGAATGATTTACGATTCACATTTCATTGTATAATAATATCGCTATTTTTGACTGGATTCTCGTGACTATTCTGTAAAAGTTTTTAAATTTCAGAATAAATTAAAAACTGGTCCCCAGAGTACCGAATGGTTTTCAATACAAAGTATTAAGTTTGTGATGTTATAGAATCTTAGAATAGAAATTTCAACATGCAGCATCCACATTTACGATTTTATTGCAGTTATTACGTGCATTACTGTGCAGAACTGTAGCAAATGCAGAATTTTAACAAGAGAAAAATTATAATTTCTACAAGTTTTAGTGCGTAATTTGATTCTTTGATTGAAAATTAATTATTCAATATTATGATGATTATAAAAAACGCATTATTGAGAGATCTCAAGTTACATAACCCTATTAAAGCTCATAAAATTCCATTAAAGCTAACAAAATTCTTACCATGACATATGAAATCTAAATAGGTTAGTAGGTTCACTGATCAGTTGAAAACGTGTTTACTTCTAATGCTTAGACCAGAGTTTTGCGGCCTGCAATAGCATACGCTCCAAAAACACATTGTTCAGGGTGGTATTCTAGAATTGAAAGTCAAATAAAATTTACAATTACATCCATTGATTAAATCTAGAAATCTTTAAATAACTTTATTCTATTTTTCATCGACAGATTGCTATGCAGTGAAAATCTAAAAGACAATTTGAACCGATAATTTAACCTAGAAATTAGTAACTGACGGTATTCCCTTTGTATCCTCAGCTCGCTCCTTTTCGTTTTCAGCTCGCCAAAACGAGTCAAAACCTCGACAATTAACTCTATAAACCTATAAACTTGCAACTAACACGTACTCCAACTCCTCCCCAGCTCGCTGTACAGTGGGGTATACAAGTTAGACGTAGAGGAGGAAGAAGAGGGAGGTCCCACCTGCGTTAAGAAGATCTACCCTACTGCCACCACCAACCTCCTCGCTGCTGCCACCGCCGCCTTGCCAGCAGGCGGCGTTCCTGTGGTGTTAGGTGGCGTAGAGAAACAGGCGGCGTCGCTCTGTACCTTCGTGGATTTGGTGGATAACGGACTTTCCTCTGGTGAGTGGGACTTATCAGCTGTAAAATTTTGATCGAAATAACATCTTTCTATATTTGCTAGGAATGTTAACAAATGCCATTCCACTCGTGGTACCGTTCCTCGGAGAAGTTTTTGGGAAGAAATGTTTAGCTCTGCAATATTTTATTTATATTTCCAATGTATTTAGGAACGTCCCGTGCTGTTGAATTGGAGGAAAACGATCCTCCTGAACTTACCAAACAAAAGGTAGGTCGTTTACCATGCCACATGACAATAAAATAACCCACGATTCTTTTGTGCACCATTGCCTGCTCTATAGAGGATTCTTTTTGCTTTTTACAGAAAGTGTCATCACTTTTTGTCCCTTTCTTGATGCATATCTAAGTAACTTATCATTATTAGATCCCATTAACCATGATATTCCTCCCTAAGGTACTGATGTCACCTAAGACAGTGACATGTGGACAACCAATCAGAACGACCCACGTCACCCAGTCCAAGGTCCCAAAGAAATCAGGATACTATCCTGTTCTTAGAAATGGGTTTGTTACATATTCTTTAACCCCACTCTATTCCCAGTACTTAACCTAAGGTTTAAGGTTACACCAATAACCCTGAAACTTAGGTTTTACCCATTTCTCTGAACCTTCAGCGTTACCCATTACCGTAAAACGGGTTTGATTGACCGGAGTTTTTGATTAAGAGTTTTATCACGACAGGCACCAGTCATCAAGGCGGTCTAACGGTAGAAACAAGGATTGGTTGAGAGAGTGGCACGCCCAGGGTGATACTCTAGCAACGGGAGGTAATTCCGATGTTCTGAACATAACCTCGTTTTAGACATTTCATTAAGAACAATTGAGTTTACATTATTTATTGACCCTTATGGTTTAACTCACTACTGGTTCAGGAACGCCTGGACCTCTAGACAAACCACCGGCAAAATGTTAGATATGATCTGTGTTGTGGTACGTTTAACTAAAAGTCCAAGTGCTTGTGTTGTTCTTCCCACTGTTTTATGTCGATTGAGGGCCCTAGTATAGAGTCTAAATGACCCAACCTTTCCTGTCCTTGCTAAAAAGACATAATTTGTTGCATGAAGACATTATTCAGTAGCCACAAAGGTGCCCAATACTACGGGGATATCAAATAAGTCGGTGATAACCTCAGTTAACAAGGCCATGACTTCCACGTATCGTAAATAAGGCTGCACGAATTCATAATGTTGGGTGTCACAGAGTGGCGAGTCAATGTTTCGCTGATTTGGAACAAAAATGGAACAAAAATGGAACAAAAGTGTAAAAATTTGTCGGCATATATCAGAGGCCAGAGTTTGGCTTGGATTGACTTTTTGATGATCAGGATGTGTTGTAGGGGAATTGAATCGATAGTATTGATAAGTTTCTGTTCCATCTTCTATGTCAAAAGTGGTTGATCTTTCACTTACTTTCGGTGAAAATTCATGAGGATACTCATGAATTTACTGCCTAAAGCATCCGATTATATTATGCTGAATTATGCTCCGGTATGTAGCGATATTTGGAACATGTGCAAGCTGTGCACAACTAACAGATTTAACTGCCATGGTAACGTTGTTATAATATCAAAATATCATATACTCTGCAAGAGGATTGAGTAGCATTCAAATAGGAATCAGGTATTTAAGTATTTAGAACGATAGATTTCAAACATATTAAAAGTTAAATAGCACGTACACTCTGGTGTATAGGTTACATTTTAGCATGAAAATTTGTATATTTTTCATGATGTTGTCAATCGTACCAATGAATAAAAGCTAGGAATCTTGAGTAATGACTATCCGTGAAAGATTTGCGAGTTACATTTCATAGTATAATAATATCGCTATCTTTGACTGGATTCTCGTATAATTCGTGACTATTGTTTAAAAGTTTTTAAATTTCAGAATAAATTAAAAACTGGTCCCCAGAGTACCGAATGGTTTTCAATACAAAGTATTAAGTTTGTGATGTTATAGAATCTTAGAATAGAAATTTCAACATGCAGCATCCACATTTACGATTTTATTGCAGTTTATTACGTGCATTACTGTGCAGAACTGTAGCAAATGCAGTATTTTAACAAGGGAAAAATTATAATTTCTTCAAGTTTTAGTGCGTAATTTGATTCTTTGATTAAAAATTAATGATTCAATATTATGATGATTATTAAAAAAAACAAAAAACGCATTATAGAGAGATCTCAAGTTACCATAACCCTATTAAAGCTCACAAAATTCCATTAAAGCTAACAAAATTCTTACCATGACATATGAAATCTAAATAGGTTAGTAGGTTCACTGATCAGTTGAAAACGTGTCTGCTTTTAATGCTTACACCAGAGTTTCGCGTCCTGCTATAGGCTACGCTCCAAAAACAGATTGTTATAGTTGGTATTCTAGATTCTAGAATTCAAAGTGAAAATTAAATCTAGAATTACATCCATAAATTAAATCTAGAAATCGTTCTGTTTTTCATCGTCAGATTTCTGTACAGTGAGAATCTAAAAGACAATTTGTACCGACAATTTAACCCAGAAATTTGTAACTGACGGTATTCCATTTGTATCCTCGGCTTGCTACCAAAACTTATACTTTTCGTCGTCAGCTCGCCAAAACTATTCGAAACCTAAAATTAAATCTCTAAACCTACAAACCTGCAACTAACGCCTATTCCTCCTCCACCGCTCGTTGTACAGCGGTGTATACAAGTTAGACGTTGAGGAGGAAGAAGAGGGCGGTCCCACCTGCGTTAAGAAGATCTATCCTACTGCCACCACCAACCTCCTCGCTGCTGCCACCGCCGCCTTGCCAGCAGGCGGCGTTCCTGTGGTGTTAGGCGGCGTAGAGAAACAGGCGGCGTCGCTCTGTACCTTCGTGGATTTGGTGGATAACGGACTTTCCTCTGGTGAGAAGGACTTATTAGCTGTAAAATTTTGATCAAAATAACATAGGTTTTCTTTGCTAGAAGTGTTGACACATTTTGTTCCCCTCGTGGTACATTCCCTCGGAAGACATGTTGCTCTGCAATATTTTAATTAATATTTCCACTACATTTAGGAACATCCCGTGCTGCTGATTTGGAGGAAAACGATGCTCCTGAACTTACCAAGCAGAAGGTAGGCCGCTTATTGTAACATTCTTTTGTGCACTATTGGGCTGTTGCCTGCTAAATCGACGATTTTTCTTCGCTTTTACAGACGCAATCATCTTCGTCCCTTTTCTTGATGGATAATGGATATGTATTGAATAAAGTATTCTTTTGGGAGCAAGTTTAAAACGTAGAATTATATTATAAAGTTTAAAATTGGTTTAAAATAAAGTATTCCTCCCTAAGGTACTGATGTCACCTAAGACAGTGACATGTGGACAGCCAATCAGAACAACCCACGTCACACAGTCCAAAGTCCCAAAGAAATCAGGATACTATCCTGTTCTTAGAAATGGGTTTGTAACATCTTCTTCAACCCAGGCTATACCCACTGCCATAAACCTATCACTCTGAACCTTAGGTTTTTCCCACTGCCTTGAACTTTAGGCTTTACTCATAACCCCAAGTGGAACAGATTTGACCAGTTACAGTTAATTTTAAGAGTGTTATCACGACAGGCACCAGTCATCACGGCGGTCTAACGGTAGAAACAAGGATTGGTTGAGGGAATGGCACGCCCAGGGTGATACGCTAGCAACGGGAGGTAATATCGATGTTCTGAACATAACCTCGTGTTAGGTATTTCCATAAGAATACTTGATTTCACTTTATTTATTGACCCTTACGTAACTCCCTACTGGTTCAGGAACACCTGGACCTCTAGACAAACCACCGGCAAAATGTCAGATATGATTTGTGTTGTGTTACGTTTAACTTCAAGTCTAAGTGCTTGTGTTGTTATTCCCACTGTTTTATGTCGATTGAGGTCAAGGACTACCTAACCTTTCCTGTCCTTGCTCAAAAGACATAATTTGTTGCATGAAGACATTTTTCAGTAGCCACAAAAGCGCTCAATGCTACGGGGTATCAAATAAGTTCTTAAGTCGGTGATAACCTCAATTTACAAGAGCATGACTTCCAAGTGTCGTGAATAAGGCTGCGTAAATTCATAATTTTGGGTGTCACAAAGTGGCAAAAGACCTGCGGGCGCGAAATTTAATTGCAAAATTTATGTTAAAAGAGCATTTTTCAGTGGTTAGTGTAGTGCGCGCGTCGGGTGCGCGCGATTTCGAATTCACACGCTGAGTGGTGAAATCACGGCATACGACACCTTTCGCTCTTCACTACCATAATGAGACTTGAGAATACAACAGATAATTGGTGTATTATATTGTACTCTTATGCTGACATGGCATTCTCTTTCCAGGATTTCCAGCCATCAAGTAGAACGACTTCAAGCAAAAAGGGCGAAGACATTTTGGTTTCAGAAGCAGAAATTGATCGATCATGACAAAAATTGGCAATTGTCGAATTTATCGACTTTCGAGGCCTTATGCTGTCTTTGACTTTCTGGCCTTAGTAAGATATACTTTTCGATGATGCCGTAATTTAATTTATTTTGGGCAACGAAGAATCATATTACCGATTTCTGTTTAATCATTTTTGCTGCAAATATTTGTTATCAAGTTTCATTTCAATGTAAAAAACATGAACATCCATATTTTTCATTAAGCATCAGTGTATGCTTATGAAATTTAGTGTTAACCTTTTCCCTGATAAGTTCGAAAGTCTGTATCCAATATCGCGGATCTCGATCAAGAATTCGCTTGAGTTTTCAGTTTTGTTATTTGCAATGGCATAGATGATGGGGTTGGATATAAAACCAGTTTTGCACTTTGGATTGTTATGCAATGAAATATTTGTAAATACAAAATATGTTTATTCGTAATTATTGTGAAATAGATAATGAATTCAAGTTTAAACAAAAACAAAATCCTCGTTTAACTTGTCATGATCGAGTCATTCTGAGACGACCTTCTGAAATTTCCACACAACTGCTATTTGTACGTGCGTGAAACGGATCAACAAAACCATGTAGACCTTTCGTTTCGTCATCTTCACATTGATAAAGATGACGAATTGAAAGATCTACAAGCCCTTGAACTCAAGTCCTTGGACCATGGATAAACGTGTTAATGTTTAGCAAGCTGGATGCACTTGGCAGCTTCACCTGTGACCTGGACACTTGCCAGACGTTGTACAATGTACTTGTAGCGTGGAACTGGACCAGACGACGTCTGGCAAGGTGCCATAAAAACATCAACAAATTCAAAGTAAAACAATCGCATGTGTAATGATAATTAAATTGAGTCAAGAGACTGAAACATGAGAGAATAACATAAGCTTTGGTCAAAATTGCAGAGTTGAACGCTCAAGATTGTAAATGTGATGAACGTTTCATCATGGAAACGCTCATCGATTCGCAGTTATCACAGACCAGAGTTCTTTTATAGTCCATTCATGTACTGGCCAAACGATTGAATTAGAAGAAATTAGTGAACTCAAAACTGAAGTTAAATATTAAAGAGATCATAATGAAAATGCGAAATTATAATAACTTATTGCAGCTTATTAGTGACTTGATGGTTTTGATTCAGCCAATCAAACTTTGAGTCAATTGTTCCTCACAGCTTCACGTCTCCTACTGGCACCATACCAAATATGATAAGAAAAATTCTCGTGTATTTGACATTCTCTCAACAACTCAAAACAAATGGGATTAAAGAGGTTCTCTTGGTACAAATATATTATATGTATCTGAAAAAACGAGCTATCTTCTTTTCAGATCAACAGCAAACCTCGTATTCAAAAATAGATCACATATAAATATAAAATGGTTAAAATTTCAGATACATTCCATCATGTGTCGAGAAATTCGCCTGAGCAGGGGATCTCAAAGTCAATAAACATTATATCATATTAAATTAAAACTAAACAAAAATTCTGGAAAAAAAGTAGTGGGACAATGTACATATATATGATGTTCCGTGAGAAGAAGAGGGGAAGAAAATATATATGATTGCTCAGGCGGTGTGTGTTTCTCACACTTCAGTATATCAATCTGTCCACACGGCGAGAAGAGAGGAAGACTCATTTCACAGATCTACAAACAGCCAGGAGCACACCCAGTTTGTATTCCCCCCGAGGGACGATGTTTCACCCCGAGGGTTGGATGCCTCGTCCTCCCTCAGTCGTTCATTTCCTCGGTAACCTCGTGCGGGTTGAGAATACCCGGCACTGTCATCTGGTACTTGAGTTTGGCGGCAGCGGCTGCTTTCAGCTGCTCCTTCTTCTCTTGGAGGTAGAGGTCTGTGAGGTCCTCGCCTGCACATTCCTGGGAAGATATATGATTTTTTACACAAAGCGAACAATCTTAAATGCCGATAGGAGAAGGAAAATAGATGAGATGCGGAGCCAGATTTAATTCTATTCCTATAGAAAACAGTGAAATACTGTTTTAATATCAGTTCTTCAGTAAAATTTTTCAGTTAAAATATCCCACCTTGATTTGTACAAGGAAGTCTCGTAAGTGCTCTCTGAAGGCTGTCGTGTCTTGATTGAGGGCGTACATCCCATCCAGAAACACGGACACTTGCACGCTGGAATAGATGAGATTAATACTACCATCTTTATCGGTATACTACAATCATGTGCACGGCGTATAGACATGCTAAATAACACGTCGGTGCGCTGCGCAATTTTGCATTCGAAGTTTTTATTTCTATTCATGAAAATTCAAGACATGGCAGAATAGATGAATGTCTAACTCACTCTTGTAGAGTTGGGGAAGGCCTTCTTGAGAAGGTCCTGGGTGTATCCTTTCACAAACACAACATTGTCCATGTCAGGAGCACTGCTCTGTAAGATGGGGCTGTGTTAGAAGTGGTGTCAAGGGAGAGTGGTGTCAATGATATAATGGTGTCAGTGGAGGGTGGTGTCAAGGGAGAGTGGTGTAAGGGAAGAGTGGTGTTATCTGTCAACTTCAAGGGAAGGCACTGTCAAAAATGTTGAAAAAAATCAATTACAAAGTTCAGATTCTCAAGAAACTGATGTTCTCGCACTTCCCCCATTTCTCTTACCTCAGGGTACAGAGGTACGGTAATCTTCTTGGACTCCACCAAACTGTACATATACGCCAGCAGCTTGCTCTGATTGGAGAGCTGGGCAGCGTTAGTACTATCCGTTACCACACTCAGAACATGCTGTAGAATGTTCAGGAAGTAGGTCTGGTAGAAGCTCTGCGCCACGTCCTTACCGTCCAGGTTATGTAGAAGTGTCAGGACAGTTAACAGCCCGGTCTCTGCCACGTTATGCATCATGTGCTTGAAGGCCCACACAATCGAGTCCATAACGAGTTTGAATTTATCAGGTGGGATCTGAAGCAGGGCAGGGAAGCAGTGCTGATTGATAGATTCAAGCAACAGGTAAAAGTTCGTACGGTGTTCGGGGAAATCTTCGAAGTTATCCTTGATCATATCGAGCGTGCACTCGAACACTGCATCGAATATCTTGGGAACTTCCCCCGTGATGTGGTTCTCGAGTTTATTGATGAAGACTGTCATGGTGCTCAGCACTTCCGAGTCCCGCGCGTTGGGGTGGTTCCGGTTGTAGTCGCCCAGCACGGCGTTTAGGAGTGGTGGCACGAAGTTCTCGCAGACTTGCTTGGGGTCGGTGGACTTGGCAACCCACGCGGATATGAGGCGGAGAGCTTCTTTCTTGACGGTTCGCATGGAAGCAACGAGGGGCTGTTTCAGGACTTGTTCTCCGTTCTGTTGCACGGCAGTTGAGATGTTCTCTGACAGCACCTGAGGGGTGGGGAGTGTTAGGAGTCAGTGAGAGGGGAAGGGTTTGTTAGAGGGGCGAGGAAGGGGTAGACACAAGATAAAGTGCTTAAATTAGGAACTGAAACGGGGTGGGTATCATGAAATTCTTTATTTGATAAGGGTAAGGCATGATAATTCAGCCTTTTGGAATGAAATTTAGTTAAAATATTTCTGCCACAAATATTTCTTGGATATCAGCAACGTAAATCACAGCACATAATCAATAATGAAACAACTGATTAGAATGAATCATAAACTGTTTACAAATATGCTAGAAAAGATTGTTACATAAGTAATGATTATATATTTCAGTGGTTTATCAATTCAAATTAAAACTTAATACTTTTTGAATGAAAATCATTACTTTCCCGACTTTTCTCTGGTCCGGTAAAAATAATAAATTTATGATAATAATAATAATGTTATTTAGTCTCATATCTAAATAAATAAAATGATGAATCTCCTCTGATCAAAATATTATAAAATTCCGCCGTGCTGGCAGCATAGTAAACATAAAAGAAACGTGGATTTCAGTTGGAACCCGTTTCAATACAGGACATAGGAACCAGGAAATAACAGAAGTCAGGTCATCAGTTCCTTGTTGCCCCTGTTAAGCCCCAAGCACAAACTGATTGCTGTTCCCCTATCGGCTATCTTCCATACACCACAATCCAAATAACAGATCCATACAATCACATATCCTACTGATTGTGTCAGTGAATTAAATAAACTGGAGCGGCTTCCTAGCTGTAGCAATCAAACAGGATCCAGCTATAAATGATAAAGTGATAAATCTGAGAAACATCAACAACTCTTTGCTGTAATCTTCATGGGAGAGAGAAAGAGGGAGTCAGAATCAGAGAATATGTCAACAATTCCCCATACATGCCTCTGGGCCCTCCCTTCATATGTTGGGACGGCTGACTTGGGGCTGTTTCGTGTAGTCCAAAGGTTCGATACCGTTCGTTTGGAGCTGGGATCGCAACAAAATGTTCTCCTGTTCGACCCTCTTCAAGGATTCCCGGACCTTGGCCATTTCCACCAACACCTGATTCTGTTCCTGCAACCGTTCGACCACCTGAGAGTGCGCTATCTGGAGTTCCTGGATGAAATTAACGGTTTTCTGGAGCACCCCACAGTTGCTCTTCATCCCTGTATTGGGCGCAGCCCCGCCCCTCTTCGACCCCATCTCCTCTTTACAGCTCGGTACCATCTCCGCTAACTTCTGAATCCACCCGTTTATCTTGCTCCTCCTCCTTCTCTCCACCTCATTATGAGTCTGCCTCCTCTTCTCCTCCCTATCTGACCGCTGCTGGGACAGCGCATCCCCTGAACTCTGGTGCAGGTTGCCCATGGGAGCTATCTTCTGAAGCGGACTGGCTCCCTCCAACTGGTTCTGTGGAATCATTACGTAGAAGTTCTGTCCCCCTGTTCCTGGGGCACCGTTGGGGATGTTCAGGATCTGTCCGCCGACTGCAGCAGCATTCCCAGCCGCAGCACCCCCAAGATTGAGGATTTGTCCGGCTTGTGATACCCCCAGGGTGGGGGCCAGGGGTGCCAGGGTGGAGAGAGTGGCTTGTTTCACGTCATGCTGCTGGTTACTCAACATGGAGATGGATTGAGAAAGGGCTGATCTGACTTCCCCCACGACCGGTTTAGCGGTGTTCTGAGGTTGCTGTTGTTGCTGCTGTTGCTGCTGGGGTTGCTGTTGGGCGTGTTGCTGGGGGCTTTCTGTTGCGGTTGGAGTTGGGAGAGTTGCGTGGGGTTGTTGTACATAAAATTCATTGTGTCCCTAAAACAGTGGATTAGGTCACTTTCATGTGATTTGGGGAAAATGATAAAAGAATTGCAAGGAAAATGCTCGAGTACTCAAGGAAAGATTTGGCGAATGTGCAGCATATTTGGAAATGATTGAGATTGAAGTGTAATGTGAAATAATCCGAAAATGGGCAATAAAAAAGGACATTTGACGTCGTCTGTGATAATTTCTGAGAAAACCACAATATGTTCAGTGTTCAAAATATTCACAATTAAGTTAAACATATGTAATATTTTTATCTACAAACTACAGTACAGAATTGCTGAAGTCTGTTCACCAAGTCTTTATAGTTAGTAATCCAAAAATAATAAAAGGAGTAATTTAATATCATGCTCATATCATGCTAATTTCATGCTCATAGATTTATGCAAGTGTCAAAATGTATGAATAAAGGATATTCAATGATTTTAATAATAATTTAAGGCCTAAAAACCAACAAGTGCTCTGGGCTAACAAAGGGTCATTGCTCGCAAAAACTACAACAATCAAATCAAATAGGTCAAATAAAATATATACTACGATCAAATCTAAATTTAGAAAGGAGCAATGTACAATACCCCGCTCTACCATGATAGCACAGAACTATACAAAGAAGAGAGCGGCAACGAACACGCAAATACACTGTACATCCGACACACACACAGTACTTGTGGCTTATGAACACAGTCTATATATGTATATAATGAGGTGGGGGCAGCCCCGGGGCAGACTACACATAATTGCACGTGATTCCCGGCAGTCACGTGTCCAATGTACACGCAGTCAGGTGTCTGATTGACGGGCTCGTCACGTGGGAGGAATTGGGTGGGCACGTGGGTAGAATTGGGTTGCCACGTGACCGACTTTCTCGTGTCACATGTCTAATTAATTCATGTCACGTGTGCAATTCTATCCGGTCACGTGTCCAATCATTGCAAATACCGCAGTACTGATATTGCAGAAGTCTGCCGACGCCCAAGTCACGTGATATAAGGCAAGTCACGTGTCATGTCACTTGATAAGACAGTGCACGTGATAAGGCATGTCACGTGACAGTGCACGTGTAGGATTACACAGGGACTGTAACATGAGGAGCAGCCTACAGATAGTGTAACGGAGTGTGAGGTAATGTGTGTGAGAGTCTTGACATGCAATCACATTATTATATAGGGACCTTATGTACGAGAAACGTGTGAGAATGACGTCATTATCACAGATTTGAATAGCAAGTTTATGAAGTTACATCGTCTATGTGTGTCTTGAGTGTATGCATTCTATCAAGAGCTATGATCTATACGAATGTAGAGTATACACAGTTGATAATGGTGACTGTTGGTGTATGTATACGCAAAAATTATACAAGGGTGCTTGTGTATACACACAAATTATACAAGGGCGGTGTACAATATACAAGGTAGAATGTACAACCGGACAGAACCCTCCGACAACGAAATTACATGCTGCTCTGAGATAAAATAAATACAAGCAAAATGACAAGGCAGCAATCAGCATAGAAAGATCTGTCGCGTGAAATGGCCAAGAAATTCGTCGCAATGATTATGTTGATGCTTATAGTAGCAAAAAACAGTAAGTACTTGGTGTATGGCAATGGTAACCGATGTACATGGGCCCTACGGGAGTTCCTCATTAAAGCCCGTGAAGGTACTTTGATTTAATTCAACAGAAACGCAGTGAAACATGACCTCGCTTGGAACAATGGAGGTTGGAAGGGGAGAAAAGGATCGATGCTATAGAACAAGCAATAAAACGACTTTAAAATACTTCAAATGATGAAAGTGTTTGAAGCAACTGTTCATCACTGAGGTGATATCATGTTATGAGTGCACTGAAGTATCTTCAAAGGGCTGATGTATGATGACGTCACGATTCTGAAGCTATGACGTAACAAAACACTCATCGGTAATTCCCATCCGGGATGACTAATTCATTACATCACTCCAACTGTTGACAATCAGGAGTCAAAAAGGAGTTACACTCAAGAAATGACAAGAATTATGCTGCTTACGCGACATCTGGAGCTACGTTTCTAAAAGCAATTAAAATTCAGGAAAGCTTCGCAGTTCTTTGTTTAAAAGCACCTCCATAAAGAAGAAATGTCAAAATACTTCAATATGAAGCCGGGAGACTTGGTTAGCATATTTTTGCATAATTAGCCCAAAATACCCGCATTTTTATTCAATACCATTCTAAAAAGAAATTCAATAAAACGCGCCGTACGGAGAAAATATTCGGAGAAGATCGGAGAAAGGCACTTCCGAAAACAAAAGGCAACAGCAGCGAGCTGGGCTCTCTCAAGATCAAAAGACGAAAGTTGACAAAGGATCAGGACACACGTACAAACAATTACAGGTACACTGTACAGACGAAGGGACAAACAAACGTAAACTCGGATAGGAGCCAAGCAGCAAACAGTCGTAAAGTAGCACTATAACAGATACGAACAGTACAAGAAGATACAAGAAGTACATACAAGCAGTACATACAAGAACTATAGCAGATACGAACAGTACAGGAAGATACATACAAATAACAAACACAAATAAATACAAGCAGTACACTGTACAGGTAGATAAAAGGAAAACACAGCAGTACAAGCAGGTCACAGCACACGAAAAGTAAAGAGTTGTTAATAATGAGGGCATGTGAGAAAATGGGGGGGGGGGCAGACAATCGCAAGTATTAGTACAAACAGTACAAGCAACCCTACCTACAAGTGCCAAAGACAGACAGGTCAAATCTTCAAAATGTAAGAAATACTGAGGGCCGGTGAGGGGGCCAGGGGTAACAACAAAAGAAGGAGGTAGACTCTCACACACACAGAGACGCACATTGATCTTTGACACACGACCGAGAGTGTAACATGATACGGAGAATTAGAGCACATCGTTATCACACACTCACATTGTCACATGGTGTGTGTACGGTGTGTACGTAACTACAGTGTATGTGCGTTTGTATGTGCGGTGTTTTGAATTTTGAGAAGGCAAAAGGGTCTATTATCATAAACATGGGTCCATGATTACATGGGTTCACTAACATGAGTTCGTAAACGTAAAACGATTGTTACTCTGCAACGTAACATGGCGCGTGGCCCTGATTGTGTGTGAGTCTGCATTAATCATTGTCTTGTGACTGTCACACAATGGGTATACAAATACAATCAGCTGTCTGTGGCTAACACATGTGTGTGTAGACTGTAAGGCCACGTTTACTTGCTGACTGTGTTCAATCATTTACAAAACATGGAAGAACCTCATTAGGGGGCAGCTCATCAAATTAAATCGTTAATCAGAAAACGAGACTATGGTAGAGACGCGCTGGTTTGGATTATAGAAGCAAATCTCCAACTGCCTGGTTCAACAGAGGGCTGAACGATAATTCTAAAACCTAATTAAAGCACCCTTGACCCTGAAGGAAATTATTAAGATTCAATCCATCGGTATCAGGACTGCAGGTAGAATAGATGCGTTGATTTGCAGAACCTGATCATCTGTACAAGACACATGCACGATACAAAATACCTACACAGCATACATATTGCACAACATACAAAATATCTACAGGATACACGTTTGGCAGTTTACACAAGTCATATGATGATGCACGAGAATCATTTCACAGCATTTAGTTAGTTCTAGTACGTAGAATCGTGGATCTGTGAGGGATGGCTCGAAAAAAGATCCCTTCAATCCCCCAGTTCTTAGGAGAAATAGCCCCAACAGACTTGTTCTCCGCAACACACTACAAAAGCAATGTACTCAAAACATAACGCGATACATAATGCAAAGGCAAGCCCAAAATACAACGCGATACATAAAATAAAAGGCAAGCCTATCGCAAAACACTCGGAATATTATGTCGGAAGTACAGGCGCTTGCTGATTACTTTATTAAACGTCTTGATGTATCGTGTTTCAAGGAAATACTCTCTCTCCCTTCAGCTCCAGAGGCGAAATGTCTGGCAATGGCGGGAAAGCAATTAAAAGGGCGTTTCCGCTAGACGTAGGGCAAGTGGTGATGTACAAAGTGTCTCGAGAGGGAAAAGGACATCAGCAATATATATTGGGATGAAACGACGAAGTCACGTGAGACTGAGCAATGTAAAATTTAACAAAACGTGGGAAAATTATGTTTGAAAAAGTTGATTTAAATCTTAGAAATGCAAAGTTAATGACTGGCGTTAAGAACAAATATCAAAATGAAAAAAGTAGATAAATGTTAGATAAGACCAATCACCAAACCACTCCCCAATTAGCAGAGAATGTCATCTGACAGGCTATCACAGAAAGTGACCACCTTGTAAAACCTAATGATAACCTAAAAGTAATATAATATTAACCTAGAATGATAACCTAATAAATTAACTTAATGGGCCCTTTGAGCGGAGTCAGCGGTTCAGTGCTCATTTGATAACGTGGGTTTAGCGCACACTGGAGCCACTTTTTATGTGGATGTAGGAGCAGCGTGAAATAATAATTAATTTGCGGTGATGTATAATAGTATCACACGTAATGAATCTCATCAGCCAGTGAAAGGAAGCTAATTAATTAACAAAGATGAGGTTTATGAGCATCATGCCGTCACCTCAGCATACTAACCACAGCATACTATTACTAATTATCATATCGTAAAATTAATTGATATCGAGGAAGTTTTGACAGCATGAAAGATCATGTTGTAGGTACCCCTGTCGTTTTCTCAATCGAGAATCAGGCACATTTGTATAAAATATCCCACCTTATTCATTGTAGATATTTAATTTATACATTTATACAATAAACATCCAACTATATGTATATTTTTCATTCGATGTATTCACTGAATGTACTCAACACAATGTACACAATTACCTGGTATACATTTAGCATGTCGAGATATATCCTCCCTAGCTGCGTGACGAAGGGGTGCCCTATGGCCTGGCATGCCCGTACGTTCGTCTTCAGGATGTTTCCCAGTTGCTTGACACACTCCGGGTCTTTGAGGGTCTCCACACTTTGCGTGGCGTTGTTTATGATGCGGTCCCATACCTGGGAAAACAGAGAGGATGAGATGGGAGAAATGAGGCATTTTCAGAGACAAATTCTAGAGCTTTATATTTTTCTAGAACATTTTGTTTTTAACCCGTGCACAGAAAAACGCGCAAACTGTAGTCCGAATAACTGTTCCCCTGGTTGGCAGGTATAACAACAGTGCCCACAGAGAAGAGGATGGAAAAACGTTTAACGAAATCAAAAGCAGAGCACAGAAGATACGACGAATTTATGTGAGTTTCATGTTATATCCCCCGTTTTTAACACTGATGACGCAATAATGAACTAACAAGGCACTACTTATTCTGTCAAGTGTCAACTCACTAAACCAAGTGCTGACATTTGACAATATATAATTGATAAAGTTTTGCAGATTAAGTCAAAAAACTTGTCCAATATATAATGAACACATTAATATCAATCAATCACCAAATTACCGAACTCAATGAACAATCAACAGCTCATTAAGAACTCATTAAATGCCAATAAACGACTTATATCCGCATTAGTAATCCACTGGTTACGTCATCTTTTGTGGTGCGCGGCAGTGCTTGGTGACGTCACATGACCAAGGGATAACTGATTGGCGTAGTTAAATAATAACACATCAACGAGTGATCGCTCACCTGGTTGGGTAAAGACATGCATTTCTCGATGAGACGTTCTTGGACCTGGACATCAGCTTGGGCTTGTATCATGTACCCCACCGCTTCGTAGAACGTGTGTACCTGAGCACAAATTGACTTTTTACAAAAGGTGAAGTTTTCCTGTATCGGCGGTGTATTTGCTTACCCGTAGGATACTGAAATCAGCGCGCGCGTTTACTGTCAACTCACACGTTAATTGGTCCATTTTAAAGGGGCCTATGGTAAACTAATACAGAGAATGAGAATCATTTTTTATGTTAGGAGGCGCTGAGAAGTGCGAAATTAACATTATTGCAAATATTAGCAGTGGTATAGCTGAGTCTCATATGCATCCAAACGATAACCCATTCTTATAATTTGAAGTGAGTAGAGTATCATAGTCCATAAACAAGCATAATATGCATGTAGTTAGCGAGGGAACCTAGAATATGTGAGAATATAATACCTGGTGTGGCTGTAGATCGCAGATAATAGCGTTGATTCCGTTCAGAATCTCCTCAATGAAAGGCATAACCTCCGCAACCTGTAGAAACGTATTTTTAGTGATTTTAAAATGATTCATGGAGCCAGATAGAGCAAAGTTTGTTTCTCAACACAACCCCAGATTGGAAAGTTTTGTGTAAAATTTTGTAACTTTCCACTTACAACACTTGAGGAAGAAGTTATTCGGAACTATGAAAGGATTGTCGGCAATAAAAAGAGCATTATCTATCTTACCTGCACAGTTACAAAGTGTCGTTTGCACTTCTGAGCTATCTTGATGAACGTATCGCATGCCATGTCCTGAACCCCATCGTGTGTTTCGTGCATGAACTCAAACAACTTGTTCACAACCGTCTTCAGGAACTTCCAGTGCTGTCGCAGGAACCTGAACTCATGAAAATTAAGTATGCTCACAGGTTAAATGACGTCATTATCATAGCGCAATGTGGTATGTTGATGACGAAGGACCATCTTTTTTCGCGTGCAGAGTTTAAGTTAACGTGGGATGGTTTAGCTGAGTGTGACGCATCTGCGTAGATAAACCCGGGGAGAGTCATGGCTTATAATCAATGATAAATATCATAATTTTTATCTGAATTTGTCACAGAGAAGCAAAATATCATAACCCATCACAATTTTACATCTGAATTTGTCAAAAAGATCAAAGAGAAATAACTGAATAGATTGCTGTGACAAATTCGGAAAATGTCTGTACCTTGGGTATTGTCCAACGATGTACATGATGTTACTGGCAATGATGGCTTTGTTGTCTTTTCCCCTCTTCATTTCACATAACCCTAACAAGTCCTTTATCACAGTGACCAGGAATCTGAGAAAATAACATTTGTTATACAAGAATTAATTGAGCAAGGCAAAATCATGCAGATTCAGAATAACAATTGATAAACATGAAAAATCAAGAGGGTATGCGGTTTTCTGAATCAAGATCTCCCTCCCCTCACCGTTTCTCGTCCTCTTCATGCATAGCCCCACTGATAGACCCAATAGCCCAGCAGAGAGTATTCAGGTTCTTCCAGCTCCACTCAGATCCGTTCACTTGGTTGTGCAGCTTCTGTGTCATGATGTGTTCCGTGTCCGCGTAGTCTGAAACAAACATCCCCAACTAAAAACAGGATTAAGGGAACTAACGGGTTTGGATGACTTTAGAAATGCCGATCCATAACAACAATATTCCGGACATTTCACGCTAGATTCAAGCTACATTTACACTCAGAATTCATTTCAATGAACAATGTACATGGAATTGAATTTGCCAATGTAGATTGTAGTTCTAATGTACATTGTACATCTCAGATCAGCTCCCTTACCAAGATGGGTGAGATACACGAGGGTCTCCCGCATGGTCTTGTAGAGACTAATAGCATCCGTATCCTTCATGAACTCCCTGACAACCTCGCCCTGCTCGTTCTCAACGACCAGCACCTCCTCAGGCTTAGCCATGTGGAAAATTAACACTAGTCGCACCTGGGGATTATAGGTTAAATTAACACTAGTCTAACCTGGGGATATGGGAGGGGTGAAATCACTTGAAAAACGGAACAAACGTTACAAAATGTCAACATCAACTATGATACTTGAATAATGATCGACTGAAGGACGTTTTGGGACCGAGTCCTCGGTAAATGCCGGTTAATACTCACATTTGACAGGATGGGGAGGTAGAGCTGTCTCCGAGGTGGGATTGAGCTGTTGTTCGTTAGCAGCGGGTAACTCATCGGGTTGTTACTGTACGGACTCTGGAGATATGGTATTGTCAACGTTAGCCTCAAAAATAAATGACCCTAGCCTAAAAGGAAACAAGTATTGATGGTTCGTACATATTCATATTTCTGGTAACATTCCAGCAAATGATCGTGATAAACCGCCTCTGTCTTCCAACCTCTCTGTAAAGATCACTGGTCAGACTGTTCCAGTACTCCAGACATATCTTGAATATCTCCTTTTCCTCGACTTCTGATATTAAGACTAAGTAGTGTAGAGCTTCTAACAGTGTACTGTGTAAGTCGCTCTTCCCCTCGATATACTGACCGTGTTCTTTTGGTGTAAATTGAATGCAAGTAGGGGAGATATATCCTGCAATTTGATTCGAACTAAGGTCTGTTATGAATGCATGATTGCTCTATTATCTATAACTTTAGTTATTCAAAATTCAATTGTATCGATATCCATGAAACGCTTCTCTAAGCCTCTACACCTGACCGTGTTCCTGCAGAATAGTGGAAATGAACAGGGCCATGTTCTGAATGAAGTTCTGTTCATCGTCACGCCCCGTTTTGTACGCGTCCTTGAGGTTGGTAGTGAGGGGGAGCATTGTCTTGATTTGTGCCATGGTCAGACTGAACAGCTCACAGAACTGGTCTTCGTGGGCCCGGGCATCAATTCCTGGAGGAAGTGTGCGATGTCAGAAGACCTTTTTAAATGTAACGTTGTTGACTGCAGAAATAGTGGAATTCGAGGATGAAAACCTTTTCTATTCTAGTTTAGATTGTACAGTATCACAGAATGCATTGATAACTGCTCAAGGCCATATTTTGAAGCGCGTTGAACCGTTTATCACACGCTAATTTACCTGCTATCTCCGTAACACATTTGAGTGTGATGTTCCTGAAGTCAGGTACGCTCAGGAACTTCTGAGTTAGCTGAGATATCAACTTCGTCTCAAAGATGTAGCCGAGGGGATCCAATTCAGGAATCCTGAGGTGGACAGGCTCAAAATTGGTGCAACAATGATATGGCATATTTATCCAAAATCATAATTTGTCCTGAATATAAGGAGGAATATTAGTTGATGGGACTTTCATCCAATTCTTCATGAGTTGCGAACCAATTAAGAAACGAACAATGAAGTTCATTTACCGAGTAGGGTGCCTAGTGTAGCTTGCACGAGGGATATACAGGTGGAGTTATCGAGCACCAACGTACAGAGGGAGAACACCTCACTGAACTCACTACACATCGTGTCTTTGAGGTGCTTCACCTTCGCTTGGGTCATGATCCCTTGCGAGAAATCAAACACTTCTTCACTGAAATGAGGGGCGAAATGTGAAAGGAGAATGTGGCGATGAAACATGGGAGGGAAATATTCCGAAACAGAGTTGTTTCTGTTTCTTCGCCGAATGGCAAGTCCATACTTCGAAAGTAAAATTAGAAAATTACCGAAATCTGGACACATACCTCAGCAATTTGAGGATAATCATGTTATTCCGGCACAAGTGTTCGTTCGTTTTTGAAGCACCAACCAACTCAGAGATAAATGTCGGCCAGTTTCGAGGCCATTCCTGCTTCACTATCTGAAATGTTGTTTTGAAATAAGGGCAGTTTGTGTCTCATAATTTTTCCGTGAAAATGACAATAGCAGCCGCCAAAACAAGCTTGGTTAACAGTTTAGTTTCTTTTTCTGCCACGCCCCAGCATCGATTGGATCTTTTATGCAATTCTGCAATCCGCGAAAAGAACCAGGGCACGAAAGAGGCACCAATGCGCGCGCCGCGCGCAGCAACGGATTGATGACTATTTAGGTACTTTATTCATAAATTTTGCAACGCCGCGTACGTATTTAGTATACGAATCCTGTAATTTTGTGTCTTTTGGCAATTTTACGAACACAAGAATGCCACGACCAAAACGTTACATGAAGTAAGAATGTGTGTAAGGAAAATAAACACGTGTATCTATATTGATCATCTCATACTCACTATTGTTCATTACCTCAATGAGAACAATGTTTAGCTTGTTGAGGAATACCTTCTCTTTCTGAAATAGGGAAAGTTTGTTAGGTCGGGATAGTTAAAAACAAAGAAAACAGAGACTGGCCTTGTGAGTTTTATACCACCGAGAAACAGATCGGTAGAATTTTCCAGGGCGAGGAAAGCCGATCTGGATAAGGATTTAATGCTGGCTCTTTATAAACACGGTCGAGAATTTCAATTTCTCAATTTCTTGAGTCAATTCTATGAAAACTAATTCCTTGAACATCAAATTTGGGCATATTTCGCTCTAATGAAGTCTTTATTCACACGAACGTAGGTATTTGCGTAACTTAAACGTCAAATCTATGTCAGATGTCCACACAACTCTTCAATGAAAAATGCGTATTCTAAAGTTCGAAGGACATACATACAAACATAGTAACAATAATTGTTACAGTGTTTGAGTCACACACCAGTGTTTGTTTGGAGAATTTGATTTGAAAGTGATGTAAATGTTATGAATAACAACGACATAATGAAAACGTCAAATCACCCATTCTTAGAATGAGGTACAGAATTAACACAATGAATGAAGTCGTCTTTTGTTCAGGCAATCACATGGAAAACTATCAAACACAATATGTTAAGGAAATATACCTAGTTCTATTTAAAGGCTTACTTTGACTCTTTGAATATATCAAATGGTTAACTATAGTAAAGTATAAATTAATTCAACGTTTATATTGAAGATTATCGTGATTTGCTCGAGATTCTTCTAAACACTTCAGAACTTTCGCAATACTTCCACATGAGAGTTAAACAACTTGACAGGAATGTGTACACTGTACAGTACTGTGTGTAGCGTGTGTATATACCTTATTGCATTAGTGAGTGTGAACGCGTGTAACAGATGTTATCATTATTAAAACAAGTATTCGGTGTCAAAATGAAGAGGTGTCCGAGTAGTAATCAGCGATCAAACGGTGCCAATGCCAAAGTTTCTAAGGGGTATCAGAGTTAGTTTGAAGTGGTTTCAGGCTCAGGATAAACCGCAAATAGTCCCATGTTCAGGTCAAACTGTAAAGTGATGTCAGGGCCAGGGCGATAATGTGAAGTGGTGTCAGGCACAGGGCAACAAAGAAAGAGAATACTGGTGTCAGCGACAACTGTAGCCAGAGAATACTGGTTTCAGCGAGTCCAACTGTTGCCAGTGTATGATGGTGTCAGCGACAACTGTTGCCAGTGAATACTGGTGTCAGCGACAACTGTTGCCAGTGAATTCTGGACACTGGTGTTAGTGACAATTATAGCCGGGTAAATACTGGTGTCAGCGACAACTGTTGTCAGAGCATACTGTTGCCAGTGAATACTGGTGTCATCGAATTTCAGTTTCTGGTTCAGCAGCACTCATACGAATAAAACAGACGTAGACACGTAATAAACACGTAATACAACACGAAATGAACAAGCTGTGAAAGAGTTTATCCTTGTAAAATCAAATCAAATGATAGCACTGAATTTTAATTAGTGTTTATCGAATTATGTGTCCTGAAAACGTATAAATAAACGCTACAAAAATAATATTCAACAATTAACAAAATATTAATATTTCTCATATGAAATGTATAAAATATTTACCTCACTAGCAGCAGCATCTGATGACAACTTGATAATGATACCAACGATGAACTTCTTAACCCCTGAAAAGTAAAATATATTAAAATTAGAAACACCGTCAGTTAATTACCCAATTAGGGTCATTACTTCCCAATGCCTTTCAAAGAATCACGAGTTTCAACTCCATTTTCACTGATACCTACCAAGTGCCTATTTGTCTTATTGCCTCTTTGTCTCATTGCCTCTAAATGTATTATTAGCAAACCTTATTGGCCTTTATTTTCCAAAGGGCCGGTGAAAAAAGACCGGTTAATGCGGTGCTGGTTACTAAGTTACTCATTGCTAAATCATGTAAACTAAGCCGCTGAAACTTAGTAAGGAATCCCCCAGCGAACAATGGGGATGAAATGCTGACATGCGTGACAAAATATGGAATTGGTGGTAGTCTCCAGATGCAATGGTAGTCTCATCTGGATATATTGTTAATAAAACATGTTCATATGATCGGAATTCACGACTTTTCACTTGTATATCTTTTTCAAACACGCTCGATCATTTGTCAGATAGACAATTTATTGTTGATATTGACTGACAGTGAAATAATTGATGCTGCATGAACAATAGCACTATCAAGAGATACACTCTATTTGATGTCACAAGTATTTCAAAAGTACTTATTTCACACGTGATCTGAGTTGTATAGATATCTGCGACTGTAAGATAAAGCAGTGAATCAGTAACAACAAACACAGAGATAGTCAATACAAAAAAACGTGATTGAGATCATTTAAATTTTGTAATGCCAACTGAAAATTGCTCATGTAAGTTATTCTATCATGTAGTTAGCCTGTCAGTAATCAGAATAGGACGCTTTGCGGCCTGATTACCAGACGAACAGTCTCTGTGCAGATAAGATAGTGTATACTTATCTGATTTTAATAAGCCAGGTCTGTGATCAGTATTAACGAGCTAATTCACTGTACTGTATACAAATTACAGACCATATCATGCAGTAATTCATCAAATAATTCTCTGTACTTTAGGTATTGTGCTTGTAAAGCGGTAAACCATTACAAGGATAGCAGTCGGTACTGTGTACCAACAAATAACAAATAATGTGATGACAAATATGGAAGGAAGGGGCAAAAGAAGGGCTTCGGGACATCGATCACTGAATTTTTATAATGTTAAACTCGGGGAAAGTGGGGAGTGAGTTAAGATTCAAAAAGATATTTAAATTGAATTAACTTGAATATGGTAAACAAACTCACCATCACACTGCTCTCTTGGCAGAACTTTCCACCTTGTCTTGATCACATTTGAGAGGATTTGTAGGGCGTAGTGCTGAAATACAGAAATTGGTAACAATGAATTTTTATTTCAAAAGTTTAATTTGATATCAAATAATCAGGTAACAATATCACTTTGCTAAACAAAACTCCGTACAAGAATTATTAACAGCCCAAAAATCTGGCACCAAATAAGGGCCCAGAACACACCTTACGGCATAATAACACTGGTCCCCTTGCAAGTAAACAATCAATCTATATCTTATAGAAATATTTATAAATGGCTTAGGAAGTGTCTTGTGAAAATGGACTAATGAATATAAAATTAACAATTCCTTTATCAATATCGCATGTTACTCAAAATAACGACTCATGTGACCTCAGCTGCTGTATTACTATTAGCTACAGTTTTTAGTCGTTTCCTCTCCTCCACCTTCCTCTTGATTTCCTGACGCTCTTCAACCGACCTGTCCGGGCAAACAAACACAGTCTTGCAGGCAGCAATGTCCTTCAGATTCTTTGCTTTCCTTAGAATCTGCTTCACATGATCTGAACCCCGCAAGACGACCTTGATAGGTCTCTTCAGTCCAGCCTTTGGTACCAGCCCCATCCTTGAACTCTGAATCACGCACGGCTTTTCTCCCATGTGAGAGGAAATTTCTCCAACCTTTTCCTCAACGATCTCGTTGCTTTGTTCTTCCACGCCGAAGATCATCACGTTACGGGATCTGTCTTCCGCTTGGACAACACTCTTCACTGCCTCTGCGATCTTCTTTTCGGAGAAAACGTCTGAGCATTTGCTCTCCAGTGCACTTGCATAGGTCTGGATACCACCCTTCACTGTCTCTTCAACTTTGGCAGAGTAAACTTCGGAACATTTCGTCTCTACTGCACTGGCATACGACTTCATCCCAGCTTTCACAGCTTCAGAACATGTAGTCTCCACTGCATTAGCACAGGTCTCTATTCCAGTCTTCACTGCTTCCTGAACCCTTGTGAGCTGTCTGTTCTTCTGCGTGATGACTTTCTCCTGCAGACTGATGATGGTCTTCTGATCTGTAATCTTCTCTGTCTTGAACTTCTCAACAGCTTCCGCTACTCCACACGCAGCACTCATGAGGGGCTCCATGTAGTACTCAGTGAGCCAGGCAAAGTGCCCTAACCACTCGCAAAGTTTGTCTTTGTTTACACTCGTGTAAACAGCACGGCCGTCTCGCACAGCGTCCTCGCCCATATTCAATACTCGAGCCATGTCTTTAAATACAAGTCCCGTAACTCTCTGAACAGCTGGAACATCTCCTTTCCGGAACTCCGTGTGGTCAATCCCAATCCCTTCAAAATAGGGACTGAATCCTTCAAGAGGGATGGGCATTATACAAATGTATATGTATAGTACAATGAAATACCACAAGGTTTTGTAAGAAATTTGGTAGGTTGCAAGAGCTGATAAGACGAGCAACAAAAGCGATAACACATTACACACAATGAGGATGAAAACAAAAGATGTCCAATTTTTCTTTACTTGGGTTTACTTTAGAACCGACAAAATTAATAAAAATGAAACTAGCATTTGCCAACAGTTAACACATGGTTGTAGTTTACACTTACTTTTGTTTCTTGGTTAGTTGAGAATTCGAGGATGAGGTCAACCCTTTGCCAGGCATCAGGATGAGTTTGCAACTTCACCAATACTTCTTGGGCAGCTTTTTGCTGATATTACAGAGAGGATTAGAGAATTGAAAAAACACACACTGGCCAGATACTTAAACAGGACATTAAAATAATGTTTAATTAAACAAATTTCATTGAGAAATCTAAAACGGTACGTAGGTACGTGGTGTAAATCATATACTACTAGAAAAGTTAGCTGCGTCACAAAGTTTATGGTTGCTATTTTACTATTATTCCATAAATCAACAATGAGTTGAAATCATGTTAAAATCGAACGCAAATTTGAATTTGAATGAAGAAATGATCTAATCATTTAATCATGCTGTACGACATGCAATCAATAACTTCAATGCCGGCATTCTGTTGTCTACTTTAAATCATTGAAACAAAAAGTTAAGAGCGTAGTTACCTGAGGTCCAGTGCCATGGTACATGGTCTTGATGACATTGTCCAAGAGATTGATGTCGAGTTTCTGGCTGAAATCCAAGAGTTGCTGTGCTCCTTCCAAGGCCATGGCTCAGTTAGTTAATTTAATAATCAATTATGTAATAGAGAGAAAAGTCGGAATCTAACAAATGCGGCATCAAAAAAAGGTGAACGCCGGAAGAAACTCACGGCGAAAAAAAACTCAATTCAGCTCTACCCTTACAAATGTTCTCCCTTCCAGTCCTTAGAATGAGGAAGAAACGAATCTAGTTAGTATGGTCAAGAGGATTTCATGGGCTACATTTTGCACAATTTGCATTAAGGTCCTCTTTCTGGGTTAAAAACCTCACTCAACAATTGACTATAGAATTTTCAAGGCGTGCACTCTATCAAATTTGCTCTGTAACAACATATGAATGATCATATCATAATGAACACAAAGCTACGAGATAATTGAAACAAATTCCTAGTTACCCTGACGCATCTATTTAAAATGTTAAAGCCATCAAATAAAAAGACAGCACAAAACATTGAAGCGAATAACTTAAATTGCATAATTCATTATCCGCTGTTGAAGAAACAAATTGATTAATACCCGTCAACATCAAAGAAAATTTCAAAGATAATTTGATTTTCTGGTGTCAGACAAAATTACTTAAAACAATCACATAAACCATTCAAAGATCAATTAAATTTAAATAAAATAAGGAGCTTTAGGAATTGATTAATTGATGGTTAACTCTTTGCGACCATATGCCTCATCAGCATTGAGTTCAACTTTTCTAACTTTTTCCCATCTTGAACTTGATCTGACATATATTTCACAACAACGCTATTGTTCGTGACTTTGAGAACCATTTTACTGTCACAATGACGATATTTCATGGTGAATCTGAAGTTATCAGGCGAATCCAAGTAGAGTTGTTCTGAGGCAGCATAGAAATCATCCCAGCTATCGAGGTATGACTTTCTCATCTTCAGCTGATGCACTTTCCACACTGAACTACTTGCCTACGGAGAAGAGTAAAATGTAAAGTAATTTAATCCAGGAATCACCGAAGCGTTTTCTGGGCGTTCTTTTCGAATACTGAAGAGGGACCCTAGATGGGACCCAAAACCATACAACTACTATCACAACAACCGGTTTGATCCGTCCCAAGAAAGTGGACCGCCTGTAGCTCAAGTTAACGGAGGAAAAACCTCTTTGTCATTAAATAAATTAAATATGATTGCAAACTATTGAAAGAATAATGAAACACTGATCCATCAGAAAATTCAGGTGACTGTTTAAACAAAATTGAGAAAAAGTTCATTTAGAATTTGTTGCTAGCATATACCCTCTAACGAAAATTTGTCAAGTTTGATATTTGCAAAGTTATTATTATTCTCGTCACGATAAATATGTTCCTTTTATGCGCGGCGTAACTCGGCAAGGCGCGCGCGTCACATCACCAATCACTGAGTATGACAAGATTTTCTCATCTAAAACCATACTTTTGATAAGAAAAATTGCATTTAAAGTTAAAATTCACGCCGAAATCAGTAGATGAAGTCAATTTTGTAGAGATATTGTCACCTTTTTTGTCATTCCTCATGTCAATTGCAAAACTGCGTTACGCGCATATAATTTTTACTGCAATAGTCCGAAATTTGTGATTAGTTTTGAGTTTTAACAAAAACGACATAAAATAGACATATCAATAGTAGAAATTTGTCAAAAATAAAGGAAAAATATGTTTTTGCGAAAAAAATCGATTCTGTATAATCTTTATCAAAACTTGTCCCCAAATAATGGTTCTACTGACCCGCCTTACGCCGCGCATGGATAGAAATTTGAGCCTTGCTACAGAATCGAGCGCTCCTCCGTAAACTTCTAGACAATGACTGCTCATTCGTTCGTCGTTTAACTCGTTTCGCAAATCAATGATTACCCATATCTAATTATTAAAGCTATAGTTTTGTGGTACAAACCCGTGTTCTGCTCGTATGATGTAGTTGAAATCTTTAATGCTTGAGCCGGACGCATAGATTACGTGTTTCTATTTATAAACGTAGTCATGATAAATCGTGCGAATGCAGCTATCTTGAACCACATAGCCATGACTATAAAATATGAAATGAACGCCCTGATGTTAGAGTTGATTGATTAGATAGCAACTGTAAAACTAAAATGATCTCGAAGGATACTTCCTTTCGTAGTACAATTACTCAAACTGATCCGAATCCTGTTCTAACGAAGTAACCAACAGTTGACTCGAGCAGGTACACACGGATAACTCAAGTTGCATCCGCCTGACTTCCTGTGACTCCCTGACACAATCTCTGTTTCAGGGAATCACAACTGTTGGGGGGATGCGTTTTGAGGAACGTGTGCCGCCTGAGTGCCGCTGCAGCCGCCGCCTGGACAGTGGCTCAAGTGGCTCTCAACTGTTGAAAATCACAGGTTTTTACCAGAACTTGTGACTCTTGAGTTGGGAAAATTAACTTTATCTGATTAATTGCATGGAATCAAAGCTTTTGCTGTTGACCGTGGTCTAAGGACCACTAACTTCATGTAAAAGCTTGCTCTCACAATGATTTGGCCGTTCAAAAAGAACAAAAAACTTAATTTTCAATCAACTAATCCACTCAAGTCAATATGAATCCATACCAAGTTTTATTGAATTCTGGCAATTTTCTTCCCAACTTCTAGAGTTCGTGAGCCCTGAGAACTAATTAATAACCAATTAACATTTACTCCTCAGATTGGAAAATAAATCAATTTCAGGTACAATCGAATGGATTGCCTGTTGTTGAAAAGAGGAAGTGTTTTCCTCCTTCATCTCCCTTATAAATCTGACACCTGAGCTAGAATATTAGCTCAAATAATTCATTCACCAATATCGCTGTGAATCTCATAGAAGTAAAACTAATAACTCGTTTTGTTCTCCAAGTAGCTTGTTGATGAAGTATTGAGTTAGATTGCCCTAAGGCCTTACCATCATGCCTCCTCGCCTTGTTCACTTGTCCTTAAAACCGTGATTAGTTACATTCTTTATATATGCAATTCGAGCTGTATCAAATTGTTGGCCGTCCTCAGTTCCCCATGCAATTTTTGCTGCGCTCAATACCAAAAACAAGGTTTTAGTTCTTACCACTTCCTGCGCCATTAATAACTGATATGCAATAAATGTTAGTTTCCACCCCTAACATTTCCACCATTCCTGAGCAGAGCAGTAATGTCCAGATATCAAGGTAGTCGCGGGGGAGACCGCGGGAGCTACAGTTCCAAGTCCTCTATTTCCAACGAACTGTCCGCTGTCAAGTGGAGCTCCTACAAGCTCATTCCATTCCAGAAGAACTTCTACAAGGAGAGCCCGGAGGTTGCCAACCGGTCCAAGGCCGATGTTGAGGAATTCCTGAAGAAGCATCAGATCACCATTCAAGCCCGAGAGAAATGCCCAAACCCAATCACTCAGTTCAGAGAAGCAGGATTGAAGAACTCCATCATGGATGTGATTGATAAGAATGGCTTCAAGGAACCAACTCCCATCCAGGCTCAAGGATGGCCCATTGTTCTCTCTGGAAAAGACATGGTTGGTGTTGCTCAGACTGGCTCTGGTAAGACCCTTGCTTTCGGTATCCCCGGCTTGATCCACATTGCTGCACAGGACTACCTTAGTCCTGGGGACGGCCCTATCGGCCTTGTCCTTTGCCCTACCAGGGAGCTCGCTCAACAAGTGATGAAAGTTATGGACGAATTCGCAAGAGCAGTGAATATCCGAATTAGTTGTGTGTATGGTGGGGCTCCCAAAGGTCAGCAGATCAGAGACCTAGAGAGAGGATGTGAGATAGTTGTGGCTACCCCAGGCCGACTGATTGATCTGTTGAACATGCAGAAAACCAACCTGAGAAGGTGCACCTACCTGGTCCTCGATGAGGCTGACAGAATGCTGGACATGGGATTCGAGCCTCAGATTCGAACCATTGTGAGTCAGATCAGACCCGACCGACAAACCGTCATGTGGTCCGCAACATGGCCTAAAGAAGTACAAGGTTTAGCCAGAGATTTCATGAAGGAACCCATCCAGATCAACGTTGGATCGCACACCCTGAGTGCCAACCACAACATCTGCCAGATTGTCGATGTAATAACAGATTACGAGAAGTACGACAAACTCCAACGTCTCCTGACAGAAATCATGTCGTACGGCAAGACAAAGACCATCATCTTCACAGACACCAAGCGGTGTGCTGACGACATCACCAGACAGATGAGAAGGTCCGGGTGGCCCACCGTTTCCATCCACGGAGATAAGAAGCAGGAGGAACGGGAGTGGGTGCTGAACGAATTCCGGACCGGAAACTCTCCGATCCTGGTCGCTACAGATGTCGCAGCTCGTGGTATCGATATCTCCGATATCAAGTTCGTGATAAACTACGACTACCCCAGTTCGGTTGAGGACTACATCCACAGAATTGGCCGGACTGCCCGAGCAAACGGAACCGGAACCTCCTACACTTTCTTCACGCAGAGCAACTCGAAGAACGCCAAAGCGCTGATCGACATCCTGAGGGAAGCAAACCAGAACGTGCCTCCTGAGCTGGAGAAGATGTCGAGCTCGTGGCAGGAAAACGCCCGGGACAGGTACTCATGCTTCTTAAATTTTTAAAAAACTTTTCGAACTTTTAAACTTTCATAAACATTGCTTGGTACAATCAGATTTGAGACTATGAACTAAGTGGGGGGGACTAAGTGCAACGACTTATAAAAGTTCTGAAATAAATCCACTATTTTTTATTATTAAAACTGATATTTCAGGTACTCCAACAAGAGGTATCGGGGTGGCGGTGGAGACAGAGGAGGAGACAGGAACAGCAAACGACCCCGCACAGACAACGGCGCACCCGCTGGGGGTCCTGTCGCCAACGGTCAGAAAAACGGAGGAGACGACTTCTACTCGTCCTTCCAGCAAGCCGGGTACACTTCATCGTATTACTAGTGTCACTATCATGTGTGGGGGCAGAGGGATCCATCGAATAGAGGGGTTCGATAAATACGTGTAAGTTTGTTGTTCTACTTTTACTTTTGATAGAAATTCTGTCGAAAGTAAACGCACAAACAACAAAATTGCGTGTATTTATCGATCCCTTAATAAATTTTATCGATCCATCTGCACTCATATATGCATCAGGAGTCAGGCATAGGATTCAAATACCACATGACTGTTTTATTATATTTGTTTAATTGAGACTTGCATAGACCAAGAGGCTACAAACTTGCTGCTATATACTATAAGTGTTGTAATATGAGCAGTGATATCCCTAAACCGAGTTGTTGGAATTGTTTTTGAATTTGAGATAAAGCCAAAACGCCGAAAACTTCATCACAGTTATTATTCGACCCTCTATTTATTATGCTGCCTGCTGGCTCTTTTAAAGACTTACAATATTTATCGCTTTTCTCGTCCTGGCCATATGTGAACTTAACTTTAAATATGACCTCATACCTGGCACATGACAGGTTTCCCTGCTCTCACAGAAAAGTAATACATTACATCACCAGTATTTATTGTGTATTCACAGATCAATTTGAAGAAACGAACGCTCACCCACATCGAAGTACTATTATATAACATCAATAACCTAATTATATGAATGTTTTATCTTTAAGTGTCTCGTATGTATTCCTGCTCGGTTATATATTCGGCTATTCTTTCTTTAGGTTTTAAGCGACTCCGTATTGATTTACCCGCAGCACATGACTGCTCGTCCAATCAAGGCTCAGTATCATACAAATGCTGGACGCTGATTGGTCAATTCAATGTGCTATGGGTATATCCTAATATTCCGCCAATAATAGCTGTATGATTGTTATGTTCAGGCTTTTAATGAAGTTACTCCTTGTAAATTTCGTTAAAACTTTCTTTTTTCAAGAGAGTTAAGTTTGACTTAATAATATTTTCAATTCAAATTCATCTATCATTTTAGTGATTTCGCCAATTTAATTGAACTATCGAGTATCGAGAACAGAAGACCTAAAATTTGTGTGAAAGGCATTAACATAATTGTAAATTCTGAGTGCACGTTATCACCTGCCAGATACGTCAAATTGCCACTACTTGACATATTGGAAACTTGCTCAGTGTATTTACTATTTGTACTTATTGTACAGTTTTATTTCTGATTTTGGTGTTTCATTACTTCTCGTTTTCAATTCACACTGAATTTTCAATATTCAAGACTAGAATGAAGAGTTTACGACAAACTTATTGATCAAAATAATTATTTTTATCGGTATCAGTGAAATGATGTTTTAGATAATATATGTCTTGATTTTGTCCTTGATGTATAAATTCTTAACCGTATAATCATCTGAGTTTAATGTATGGGAAAACGAAAGAATGATGCTGCGCCACAGAACTACGTTGTTGAGAAGATCCTTGACCGGTATATCGATGAGTTCGGTAACAAATGGTTCCACCTGAAATGGCTGGGATACCCCAACGAACAAGCAACTTGGGAACCCGAACATAATGTCGATTGTACGGGACTTATCAAGAAATTCGAAAAGAACCACAAGGTCAAATCGTCGCATTCCGTTGAGTGGTCGTTGAAACAGGATACGGGTTGTTCCACAAAGATTGTCCTGAAGAAAGTTAACACTGAAAAAAGTGAGGAGAATTGTAAAGAGAATGTTTCCACGGACGTTGATACCAATGGTGGTGATCACCGATTGCTGCCCAACCGGAACAGTAAACGGCGGAGATCCTCAACTATTGGTGTGGAAGTTACAACTCCTAAGAAGAAAAGAACTGCCAGCAGAAAGAAGAGTGTTGTCAAAAAAGAGGAGCCTTCGGCTGAAGAATACATGGTTGAATCAATCCTGGATAAGTGTTTGGATGTGAATGGGAGGATTCTGTATCACATCAAATGGATTGGATATGACCACATTTACAACACCTGGGAACCAGTTGAAAATCTAAACTGCCCAGAACTGCTCCATGATTTCAACTTGAAAAACAAGCTGCCCAAAGTTATTGTTTCTAAGATTCTGGATAAGAGGATCATAGACTCTAAAACAGAGTATCTTGTCAAGGTTAGTGGATGTCGGAAGGAAAAGTGGATGTTTGAAAGTGATCTCAATTGTTCGGATCTCCTCGATGCGTTCAATAAATCATACAATGCCAAGCAGTCCAAGATATCTCTTGCTGAAATTGCGGATGATTGTAGTTCAGATGACCAAAATCCAACATCCGTTGCTCATAACAATGGTATCAAAATGAACAGAGATTGTGTTACGAGCTCTGACGATGACGATATGTCCCCTGTGAGAAGTAAAAACAAACAATCCATCACGAATGGTGCTTTGTCCGGGATAAAGCAAGCAGCCAAGGATGAAAGCAGTAGCAGCAGTGATAGCAACCTAGATTTTGAAGACCTGATGAAGAGTTACAATCTTTCTAAATCCAATGGAATGGACTCTGCTCCTCCAAGCCCACCGGATTTAGATATTTCTCTGAAGCTCGAAAGACATGATTCCCCTGCCCCTCTTGATAGAAAGTCCTCTGAGAAGTTTGAAAGAAAATCTTATGAGAAACCTGAAGTGAAATCAGAATCTTCTGTTCCATTAGAGGAAAAAACTGTCAAGAAAGAGTCCTCTCCTGAGCCTGATTCTCCTGAGAAGATGTCTCCCGAATCATCTCCTGAAAGGGCACATTCACCTCCTAATGAATTTCAGCTGGCTAAGTTCCAACTACCACAACTCATCATTCCTAAGAATAACAGAATATCGCCACCACCCCGTAGACCGCCACCAAAGCCTGATATCAAACCTCCGCCTGCTCAGCCAGTCAAACCAACCCCCAGCATAAACCCTGATCCTCCTCCGCCCATAGTGTACCCCGGAATCTTGACATCAGATCGAGGAAGGGGTTTCTCAAAGGAAGTAAGACCCGACTCAAAATCACACAACGCAGTAGCAAAAAGGGAAGAAAAGGAAACACCCCCAAAAGCCCCCATAGCTCCTTTGGCTAGTTATTTGAAACCCATGCGATCTGCATCTGACGATTCCAATTCAGATGATTCAGTATCAGATTCTGAACTCGAGAGTAAGCTTACTGAAGCTTTGGCTGACCCTGTCGAGGGCCACTGTGGCCCTGGTGTCACTGATACCGTGGCTTCTGTACTTCAAGCCACCGAACCAGAATCTGATCTGCCCCAGTCCAACTTTTCTGGTGTGGATCTGGGAGCATTTATTTTTACTGAGTCAGAAAAAGTGGATGACATAAGCATGAACATGACTGGCCTTCTTGATAGTATCGTTGGTGAAGCGACGGCTGCAAATTCACTCCACACAGCATTTCTGGAGACCTCAGTCACAGACAAGGAGATCAGTCACAGTGAGCTGTTTGATGTTGTAGCTCAGCACTCCTCCAAGGAAGCCAAGACAAACGAGCACGAGATTGATAACATGTTGAGTGAATTATACGAAACAGCTTCCGGATCCGAAAGTATTACCAGTTCTGTCATTCAATCTGAGACCAAGTCCTTCTTCCCTGACCCTCATGTTGAAGACGATGATGACCACGAAACGGAGCCCTTGGATCCCCCTCTCAACAACATCATTGGGATGAAGGATGACGCACCCAGTTCCAAGTCCCCTTCGCCCCGATCCTCCCCTGTCAAAGATGCCGCCCCTCCTTTCACAGCCTTTCAGAGCATGCTCAGCACTTTCACAAAGCCTTCTAAGAAGCCTAAAACCTCATCCACGAAGCCTAAAGCCTCTTCTGTTGCTAAGAAAGCGCCACCGAAAAGACCCCCAAAGCCCGCCAAAACAGTCGATGTTCAAGATGATATTTTCTCTGATATGGGAAGGAGTTCCACTAAGAAGTCGGCCAATTTCATTATCTGCCCATTGTGTTCCAGAAAGTTCAAGGACAAGTCGAAACTCGATTTTCACATCAGTTCGAAACACCCTCAGTCCCTGGAAATGATGTGTGAGAACTGTAGTGAGCCATTTCAGAGTGCCATTGAATACCAATGTCACTTGCTGGAATGTGGTGCTCAAAACGTGTAAATTTGTACTCAGAACTGTTATTTAATACTTTTTATGTTATAATACAGCGTTAGTTTACGTTTATAATATCCCGTCCATTTTTAAATTAGAAAGACAGGGGTACTGAACTTACTTCTGTTTTAAAAAGTCGCCGTTGATTGAATTAAAAGTTTTTTGAGTCTGGACTGGATGAGCTCCTTTAGCGCTATCAAAGAACTCGATTTGAGGGCTTCTTATTAACATTATGTTATGTTAAATGTTTGTCTTTATTCTAACCCTTCAAAGTTTTAAATCTGGGTATTCAGAAATTACCTAAATATTTGAAACCAGCCGTATATTGTATCATGAAGACGTTGATGAAACATTATTTCATTCCATTTTGATGATTTAGGTTATCTTCCACCCTCTGCCATATAACTGCATTTGATGCAAAATTTGTACGTTCCATAGTTGGAACTGTTATTGATTTATTGTAAATATTTAATGTTTTCACCAGTGTATACAGCGAGTTGTCTTAACTGATTCCTCAATTATCTTCTCAAAGATTTAAATTAAAGTGATCAGAGATTAAAGTGATCTCTTCAACTTTGCCGATTTCTGGAATTACTTTAGAATTACTTTAGAATTCTTCCCAGATCTACCAAAATTCTGTTATAAATCTATTTCTGTAATTTCAAAGTTTTTTCTTCAAACTTTTATGTGGGGTCTGTCATTACAAATGTAATTTGACCATATATGAATTCTAGATTCTAAATTCTAATTCTATTATCGCATCTTCACCAGGTTATGGCCATGGTCTGACGAATAGTAGAACAAATGAATGTTTTCAAGAAAGCAAAGAAGGTCGTACCATTATCCGACACTGCTCCTTGGATTCTCTACGGACCACAAAGTGAGTATTTGAATAGTAGTGGGTTGGTCACGTGACAAAAAACTTTGATCTGACCTGGAACAGTCAACAGTAAGTGAAATGCAAATCGATTTGAAACACTCAGTATCATACGCAGTTTCGCCTCCACATAATTTCATGAACTGGACGTTTCAAGTCTGTATGTGCTTCAGTTTCCACCCCAGATCAGATCAAAGTTTTGGGTCACTGATCAAAACAAAGTAAGATCTACAGAGCTTTACCATGATGCATTGTTAGGTGTAGAAACCAATCAACTTTAAGAACCGTTCTGGTTCTGCGCCCTGATTCGTTGAACAGTGACACAATGTGGACGAGCTTTTCAGAGAACGCTGCCGTTTGAAGTTCCATTTTATGAATTCGGTACTATTATTTTTTTTATTGAACTTTAACTATGCCCTCGATCATATTCACAAATATCGTTCATTATACTGAAAGTAGCAAACCTAAGTCTGATTATCCTTATGCCTTTGTTTTATTTCTTCTAGTTTCTTTCTTCTAATTTCTTTCTTCTAGTTTCTTTCTTCTGGTTTCTTTCCTCTAGTTTCTGTCCTCTATATATCTCACGGTTCTGTTAGTACCACAAAATGCTTCTAGCATTAGTTGTTCTGGTCCTCCTGTCAGATATTAGCTCTGCGGGACAGGAATTTCCAAGTCCTTCTGGAGTTATTGCTCGGCAATATACCACTGAAACCAGCCATCACGACAGGGCATCTCTCTTAGCATCATGTGTACATTCGGGAATAAAACCGCTACCCGTTCGGAACATTCTGTCTGAGTTCAAAGTGGACAGTTTGGTTTCGTGTAGTGATTATTGCTTCCTTACAAAGAAGTGTGCCCTGATCTCATACAACGTTGTGACCCTGCAGTGTTCCCTTGCGAGTAAGGTACCTCTGATTGTGGATCATCACGGATTGCCGGATTTCAGTCTACTGGCTGCGGAGATGAAGTGTCTTCTGTGTGTGGAAGATATGGAGGAATTTATTGGAATTCCTCGGTCTGGGATGTTGATTCGACGGACTCTGGAACCCCGGACATGCCTGACAGTTCTTTGGACGGATGAGTCATCGGATTTTGAGGGAAGGAGAGTGTATTGGGGAAGTTGTGACAAGGCAGACTTGTGGGACATAAACTTCGTCAAAATGGGGAAGCACCATGTCGTGGTTACGATTGGGTTGCAGAATAGCAGCTATGGAATAGGTTGGCGTTTTAACAAGGATAAGAGAGCAGAGGCTTACTTGACTGTTTTGACTCATGAAAACAAGAACTTGTTGATTGTTGAGGAAAGCCATATTCGAGGTTACTCCGGAACGGAATCGATGTGTGATAACACCTTCGCAATCAAAGTCATTACTGAAGATCAAAGGGATAAATTCAAACTTTCGGCCCGGGATGATAACACTACGTCAGATACATCCTTCTTCAATCTCATCCAATTTATTGCCTCGCCGATGAAAAACGAATCGTGTTCTCTCGAGCAACTCTCTGTTAGAAACGGCAAAGTTTGCAGGTTGGCCGAGTTCCCTTTATCCTTCCTGGACACACGGTCACTGTACTTTGTAACCCTGGATACGGAGTGGAAGCTCTCAACTTCTCATCCCTTCAAAAGGTGGAATGTTCCCCGATGAACCGGCCTAAGCCCTGTTCCAAGATCCGAGTTAGTGAGACAAGGAAGGGTGGCTCCGTTAAGCAATCAGAGGATTTGAAGCAGTCAGAGGATTTAAAGAATTCCAAAGATTCCATGAGGCACTACGTTTACCTGGGGACTATCAGTTTTTTGATCTGTTTCGTGGTTGGGAGTGTTGTTTGCTGGTATCGTGGGAAGAGGTCTGAAACCTGTCAAATTGATGATAAGAAACCCCAACCAGAGGAGAAGTCTTCTGGAACATAGGGAGATATGTGATATGAAATGAAAAACTAATTTAATGCAGGAATTGCTGCTGATTTGCAAAGCCGATTGTTCTTTAACGTGTAAACGTTTTGTTCGTTTTGCATTCGACGGTGCCGGCGTCCTTATTTCGTGTTCCATAATCCATATTTAATTTAAACACAGAATTAGATTATCTATTACTACTGCGTTATTGCATACCCTTCCATTCTTTGTGACCTACAAACAGAGGCGTAGCCAGTATGAAGGAGACAAAGGCGGCTGCCTCCCCCTTTTTGGACAGACAATATGGAAATTTTGATCCTTTTGTTAAGATGAGAGCATTGAGCCAAACTGAATAAAATATTCATCAGGTTTTGAATATAACCCGCCATCTTTAAAAAAATCTGTCCACAGTAACACCTCTTTCTGTGCACCATCATTTTAAAGCCCGGTATAAACCCAATCCCTACGTTTCAGGGGCATCCCGAACTACCGATCCCCTCTGTCCCTACAACAAGTCCCTGAACTCCAAACTCCGTATCTACCTGGGAGACATCACCCAACTTGAGGTACCTCACGAGACAGTGTATGCAATAACTCTGTTGAGCGAAATTTAAGGGGCTCAAAAATATGCTGAATTTTATCGAAATTACCCATGTTAACATCGTATATTGAAATTTCATGGGATGCGAAAATATGTGATTTCCTCCGTGAAATCCCCAAAATTTGGGAATTTTTCGCCCAAAATTTGTTATCCATCTAATTAAAATCTATCGTAGGTAGATGCGATAGTGAACGCTGCTAATAACTCCCTCCTGGGGGGAGGGGGAGTGGACGGGGCTATACACGCTGCAGCGGGGAGAGGGTTGAGGAGCGAGTGTGAGAAACTGGGGGGCTGCAAGACCGGCAACGCAAAGATCACATCAGGACACATCAAGGAGTGACGTCATTATCATAGTGAATTGATGACTTGGGACGGTGTTTTTAAAGTTATCTGACGGTTTCTTTTATAGTTATCTGACTTACGCACAAAATATTAAGGATTTCAAAATTGACATTCTTTTACTTTTGTACGCTTTGTCGGCCACGTCGTCACAGCCCAATGTTCTTCCTTGGAACGGATATACCCTCACACTGAAGGAAACCGGATGCGCTGCGGTATAGAATCTGAATTTTAGTACTTGTATCTCATGACTTGATCCGTCTTACTTCACCTTTCTGAGGAATGTAGGGTAGATTAGGTAGTAGATAAAGAACAATGTATCGTATTTTACTGCTTACTTTAGTGGTGTAAAAATGAATGTTTCTTTCCATCACCGGCATAGTGTAACAGTGATTCACTCTCACGTAATAACGATACAGGATAGTTTGTTTACTTTCATATTTTTGATTTATTTTCTCCCTTTTCAACCCTGTTACCTTTTTAACCCTGATTACTCCTTCTCAGCTCTGTTCACCCTTTCTCAATCCTTTTCAACCCCGTTCACTCCTTTTTAACCCTGTTCACCCCTTTTCAACCCATCAGGACACAACCTCGCTGCAAAACACATAATCCACACGGTGGGTCCGCGAGGCAAACAGCCGGACGTCCTTAAGACGTCTTACACGCGGTGCTACGAAGTTCTGAGGGAAAACGAACTAAAGTCCATCGCATTTCCTTGCATATCAACAGGTATTGCGGTTGATTGTGAATTACTGTATGTTCTAATTCTTATACAAAACGAGAAATAGGCGGTGATGACGTCGTTATTATCATAGCTCAATGTAGTAAGTTGGTGACGTATTGAACCGCACATTTTCCGCTCACTTGTACACAATCCACACTCTGTTGTTCAGGTGTGTACGGGTACCCTAACAAGGCTGCTGCTGATGTGGCTATATCCACTACTAGGGCAGTACTGGAAGAGCACCAATCCGAGGTTAGTTTGTTGTTAACTTGGGCCTTTACCTGTCTCTTTACTGTTGTTGGTTTGTGTTTTCGAAATTCCACGGAAAACGGGAAAATATTGGTAAGTGCGTCTGTTCCGGTCACGTTAAATTAATTCCATGGCACTTTTGGGCCACCGGTCACAAATTTTGCTACAAAATGTGACTTGCAGTAACGCGCGAAGCGTTTTTCGGCGTAATAACTCGGAAGCACTGAATATTTAGTTTGCGCGCGAAATCGATTTTCTCGCGCGCGTTCACTGATCTATTTCGAAAAGTTGGATTTTCTGGCGATATTTCTGGCCACTTCACGAATGACGTAATGAGCTAAACCGGTTGAGTGTTTTAATAAATTTATTATCAGCTGGGCGGGGAATTAGCCAGCGTCATGAGAGGTTTTGCTGCTGCAAACTTACTGGTCTAAATACGATCCAGTAATTGAATCGGCCCGAGCCAATACATATGCGTATATTTACCATACATCAACATCGCCACTGTATGTCGTAAACAATGATCCCAGACACAATGTAATGCTTCTTATTTGATGCAATACATGTCAAAATTTAGTGTTGTTTGTCTCCCAACCGGTTATATGTCATCTGTGGTCAAAATCTCTGTAAATTTAATTTTAGGGCAATTTCAGATTGACACCGTTGTGTTTTGTCTCTTCACTAAAAAAGACATTGACGCTTATCACGAACTTTTGCCGGCTTATTTCCCTCTGAAGCCATCAGACGATGATAAAGCGTCAGAGAAGTCAGATGATTTGTCGCCCAAAAAGGAGTGCGATGAAAACAGTAGCAATGATAATGACAAATCTTCGGAGTTGAAGAAATCAGAAGATGGCGTTAATAGAGCAAGTGAATCTGAAGTCACAAACCCTTCTTCCTCAGAGGAACCTTTAAGTCAGATTATAGAACCTTCATCACAAGAAGCAATGAGTCAAACAGAGGCATCAAGCCAAGAGGAACCTATGAGTCAGACAGAGCCATTAAGTCAAGAAGAAGGGGATCCTATGAGTCAATCCACTGAAATGTCCAGTCAACCAGAGGAGCCCATGAGTCAAACAAGCTGACATTCAATTTGTATGCTAAAATTGTTCGGTATACAGGTAGATCAAAGTGGTTTTACATAGATTAAAATGTATGTTACCCGTCAAAAGTAAATTAAATTTTGTTGAATAGCTATAATTGTTTGATGGTTGAAAAGAAGTGTTTCATAAGAAGTTGATTAAATTAACAAGAAGTTTGACTAATTTTTAAAAGTTTTATCAAAATTTAATTTTATATTTCCTCGTCTACGGACGATGACTTCTATTTATTTCATATTGAGATTATTGAGATATTTTGTTGTAATTTTTACTTATTTATTGGTTTGGGCTAGTACCTAATGTATTAATTGATTAAGTTTAAAAAGAACATTTACATTTATTTGGCTTGTGACGAAAATGATTTATGATACCGATTTGAATTGTTGCCCTTTTACGAAAGTCAACATTACAAACCCCACTCCACAATCCCAAACCAAGTTTCTGATAACACTGCTCCTCCCTCGTAGGTTTTATGACAATGTAGCCCTCCATGGAAGATGCCCCGCCAGGGGGTCAAACTGCGCCCCCTCTCTGCGCCTGCGCCCCTCCCGCCTCCTGCGCCGCCTTCATGGAACAGTACGTAACCCGCATCTTCAGCGGCGGAGAACCCATCTCGCCCTACAGCACCTTCCGGGAACAGTACAACAGGTATTGTCAGTTGGAGTGCGGGCGGCGGGAGTTCGCCCGGCAGTGCACGACCCTGCGGGCGCAGCAGCGCGAGCTAAGCGAGTCCGTGTTCCTGCAACTAGTCGCTAACTTCGCCACCATTCTCCATCTCTGTGAGCAGGATGACGACATCAAGGCAGCCAAAGTGCTGCTGGTGCTGTCCTTCACTTTCCGATGTGAGGAGCGGTTCCTGTACCAAGACCTGGTGCACCTAACTATCTGGCGGAACATGCGGTTCTGGGAGGCGGCATTCCTCTACTCCGTGCACACGGAACGTAAGTCACGCTCCCAGGATAACACCTGCTTCAGGGATCAGACACCCGATCAGAGGGAGGACTCGGCGGAGTTGCAGAAAAACACGTTCTTCGGGCACCTGAGTTCCTTCATAACGAACATGATAGCGTTTGGAGTTCCCGCTAACGATATCATTGCGTTTAGAGACAAAATGTTTGTTATGTCGGAGCTGGATCCCGAGCAGATTGAAATGATTAAACAGTTGTCTCCTCCGCCGTGTAAGATGGAAAATAACGATAGTCTCATTTACGAGAGATTCAAGAAACGCAGTAAATCGTTTTTCACAACCCTCTCGAAGACTTTGCAGTTTGGTTGATTTACATTGTTGTGGTTTGATTTAATTTATTACTCTAGGACTTAGGTCTAGATGGATCCCAGACGGGTGGATCAGGTGAAGGAGATCTTGCTAAATTTTGGTGTCATGTTGCCATACAACTTAATCTGACACTGTTCTATGATTTTAGATTTGGGGGCCCCTGGATTAGCAATGCTTGTTTGCTGATTATTATGTTTCATGAAATTGATTCTCTGAAATTTCGATTTGTGCCAAGTTCCTCAAATTAGAGCTTTTACCTTATCATTGTAATTTAGCACAACTAATGTTCATTAAATCTAATTCCCTGTCATGAACATCTGTCACTAATATAACTTATGTATATGTCTGCATTGAGGTTTTTGTTGATTTAACTTTTTTAATATTTTCTACTGCTGATTTTGAATTGAAATGCCTAATTTATAAAACCGTAATAATAATATTGACTTTGACTCAACTTTAATTGATTCGTGGTTTCTTATCATAAATAACACATTGTTTGGGATAAATTCATGTTGAAATTTTGTTTTTATAGAGTTGACATTGAAATATACTAGCATTGATATCGTTTCATTGAATTTCAGTTATTTTATCCAGCTGAATACAGAGCAGTATTTTCATTGTTACACATTGCTCTATACCGCATTTGATGCCCTCGAAAAGTATTTCTGTTTTATGTTCAACAGTTGTATATTTGAGGCATTATCTCTTTCAACTATAACCCTTCTCTTCCTCATAGCATCATGACCGGTGACGATTACCTGATCAAGCTGACCGGCATCCCGTACTCCTCCACACCAGACGATGTAGCGGTGTTCCTGGCAGGGCTTGATATCCTGGGCGGACGGAAGAACGGAGTCCACCTCACCAAGGACGGGAATGGTGGGTTGGGCTTTATAAAAATCTGCGGCTTTTGATCCCAAGGATTGGGTTTAGATTGACATTTGACAAGGATTTGGTTTAGACCTTCAGAGAAATTCGATGCTCCCAACTGTTATATGTTTGGCTATGGAAAGTTATTTTCCAGTTTTTTCCCTGCTCCTCCCCGTCCAATTCACCACCCCCCTATAGGTCGAGCAAGTGGTATCTGCTACGTTGAACTGACCTGTAAAGAGGACCAGAAGAAGGCCCTACAGAAGGATAGGGAGTACATGGGAGAGCGGTGGGTCAGTGTCACTGAGACCAACCGAGGAGACATGGAGACAGACATGCACACCACCATGACCGCAAAACAAGAGTGTTGGTAGGTCTCAAAGTCAACTAGAGTTAGTTTTGTGTTAGGGTCAGCTGGAAACGTTCTTTGATGCGAGGGTACGAGAAAGTTTGAAATCAGGAACAATTATATGAAATTGGGCATGCTTGGACTTAGAGAGGTAATTTCCAAATATTGAAGTCACCAGTGCCTTGAGAATTTGGTCAGTAACTGGTCTTCATATCATTCCAACCCCCTGTTTCGAAATCACCCCGTAATAGCGTTGCCGCGTTCATGGACTGCAGTAGAAAAATAACGATAATGTAATTCCCCCGTCTCTCCTTCAGAGGAGCTGGAAGACAGTGGTGTCTACATTGCCAAGGTCCGTGGTATCCCCTGGTCGTGCACTGAGGACGACCTTGTTCACTTCTTCGAGGGGAGTACTCTCAAGGTCGATAAGGACACCAGTGTACACATTCTCAGGAATGAAGAAGGTAATATATAGGAACATCTGTGGAAGTAAAATATGATAGTTTTATGCTCTCGTGGCACTGATTATTTCTTTCCCGGTGACACTCGTTTTTTCATTATAATATTGATAACAATATGGTAACCTAGGCCTAATTTTGTACCATATCACACCTTATATCTCCCATTTCAGGTCGTTTGACGGGCACAGCGTTCGTTGAGTTTGCGGACCTCGACAGTCTGAACGGAGCACTAGCTCGTGACCATGACCACATGGGGAAGCGGTACCTGGAGATTGAGCGATCTGACGAGAAGACTCTGTCCAGAATGTCCGATGCAGTCGGGAACTTTCGCGCGTACGTTTGAATTTGTTTGATTTATTCGATTGGTCTGATAACCATTTAAATTTTGGCTGGAGGACTATTTCGCCAAATTCAAAATTTTGGCTTTTATTTCGCCTTCACGTTTACTTTCTGGACTCAGTACTCACTCTTCATCCCTTCAGGACTCAAAGAACCGATCATCATGTGCCGAGGCCTTCCCTTCAAAACCACAGAAACTGATATCTACTCCTTTTTCTCCGGGCTAGATGTCAAAAGTTTGCAGGTATGGGTTGAAGATTATTTATTTCCGCTTCAAATTTGTCATTTCTCTGTCGAAAAAAATAATAATTGTGACAAGTGACAACTATTTAACGAATTTTTAGTCTGTTGGCACCAATTCATAATATTTTTATCAGATGGTTTACGATCAAGGAGGAACCCGTCCAGCTGGGAAATGCTTCGTCGAGTTTGCAAATACCACAGATTCTGATAAGGCGTTGAAGAAGCACGGGGAGAAGCTTGGAGCAAGGTCAGCAGAATTACACGATTGAAAGTATTTTCCTTGATTGAATTTGAAGATTGTCGCATTGGAAATTTTCAATTTTTCTCCCCAAATCTACCTCTTTCTGTTCATCACATTTGCAGCAATTTCAAATTCAATATGCGTATTGTGTACATACAATCCTGACTTTCAGTAAAATTAACTTCATTGCACGCAAACACACATTGGCAGTGAAACCCCCCGGATCTCTCATGCTATTCTCCTTCAGGTATATCGAGATATTCCAGTCTAACTCCAAGTACTGGTATGACCGGGAAATGGGAGCCGGGGGCGCGGGTCCGATGCCTGGTGGCGGGCGTGGTGATGCGGGCATCTCCCGTCCACCCCGAACCCGCCTCAACCCCTACGCTCGTCCGGGCTACGAGGATCAGTCTCAGGATAACATGTCGTACGGCGGACCCATGAGGAGGGGCGGCCCCGGCCCCATGCGGGGTAGAGCCAAACACCTTGCTCACGGCCGAGGTAAAAAAGGGAGAGGGCATCCGAGGAGTGATGATGCTTCTCTGATATCACCCACGAACAAATGAAATTCGTATTGAAATTTGGAAATTCCCAAATTCCACACGAACGCAATTTGTACGTACGTGATACTGATTTAACCGTTTCATCACGTACATACACGGTGCAAAATATTTGGAAATAACTGAAAAATTCCCATTTCTCGAGTTCGCGACGAAACATTCTTCTTACAGGTGGTGGTTACGATGGATCAGCTGGATTTGACGGAGGTGATCAAGGCTTCCCAGTCCAGTGAGTATTATTTAATGACATGAAATTGATATCAAGTTGAATTATACGCAGACAAAATAGTAATTTCACAGCTGATTTTATCGTGATTACTCCAAGCTCCTTTGCAAAATTCATGGTACTCTCAAATTTCCAATCTGACATCTTCAAGTAAAATGTATGAGCTAAGTATCAGATGACATTAAATTCAATGATTCGTCCGTTTTTGTGGATATCACTCGGACCATAAGTTGGGTGGTTCACTCATCTCATAAATACGGTTCATTTCAGACGGCAGGGGATTTAGCGGATATGATCTGCGCTATCACGGGGCTGGTCCCGGGCTGGTTTCAGGGTCTTGGTGTCAGGGACCAGGGCGCGCTGAGGGAAGCTACTAGATAACTTTTATTCCTGAGCCAGGGCGCGCTGAGGGACGACTGAACTAACCAATAGTATTCCAGAATTTAATGATAATTACAGGTGGTGTGGTGGGGAGATATATGAACCTTTTTAGGGTGGACTGCATATTGAAACATGCTCGGGGAATGATATAAATTGTATGGTAAACCCGGCTAATTTGTGTACTGTGTAGTGTGTACCTTCTCTTGCTAAATTTGGTGATTACAGGAAATTCGGAAGCGCAGCTATGGGGGCCGGGCCAGGGGCACCGAAGGGACCTCAGAAACACATTGTCGTGGTTAAAGGGGTACCTATCGATGCGTCAATGGGGGATATCATCAAATTCTTTACCGATTCTAACCCTCCTAAAAATGTGGAAATGAAGTTTGGGGAAGCGGTGATAGAGTTTAATACGCACAAAGATGCCATGATGGCCATGCTCAAAGACAAGACTAACCTCGGTATGTGGGCTAATCTGTGAAGCATAGCTCTGCTCACTAATCTTTCAATCAGGGTAAATCTCGGTGCGGTAACAGTCAGGGTAATGTCTGTTTATAGAGTAAAGGGTAAGTTTATAGAATTCAGGGTAAGTGAGGAGAGGGATTGTGGTATCAAGGTTAATATAGCGTTCGTCTACCTTTTTCTATGTTTCTAACTGAAATTATAAACATGCAACGTATAATATCTGAGATTATGAGAACATGCTAAATTTTTTCATCTTTGTCACGTTGACGCAAAGTTGTGAATTACCACTGATACTACTCCTCTCCCCAGCTGGTGTCAGGGTAACCCTCGAGCTGCAATCAAAACCTGAGGATTACGCCGGCTACGAGAACCTCGCTAACCAAGCAGCCTCCGTCATGCAATCCATGTCAGATCAGCAGTACGCTGATCCCTATAGCGACTCATACTCCTCAGCTCCCTTAGTCGGTGAGTAAAGCTGGATCTTTGCCAAATATACGTCAACAATTATCGCACGTATTGAAGTGTCGCAGTTCTTAAATGTACTGTGGTATTCTATCATTTCTAAGCGCTCTGCACTACTCCTAGGTGCGCGGCGTAGTTCAATTTTAAAGTGTGCGCGGCGTAATTCAAAGTGTGCGCGGCTCCTTGACACAGACTGTTAATGACATGTGAGCCGCGTATGAAAAAGCCGCGCACTGCTCACGTAAGAGTTATCCCCTGTTTATCATACAGGATTTTTCTATATCAACGGATATACCCCCCCTATTTGTCATACCTTAGGAGGTGAAATTATTTTGGATAAAATTTCGGTGTTTCAAATTTTGGTAGGTTGAAAATATGGGGATTTTTCAAGTCGTTACTCTTGTTAACGTATGATAATGACGTCATTTCGAAATTTCATGGTGGGTGATAAAATGGGGATTTTTCTGAAAAATCCCCAAAATCCAAATTACAACCTTGATAAATAAACCTCCTAAGGTAGACTATTTAATAACATGTGGTACGCCATAAAAAAATCCACGCACAGCACGCATGGAATTCAATCGTCTTCACAGGACTAAGTTTATATCGATATTATGTTCAGGAGCTGCAAGTGCAATAGACGAGTTTTTTGCTCTGATTTTGACTCAGGCATAACACTGACAATAATTTCAGGTGGTGGCTACAGATGGTCATACTAAACAGACCTACCGTATCCCATTTTTTAATTTCTTATCAACATAAGAAAATTCCCTGAGTTATGACTATCTGTTGCTGTTTGAAATAGACCCTGAGAACAGTCATCGTTTCTGTGAAGTTCCAAATTATGAATGTTTTTGTCGCTGTGAGAAACGTTAGCATTTGCCGGCATTTGAACAGATCCTATCAAGGTTCCAGCTCCATCTGCAATGGAACCAGCAGTCTACTTAATTCTTTTGACATTTTATCAAAAAAGCCAGGTATAGCTGTACAGGGTACTTGGAAGTGCTATAAAGAATACCATCATATCAGATCCAGCACATCCAAATCATGAATGTTATTATGAATTCATGCGATATTCAAGTTTAAGTTTTAACCTTACATTATATAAACCTTAATAATAATAATAATCTGTTTCATGAATTGAAACGTGCTTTTCCGTGTTTAAATCCATGAAAATAAAAAATTCTGCGCACCGTTTTCTCTGTGAAAAATGTGCGCAGTTCCCCATTGGAAAGCGTGCGCGTGGTTTTCTCAATGAAAAGTACGCATGTGGTTTTCAATTTCATGATGAAAACTATGCCGCGGTTTTCACAATAAGAGGGGCGTGTTGAAATCATATATGCGCCGCTTTTCCATGCGCGGCGTAATCGTGCGCGGCTCGCTGCCTGTAAATTACAGGCAGTAAGTCCCGCACGATTACGCCACGCACATAGGAGTTCGACACGCCACCGCAAAAATTAAAAACTCTGCTGCGGTCTTCACGATGAAAAGAGCGCGAGCGGTTTTCACAATGAAAAGTGCGCGCACGGTTTTCAAATTGAAAAGTGTGCGCGCGCGGTTTTCACAATGAAAAGTGTGCGCGCGCGGTTTTCAAAATGAAAAGTGCGCGCGCGGTTTTCAAAATGAAAAGTGCGCGCGCGGTTTTCAAATGAAAGTGCGCGCGGTTTTCAAAATGAAAAGTGCGCGCGCGGTTTTCAAAATGAAAAGTGCGCGCGCGGTTTTCAAAATGAAAAGTGCGCGCGCGGTTTTCAAAATGAAAAGTGCGCGCGCGGTTTTCAAAATGAAAACTGCGCGCGCGGTTTTCACAATGAAAACTGCGCGCGCGGTTTTCACAATGAAAACTGCGCGCGCGGTTTTCACAATGAAAACTGCGCGCGCGGTTTTCAAAATGAAAAGTGCGCGCGTGGTTTTCAAAATGAAAAGTGCGCGCGCGGTTTTCACAATGAAAAGTGCGCGCGCGGTTTTCACAATGAAAAGTACGCGCGCGGTTTCCACAATGAAATGTGCGCGCGCGGTTTTCAAAATGAAAAGTGCGCGTGCGTGGTGCGGTCGCGGTTTTCACAATGAAAAGTGTGCTGACCGAGCGGCGCGCGGCTCAGAAGGGTCTATCAACGATAGACAAGTTTACCCCTGTTATCTTCGCGCGGCGTGCTTCCTCAGGGAAGCGCGTACGCCGTACACACATGCCTAAAAAGGGGTTTAGCGCTTGCCGCCCACTCTGTGCGCGAAGCCAGGGTCCTGGTTAGGGCAATGTCTGACCGGACGTGGACGTCTGCGCGCCCGCTTCCGCCGAAGGGGTCAGACAACGTCTATGGTGTGACAAGGCCGGGCTTGCTCTAACCGGATCCCTAGTTTAACGCACGCGATCCGACGTTACCACATTATACGTGTCCCTGTTTGTTCGCGCTTGCGCGCGCTTTTCTCTGAAGAGGCGCGCTTGCGCGCGCAAAATAAGGCTCCGTAACATGGAGTAAGATCCGACGCCCCTGGTTAGACTTAGAGGAAGGGCCGGGCTAAGATTTAGAAGCGCTTTCGTTTCCACGAGCGCTTTTGTTTCCACGTGCAATTAGTATGCGTGTTGCTATAATGTATAACTTTTATATAACTTCTTTTGATATTCACACAACAAAAAGGTTCATCTTCTAAGAATATTGAATATATAATATTGTTATATCACAATCGATTTCAAACTAATATCAATAAAACATTATAATCATATTCCATATTCGTATTTGCAACTTGCAAGCTGTTTTAGAATTAACCTAATTATCGTAATTATGATACATCTATACTTCACTATTAACAATAAATATCCTTGAAGTTGAAGTAGTCAACAAAAACTTGTGAATTTGAAGGACACATTTAAATTGAATTAAAAGGTCAATCGAGTGGTTGGTTTAAATGTGCTTCAGTAAAAGTCCATTGTCTGACGTCGTGCGAGGGGGTCAGGCAACGCCTGACAAAAACCAAGCATTCAGATTTTATCTTAAATCGCAATCAGAAAATTTTGAAAACTTACCAATATTTGAAATTGAAGCATCGTAGCCTTGGTATCCCAACCTTTTGAGGCGCGGCATATTGCGCCGCGCTTTGGCAATTGAAATTGAAATTGGACTACATTTGCGGCGCGCAAAAGTACTTCAAGTTCACAATGTTTTGCACACAAATACAATTTGCGCGCGGCCATGAGTTACTAGTTAGGCGCCGCAGAAATCAGACGGAGAGGCGGCGTAATACGCCGGGCCTCAAGAAGTCGGGACACCAGCGTAACAAAATTATAAATGTTTACTTTTTTCAAACAAAAATAATGCAGAAAAATTCTATACCTGCATTAATGAAAATGAAATTAAATTTAAAACATCATGTGCGATTTCTCGAAATTAATTATTTATATTACCAATATCTCAATATGAATATGAATAAATCTACCGATGTATTAACAATTAAGTGATGCTATTAGCCTGAATTTGTACTTTATTTAAACTGCAAACCAGCAAGTATTCATATATTAGCTGAGAAAGTGATAATTATCACGTGGTACAACTACAAGATCGTATACATATCATATAATTAGTCTTTATTAGATATATTAATATATTTGCTCGCTTTGTAATTCTACAATGCAGGTTATATCTGAGTATGCAATAAGCACCGATTTATCGATCACGCACCAATACTGGCATATTTATAACGTCACTGTTACGATTCAAAGCGGCGATGTATCGATTCACCACCTTAAATCGTGACATGACAATATGACATGACATACGCGATATTTAACCTTTTAACTCTACTTTTTATTTTACAAAACGCACTATATATAACATTTTCTTCTATTGGCGTCTTTTAATGAAAATACGATCTTCATTCTATTGCTACTTCTACATACATAGATACATAGGCGATTAATCAATTGGCGATTAAGCGTTACTTTTTGAGGTTACCAGTAGAGTTAATAATACCGATGGATATTGGATTATTGTATATACAATATCTTCCAGATGTCTCATTACAGTATGGAGTTCATTTCTCTCGTCTGGTCTCAGGTATGTATCTGTATGGCGGTTACCATGGTAACGCGCATAGATCTGCACGTGCACTACGCACACTTAGATACCGTACATTCCATCCTGGTCGTGTGTAACATGTGTGTAGGAAGAGTACTGCACGTGTGCGCGCGGCTCAGCCCACCATGTGTCTGTAACCGTATCCATTGTAGAGGTGCTCCGGGTTACCTGACGACCCTGGCACGTGGTAGTCCTGCGGAGCAGAGGATGTAAGTTTTACAGATGAATTGAAGGCTGGAGCATCAGATGAAGAGATAAAATGTAAGTTTTACAGATGAATAAGGGCATCAGATTGAAGTCTAAAAGCTCAAATTATTATAATGAAACTTTTAAAACTTTGATAAACTCAAGCTAAATCAAAACCAAAACCCTTGGAAGAGTAAAATACCTGGTGGTGGTGTGGAGCGTTCGGCCAGAAGAACTGCTGAGCAGGGGGCACAGTCTGATCCGTGCACGAGCTCATGTGACGCAGGTTACCATGGCGATCCTGGGAAAATATGAGAGTGTTAGCAATGTGTCTAGGTTACCATGGCGATCCTGGAAAATGGGAGTGTTAGCATTATGTGCAGGTTACTATGGCGATCATGAGAATTTGTGAGCGTTAAGATTGTGAGAAGTGCAGTGCATGCAAATTTTAATTTATTTAGTTATTTCAATCTTGGTGATTAGCCTCACATCAAGATATTGTTTCTTTCCAATTCAATTTCCCCCGGGGCCTTATCCTTTATTCGCATCATTTTCGCGTTTGCCTTTTTTTTACAACATTCGATACTATCATCATAACCCTAGATTTTTTCAACGTATAATACAAGTGCTAATTAACAGTGCACATAACAAAAAAAAGAATGGCATGCAGGTGACAGGCTGTGAAAACCTGGCCTAAGTTCATGGTGTTTTCTCACGGCACCAATCAACAAGTGCGAGTGGAAGTCACGCTCGTAAAACTGCCAGTGAAACGTCATCAATTCCCCATTCTAAACCATAATAATGACGTCACTGCCAGTCGCCCAATTCCCGTACGACGAACACACTCACACAGACTTGGTAGACATGACGGAAAATTGTGTGTTTGTGTGTGGAGTGGGCATGATCTTTGCTGGGATGACGGAATACGGAGTTTTATCGTGTGCACTTCTCTCTAGATTGTCCACGTGATTCGAGCCAGGAAAAAAGGAGAAGGAGATGCATTGTGCTATTGGAATATAGTTCAGCGGGGAGGAGGGTGTCGTAATATACACCTCATCTTTTCTATTGTCTTTTTAAATTGGTAACTTGAAAAAATAAATAGGAAAGAATGGGTTATATTGGGATTCCGATGAAGGATTTTTTGAGTGCGGTTTCCCATAAAAGCATAAAGTTGTAAATGTTCGAAATCGAATAATAGAGCCATCCAGGCATAGAGTACTCAGAGGCAAATGATATTTCTTCCTTCTCAGAAAGAAATTCTGCCACCTCAACCACTTGAAACTTTCGGGGCCCACGTCTCAGGACAATGGCTCAGGAATAGCTACGGCTGACTAGACTCAATGTTAAAACCCCAAAAGAGATGTGGAAACGCTTTTGTGAAATTCCAGATTTAGACGATCCTTTTCAAGATATTTTTTGTTCCTTCCCCCATTGCTCGAGGACAGTGGAGCATGTGGTCTATGGAGGGTGCCTTCAAACAATCACCAGGCTTTTAGATAAGCGAACACCTGGTGCCACACAGTTTAAACTTGCGACAATATCATTCGGGAAAGATCTGAGTTTCTCGTTCTTCCCTTTGTATCAAACGCATGGTATATCATGCAGCATCAAACTATGAAAGAGAGCGTGCAGTAAAATTACCAACAAAGCGATCAGCTAATCTACTCCATGATAATTAGCACCACTGATCCGTTGGTTATTTGGCGGAATTATCAGAGGAAAAGAGCTAGATTAGATGGGGGATTAGGAAATTAGATACGAATTAATGCCATTTATTGGACACCCAGGAGCATAATCTGTTTCTTCTCAGATATAATGTCCTGTTTTAACCAATTAACAGTTGCCCGCATGGGAGGGTGATGAGAGAAAGGACAGTGAATTAAACAGTTGAGGTGGAACAGAACCAATGACCTGTATGGCCAGAAATCACAATTCATCCCTAGAAGCCGAAATACAATGGCACGCTTCAGTAAAAACAGGCTTACAAAGGCTCGTGCAGGGAATCAGAACTTTCATTGAGGCAGGTAACAATGAAATCTTTCAGTTCTTCCTCAGTAGGTACACTGAACAGGTGGTATTATGCAAGGGCAGCAGCTTTGTCAAATGGTGTAAGATACAACAATAAACGGCCTTCTTTAGGGAGCATTGGACCTAAAAATGCAAGGTTTGCGAAGATTTTGGTGAATAATTCGGAACTTCTTATAGATTTTCGTGTGAATTGTAAAAGAGGTAGCACAAAGTGTTCAGGAGGAATAAATCTGCCTCATTGTCAGCACAGGGACAAAGAAAATGCAGCAAGTTCCTCTGAGAACTCAGATAAAATTTTAGGGGAGACCTAAATCTATGGAGTATGGCAACGTCTGGCTTTGGAAAGGACATCATTCATGTTCAAGAACATTCATGCACCAAGAACAGATGCCTCCATGATACCTTGTGCTACCATCTCATGATGTAGCACAATAACAGTGAATCATTTCAACATCTTTCTTCAATAGATCCAGCATTCACAGCAAGACCATTGACCATCGGAAGGTTGGTTTTAGATCCAGAGAGAACCCATACACGAGCTCTGGAATTCCAAGGTGAGGCTTCTGCCCAGGGGAAGTCTTATTAGTCGCCCATCCCACGTTGGACGAATGCTCCTGAGCTCCCACAGCTCTCTCCTGACTATTCCAGCTTATGAGCTGGTCACATGACCATGTTATCCCAGCTTATGAGCTGATCACATGATCGTGTTATCCCAAGCTCCAGCACAATCACATGTCCTGGTCACATGGTCATGTTATTCCAAGCCGCCAACTGGAAGTATACCATGAAGTGATCTCTAAAGAGCTAAAGTTCAACGCATGATCTGAGATCTTAAACATATAGACTCGTTTGAGAACAGGTTTTTTACAAGTGGCTCGGTATTCGGTGGTCAGTGTGTTGGAGAGGGCATGAAATACACTGAAGACAGATTTCATATTTCCACCTAATTAATAAGTCAGATTATTTTGAACATCATTATATGTGAAAAATACCCCTGTTTTGATCGATAGATGGATTGATTTGTGTGTAGTTTAAATTCGGGGTTTGCTAGAACAATAATGTTCAACAAACTGAACAAACCTTAAAGTTCAGTCACCCTATGCTTCACCAAACACAATTAGAATATTGTCAACATCCGTACAAAACACGTTGGGTATCTTCACAAGTCTTAAAATGTATCTTTTTAGTGCATTGAAGCGAAATATTCAAGGCACTAGGGCACAAATTGAATTACAACACTTATGTGTACTACACCAAGTATACACTTTCACTATTCAACGTTTTACACATCTGCTCTAAATCCACTTTGGATACAGCGGAATAAATTTGAAAATTTATTCTGGGCAGCAAAAAAACTTGGTTTCCGCGTTCATTAGACATGAAAATCAAGACGTCGAGGAGAATTTTCTAGAACCGGAGTCAGGAAGTATGCGTATTGCAGTTGCCTTTGAGTCTTGCAATATATGGCAACCCAAAATAACGCCAGTAATTAATTTTTATATGACGCAGTTTAGCAATATTTTAAAATCTAGATTAAACAAACATTAAAGGCTTAGGGAAAATTGTGCGGTAGTCGTACGTTGCATCTAGAAGGCGAGAAAATGAAGAAATCTCTGATGAATCATAGGGAACATAGACAATAATGTCAGAAAGTGTTGTGAACTGTTAGATAAGATCTGTTATGGGAAAATTATTGAGACATGCAAGATAAAATTTAAATGTCAATCAAAATTCGTAAATCTTACCTTCGAATCCATCGTTTTTCTCCACTTGCTCCGTCTATTTTGGAACCAAACCTGATTGAAAGAATGATAAGATATGATTTTAGAAATTCAAGTTGCTTGTTGCGTACTAGAAAAATAAAATCGATTGGAAAATAATTCTCTTATGATTTTTCAGCCATAGTGACCTTGTGTCCGATTATTTATTTCTAAATCCTGTTTAACCCCTGTTTTACGTACCTTGATCTGACTGTCGGTGAGACCGAGCGATCCGGCGAGTTTCCCCCGGTCCGTTATCGACACGTACTTGGTCTGCTGGAACGTGTTCTCTAGGACCAGCATCTGACCGACGCTAAAGCACGTGCGCGGCTTACGCTTCTTCTTGGCTTTACCTGAGGTGTAAACACGTTCAAAGGGAAATGGAAACGCTGCGCGCGTCAGTGGGAGTTGTTTAGAAATGGATTATATATCTGGAAAAGGTAGAGAAACCACAGATAGCTCATCGCATGATATTATTACAGTGCCCTTTAAGCTCATTGACAATTAATTATGTCTGTGAACAATTTTTATCAAATATTAAAATTCCCTCACAATCATTACAGTAACATTAAGTTTTGAATTTGAAAAGCCTCGGTTAAAGATTAGTTGAAAAAAATCAATTAAGTGTTTCAAATATAATTTCAGATTTAAAATAAATGGGTTTAATAATTTCTGGAAATAAGTTTTGAAATAGGATGAAGGCTGTCAAAAAAAGAGGAATTTTCCGTGGGATTATAAGCAGTATTTCGTGGCACGGTGTTTAATTCCGCGTATATATATTTTGGTTGTGGAATTCATTGCTCAATCATCAACAACAACACAAATTTGCCCTGACAAGTTGTTATTGGCACATCACTGTCACCTGACTGGTTGATAAATCCCTAAATCCAACTCCCAGGCGGTTGTTAGAGACGTCACTATAACACTTTAAAAAGGCACCTTGTTGCCGTCTACACCCGCCTATATTCCCTTCCTTGACACCCAGCAGCACGCGATACTGTGGTTCCCAGGATTGTGCAGGGCAAACACGTCAATTAGCGCATTGTTAGCACCGAATTAAAATTAAATTAATACGTTCCCAGTATTTACATGATCCTGCCTGTAATCTTATTCAGCAGCAGCTGAGAGGGTTGGGAGATTTGGCAATAAATTCCTTTTTATTGGCTCAAGAGCTCGGATATAATAAATCCTGAATATATAAAATGCAGATATATGGAGGACAGAATCAAAATACGAGCATCTCAGCATCATATTGGATGCCCTCAACAGTGATCGTGCGGACAAGTTACAGTGATTACCAAAGTACTTATTCTCTAAAGTTGGACAAGACCTGTAGGCAGGAGGGAATGGAAAGATGGGTGGTTTCCGAGTTTCGCGACGTTAATTGCTTATTTTAGAATATGATAATGACGTCACTTTTAACCGCCTAACATTTTCAAGAACCATGTGATAGTACGATCGAAAAGAGATGGATATTTATGTGAGAAACATGATGGATCACACATACATACATATGCCGCTTTATTACTGTTATAAGTGGGTTGGCAGCTGGCTGAACTTTCAGAACAATACCACATTTCAGAGGTATCCCAAACATGTCAAACACACACTCATGTTACGATACAAGTGCAAGGTGAGTTGAGTAGGTGAGATGATCGTCGTACGAGCAGTGGATGTCTCGGAGAGACGAACAGGCGATCAAACGTCGACAATACTCGACATTTCCTGCTCTGATAATGACGTCATCAGGCCTGGTCAGGTTTTGGGAGGAGAAGAGAATATATATGCCAAGAGCCGGACTAATGATGTGAAATTATAGAGCATCTGACATGCACATCACGGATTGTAGGGCTTCGAAGTTTACTGAACTGCAGTAGGAGCATCAACTCTCAAGCCTTTTAAGGTTTTCACAAAAACGGCATATATATAGTATTTTATCATGATGCTAGTGCGGGTAGGGTTATATATGTGTGATAGTTGTACAGTTCGGAGAGGAACCAGGAGGATCGAGGGTCTTTTTTTGGGAAGTTGAAACCCTGCGCATTGCACGCAATTCTTAGGAAACACGCAAATACCACAGGAAGAGATGCAAATGATTTCGTCCGAAAGCTTTTCAAATTCTAAAAGATGTTGACATATGGAGATGAAAATCGGTGTGAGAAAAAGATGCACCGAATACAAATTCCCCCCCCAAAACCCGCCTGGGTTGGCGACATTTTAACCTGCACCACCCTAAAAATCATCCGGGATTTTCAAATCGTAACCCCAAGAACCCCAACCCGTTTCCAACTCACCGAGGCCGGCAATGTCGGATGTTGAGACGGGGCTGTGCGGGCTGACAGTGGAGCTGGCGGGAGCAGCGGTGCACCGGTTAGAGGAGGGCGGCGAGGAGCACATCAAGTCGCGGGAACCGGGCGATCTGATGCTCCGCATCATCAACGAGTCCTAGGGGAGATGGGGGTTATAGTCGCGTGAGATTGAGTTCTTTTTGTGTGTATACAACAATCGTCTGGAATAGGAAGTGCGTCAAATAGAAGTTTTGGCATCGAAAGTGTGACCATTATCCATTCATCAAAGCATATTGGTCTACGTTTTCCCTGGGCATCACCATCAGTTTAATGTGGCAGCATGGCTGAGATGATTGAAGCATGAAATGCGTGTTAAAAGTGTGTTTTAGTCTTTTAATAAATTTTCAGAGGCTGACTTGTAAGTCACTTTTATTGATGATTGAATATTGGTAATTCGCACGTTTTGGAATACGATAATAATAATTCTGGAAGTCACCAGACCATAATAAAATAAATGGAGTACCTGACCGTTATCTGTTTCAGGGAATTTTTAAGGTTTCCTTTATGTTTTTATATTTAAATTTGTAATGTTTTTTAAAGAAACACCCACCAGCCACCCGATCCAGCCTGTATATGTGTCATACATAACCGGAGTATAGATAAGTAAAAAAGTAACAAGATAAGTATTTTGTTTATTGAATAATATTTGAGTCTGGAGCTAACTCGCACTGCCAGTTTGTTTTCAGGCCCTACTGTCTAGTAGTGTTTCTAATCTCAAGTAGCTGGCAAGCCTTGTTGTACCATGTGACATTATTTCAGCCAATCACAAAGATTTATTCTGATCACGTGACACGTAAAAACACGTGTTTTATCGTTTGTTGCATGGGTGAGTGGATAAGAGGTTCTCACGTCATGGTACCGAGGCTCGCCAAGTTTTTCTGATACACGGCTATTTAGAACAGATACGTCGCCATTCAGTTGACTCCAGTATGTACCGTCAAAAATTGATAAAGCTTGAAATGAGTCGGTGGGTTTGCTCAATGGAATTCAATACCGAAAACGCTAAGACATAAGGAACCAATTCACGCTGAAACCAGTAATCAGTAAGTACAGTTTGACATCATTTCAAATTTCAAGGTTTGATTTTCAACGACACTTAGGCTTCCAACAATTCTAAAGCATATTTATGGACATTTCGTAAGTAATTTAGAAAAATGATAAAACAGAAAAAACAGAAACGAGAAAACTGTCATAACGTAGCAGTTAGAAATCCATGGATTTGGATTGAACCCATAGGAAAGTTGCCTCCATTTGTGTGCCTCATTTGTGTTGAATATAGAAGTAGGTGAGGTTGGAGATTGGAGACATGATTGATGATAGTGTGAGGATGGAATGAGTGGAGGACTCCTTCTTTGTTTGAGTGTGGAATGACATCAGCAGGTGTATCAGAGGTGACAGGGTTCAGTGAAATTCAGCAAACGGTTACCATTTCTCAATAAATCCGGTAACGGTTTCGGTTGACTAAAAACGCCCGGTTAACCGATCGTTTCCTAGTGACTATTCACCTTGGTATCAGAGTTGGGAGAACTCGTAACGTGGTCTGATGTAGAGGTGGGCGAGAGAGGCTGGATTCCACTAGCTGCTGAAATGCAAGGATGGGGTCAATATTACAAGAAAAAGGGGGCTGGTTTTTGAAAAAAAAATAAAGAATTTATCTAAGTTTTCAAATAAGTTTGAAGCTTCAGAAAATAAGTTTATCTTAATGCCGTCATAAATTTTAATATTCTCATTAACTCGCTTAAACACTGCACTTCAGCCTCACAATATGAACCCTTCACGCACCAATTTAAATTTATACGGGATAATTTTGAAACATTCGCAATTAAGTTATCAATTAAACCTGGAATTCACTTCATGAAAACTGTAAAATGGACCCGGGAAGCCCTATACTCGGCAAACATTATATGTTTCTCATGTTATCTAAATTATTTTAGGGCTGATCAGCTAGACACAGACAGACCTTTGTAAACGGGCTCAAATCAAGCATACACCCTGAAGAGAGTTAGACGGAATGGATCCAGACTTTATCACTGATAAGGAGCACTAGAGATATGAAAATATTGAAACTGATATCAGGAGAATCAGGGGTTCAAGACAAACCTTCTTTGAAATATACAAATTCAATAAAAGTAATGGATGACGAGGTTATTAATGCTAGACGTTTGAAATAAATTAATTTCTCGTATATAAATTGGAACTGCCATGAACGTTTAAAAGACAGAGAGGAAAGATAAGGGGTGCTAGTCATTGGTGTCCGGGCTTTGGAGTTTGGTGGAACCCTCCTAGTGATAAGCCTCTACTGCAACAAATATTCCCACGTTTAGCGTTTGACTGGACTAAGTCTGTTTGAACCAGTCAATGAACTCGAGGTGTTCAATATGGATTATAATATTAGACCGAACAAACTTCAGAAAATGTAGTACTAAGTCTGCGATTCGTAAGGGAATACCACATTTTAGGCTGTAAATTATTTCGGTACCACGTTGTCTAAGGCACTAAGCAGGGGATGCGGCAAAAATATTATTGATGTCCCTTGATTAATAAAATGTAAATAGACATTTAAGAATTAACATTTCTCACTTAAACGGGAACTGATTACTGATTATAGGTTCGTAAAATGCCCATTTACTCCAGTAGCCCAGACTAAGTCAGTATGCAACATTCGAGTGGACAAAGTTGCTCAACGGTTTTTGGTAGTTCTAACTGTCCTTTATCAGAAAAATTAACTGCCCTTCCGTGAATCGACGTCATGGGGGGTGCTAGGGCCACGCCCATTTTTCGCAGGGTTAAGCGGCTGTAACTCCGGTTCCTTTTGGAGTTGGGAGCAAAGGTACCACCTTAAAATGACCGCAATGGGCACATTATGGCAGGCGGATGATGGTTCTGAAGCCCTCAGACCTTCCGTTTTCGAGTTACAGTCAAAAAACTGATTTTTCGTCACCCGCGAACCAACGCAAGGTAAAAATCATAACTTTCATTCCTTTTGAAGTTTGGCATGAACCAACCAGGTTAAAATAACCACTATCATTATAATTATAGGGGATATATGATGGTTTTGAAGTCATACGACCTCCTATTTTGTAGAAAATGCACAAAAATAGAGATTTCAGTAGCTACGTAGCCACCGAACCTTATCAAAACTAATATGATTTTTTTTCTTCTCCGCCTACTCCAGGACTTAAGGTCCATCCGTTAGCAATGTTTACTAGCCCTTCATATCATGTAGAATCGATGTGGCTTTATCAAGGCATCTGATCTTTATGGCAACAAGTTGATATTGACAACGCCCTTTTTTAAGGTCACGCACAGTCTTGATATTTCATAACTTGGCTCAGGAAGGTCATACGACGTAAAGACTTAGTTTTGGGCACCAACGAAGCTCAAAGACCATGTTTGTATACTACTGTTTCCTTAGCATATCCTTTAAAATGCTCAGGAAGAGAGCTATGGGCGAAAAAAATATTTTTTTGGGCATCAACTGAACATAGCAGAGTCGATTTTTGTATCTTGGCCCAGTAAAGTCGTTAGGAATTCGTTTTGGATGCAAATGAATTGTAATAGCCATATTTATACAGTACGGCATGTTAATAAACATTTTTCAACAAGAGAGTTATGGGTGAAAAACTGATTTTTCTGGGCATTCACAAGGCAAAGCGGAGGCGATTATTGTACCTTTGCTTTGGGCGCAAACGGAGTGCAATAGTCATGTTTATTACAACATGCTAAACATATGCCCTAATATTATCAGGAAGGGGGTTATGAGCAAAAAAACTGATTTTTTGGCGTAGCATCTACCTATTGTACCCCATGACGGCTTCCAATGGGGACCCAAGTCCCAATCAAACTACCTGCTGCAGGCAGCCCGTGGTCCAATCCAGTATTGAGTTTGAGTTCGGTGTAGTGTTACCTGGCACCTGGGGTAGATCAGGCTTCCAATTTTAGGATGATCAAGGCAAGAGGTGGGATGTCAGTCTTGATTTGAATGCTTCCTAGGATGGAGGACTTTATTGTCTTTTGGAACGGCATTCCACAACCTCAGACCTAGGACGGCAAATGAGTGATCAAACATCGATTTCTTGAGGGTTGTTGCCTTTTTATTCATTGGGGGTAAAACAGCAGCAGTCCAAAATCCAAGTCAAGGGTGATCATAGAAGAAGAATCCTAGGTCGTTTCTTTCAGCACACTGCCAGATCTTTCACATATGCATTGCCCATTATCACATACCGCTCTTTACACCTCTGGAGGGACATCAGACCAAGCATCTTCAATCTTTCCTAGAAGGATATTCAATGATGTTGCATGTAAAAGCATGTTAGGTGGATTCCAGTTTCTTGATGGCTTAGATTCACACTTCCCAGTATATAGAGATATAGGACATCTAATGATGTACAGCATGTAAAACTTGAATTTGGTCTTAAAAGAAGAACAATGTCCATGTTTATATAGAAATTGTTCAGAAATTCGTATGTAAAAGTATAAGCCTGGCTATCGGGCTTCTTATAGTCTTATTGAAGACCAATACGAAGTCTCTACGAAGGCAACAACCCTAACGAAATCGCTGAACAATCACTCATTTGCCGTTCCTGGTCAGAGTTTGTGGAACGTTGTTACAAAAGACAATTACCAAAGTCCTCTCTTTTATTATTATTATTATTTGAGACGGTAGGCTAACTAAAGCCTCCGTAATGCCCCCAACCCCACGGATTTGGAGGAAATATAATATGCACGACCATACCCTTCAAGAAACCTGGGTCGGCATTAAGTCCTCTATCCTTTGAGGCATTCAAATCAAGACTGACATCCAACCTCTTGCCTTGATCATCCTCAACTTCGAAGCCTCTTGAGAAACATTCCTGATCTAACTCCAGTTCCATGCTACACTAAACCGAACTCAAACTCAATAATAGATTGGACCATGGGCTGCCTACAGCAGGTGGTCTAATTGGGACTTAGGTCCCCATTGGAAGCGGACAATGCGTACAATGGGTAAGTGCTATGCATCACTGGTGCCCAAAAATCAGTTTTTCGCCCATAACTCCCTTCCTGACCATTTTAGGGCTAATGCTTGTTGTAAATAAAACTATATGACAATTGCACTCCGTTTGCGCCCAAAGCAAAGTCTCTAAGATCTTTCTGGGCTAAGGTACAATAATTGCCTCCGCTTTGCCCTGTGGATGCCTAGAAAAATCAGTTTTTCGCTCATAACTCTCTGCTGAAAAATGTTTATGAACATGCTGTACTGTATAAACATGGCTATTACAATTCATTTGCATCCAAAACGAATTCCTAACGACTTTACTGGGCCAAGATACAAAAATCGACTCTGCTATGTTCAGTTGATGCCCAAAAAATAATTTTTTCGCCCATAGCTCTCTTCCTGAGCATTTTAAAGCATATGCTAAGGAAACAGTAGTATACAAACATAATCTTTGAGCTTCGTTGGTGCCCAAAACAAAGTCTTTACATCATATGACCTTCCTGAGCCAAGTTATGAAATATCAAGACTGCGCGTGACCTTAAAAAAGGGCGTGGTCAATATCGACTTGTTGCCATAAAGATCAGATGCCTTGATAAAGCTACATCGATTCTGCATGATCTGAAGGGCTAGTAAACATTGTTAACAGATGGACCTTAATTCCTGGAGTACGTGGAGAAGAAAAAAAAATCATATTAGTTTTGATAAGGTTCGGTGGCTACGTAGCTACTGAAATCTCTATTTTTGTGCATTTTCTACAAAATAGGAGGTCGTATGGCTTCAAAACCATCATATATCCCCTATAATTATAATGATAGTGGTTATTTTAACCTGGTTGGTTCATGCCAAACTTCAAAAGGAATGAAAGTTACGATTTTTACCTTGCGTTGGTTCGCGGGTGACGAAAAACCAGTTTTTTGACTGTAACTCGAAAACGGGAGGTCTGAGGGCTTCAGAACCATCATTCGCCTGCCATAATGTGCCCATTGCGGTCATTTTAAGGTGGTACGTTTGCTCCCAACTCCAAAAGGAACCGGAGTTACAGCCGCTTAACCATGCGAAAAATGGGCGTGGCCCTAGCACCCCCCATGACGTCGATTCACGGAAGGGCAGTTAATTTTTCTGATAAAGGACAGTTAGAACTACCAAAAACCGTTGAGCAACTTTGTCCACTCGAATGTTGCATACTGACTTAGTCTGGGCTACTCTAGTAATTAGTTGAAGCCGCCAATATATATTTGGTCGTTTTCCAGCACAAATGTTCGAACAATCTCTCAGCTTTTGGAGAATAAAGATCCGGGTTAAAAAGAATAGAATTTTTAGAGGAATAGATTTCATATATCGCGTACAATAGATAGTACTGGTCGTTGAAAAGAAGTCTACGCGTACCACGTGACTGACCATGGTAACTCCCTGACTGGAGATGGTAACTCCCTGCTACCATGCTCGGAAGAACTCGACCACGTGGGATGATGTTGTTGCCATGGTAACTCCTGTACCGACATAGCGACGCCAGGCCACGTGACTCCGGAGTACCGAGTACCACGTGATACGTTGTCTGCACGTCGAAAAGAGAAGAGAAGAGAAAAAAGAGAAGGAGGAGGGTTCCGTTCCGATACGAGTATCACGAACAGAAAAAAATAGGCGGTTATGGTTATGAAAGTGACGCCATTATCATAGATTAAAATGCTGAGTTGGTGACGCTTTCCCGCCTTGTTTTATCCAGCATCTCGACATCCACAGGACGCGCGACTCTCCGAACCTCGCTCGCTCGGTCTCGGCGGAGAGAGAGAGAGAGCTCGCTCGCTAGAAGATCACCGGGATAAGAATGAACAGTTACTTAACATCTATCATCAGCTTAAAACGTATATATAACTACACTGAGAGGTGTATGTCACGTGACCAAGTGGGAGAGCTACGAAGACTGACAAAACCGGAAGGAGTGGTAAACTCTCTCCTCCTCCTCAAAAGAGAGCATGATCACCTCTTCCTTTTCCTCTTCTCTCAAAAACACACTTTTTGATGTGGGTGGGCTACGGAAAAAGGAAAATTATAGGCGGTTGAAATTTGATGTTGAACTGATGAAAATGTCCATTTACAGAATTTTAATTTTGTTGAGGGTGATAAGGCCCGAAGGACATACATAAACAAGCAAGTGCATCAACAGCTGGAGGTTGTCACTATGAAACCAGGAAATGGAAAGAACGGGATCATGTGAATTCTTGCGGAGTGGACTCAGAAGTCCTGCGAAGGTCTCATACACGACACTAAACAAAGTCCTCGGAAAGATGTCTGGCGTCCGAAGGAATTTATGTGTACGGGAAAATAATATATATACCGTCCAATAGCATATAATATATTGGGTTGGATCAACATCATCGTATATATATAGATGAGCTATATAAGTGCTTTAATCTTTTGGTAATAATCAAGAGAAGGGGAAAGAGAGAAAACTGTTCAATGTTAATTGTTAGTTGTAAGGATATAACAAATATTGAAATTCGAAGTTGTACGGATAACCTAAATATGACATTTTCACATGCTGTAACTGTATTTGATAGCCATCGTGGAGTCGGGGAGAAGAAGAGTGATGAGGGATTCGCTCAAAACGCGATGAATTACTTGGACTAAAGCGAGCTGGGGGGCTTCCAACTATTCAGTATACAAATCCCATTTTACCTCAGGGGAAAGAGTAGACTTAAATCTATTGTTTTCCTGAGGACTTCTGTTTTATAGGCCAACACAGTTTTGGTCTCAAATTTTCCTTGAGAAGGTCCTCAATCCTAAGGTTTATTGTGTCCGGGTAAAAGACGCTAAAGTCGATGTTATCCTTCGAAAATGAACAAAAGATTAAATGCAGGAAATGATAGACCCTGGAGTGACTAGGGTTATATTCTGAAAATATTTCAAAGACCTGGGGGTCTATTCCGAAACGTAGTCAAAAACCCAGACTTTGGCAAACAAAAAAAATAATTACAATATTGCTTTTTGCATTAAAATTTTGACCTAAAACCATTTTTCCTTTTTTCATGGCTTGATGAATTTTGCCGATTTTTTTCCCGAAGTTTTAATCAAGTGCCAAATTTATCGAATTTTTCCAAGATTTTTTGACGAATTTGACACCTAAGCTGCTCAATAATCACCTGAAAAACACCGACGGAACATGGCGGCAGCTTCTTCTTCAGACTCTTCTCGCGAATTACAAGTTCCGGTGTCAAGAGAAATGTTGTCAAAGAGAATGAGATGTTGTCAAAGAGAGAGTGAGGTATATCCTTATATCTCAGGGAGTGACAGAAGCAAAGCTTAAAATACGATATATAATGTGACAGCGAGGAATCTCCCAGGAGCTTTTAAGTTCGCTCACGGCAATCCAACGCGGGGAACACATTATACCCCCTTTATTGGATTTAGGATGGCCCTACCCCACCGTGGCAATGGTCGTTAGTTGACATTTATTATATGCGATCTGCTCAAGTCTAAGACGTATGATGATTGGCTACGTCATATGGAGGTCATGTGACCTAATATCATGTGATTCTGGTGATGGCTTGGCCGTATACAGTCCGCGACGGGTGTTGGGATGTAGGGAAGGGTTTGTAGTGACATGAAACGTTTGCTGGGCGGAGTTGTAGACCTGAGGGAGCCACTTCATACATCCTTCAACTCTTCAAACATACAGACAGACAGACAGACGTCAGACAGACAGACAAACCACAAACAGCCAGACATACACTCAAAAACATTCAAATTTACAGAATGATACAAACAAAGATTTACAAACTTCACAAACATGAAACCCACACCGTCACACAAACTCACACTCACACTCAAAGTACACAACTATACGAACACACAAACAATTCCCCTCCGGAGATGTGATAAGACGCACGTATACCCGTACATTTGCTGTGTTTTTAGTGAGACACCTGCCAGTCAGAGGGAAACCTTACTACTTCACGCACTGAAGGGTTGAAATGCTCGGAGAACCGGTCCGCCCTCGACCAATCACAACCCAGGATCCCGAACACGTGCACCATGGTAACCAATGGCAACCGTGAAAATCGTGTCACGTGTTCCGTTTAGTGGTCCACGGTTGCTACGAGAGACAGTACCCGACCGGGGAAGGATGTGAAAAAAGAAACTGCAAAATTTCAGCAGTGACACGGTATGCCGGGCGACTGCGCAGGAGGAACAGGCGAATCACGCGACAGCAACGCGCCACTCTAAACCCTGATAATGACGTCACTACCCCACCTGTGTTCTGACTGCGGCGTATAACCGTGTACCACGTGACTTTGAAAGCGCATGTCACGTGGGATTGAGTGTGTTAGGACTGGAACATGCTCAGTACTACAGCGAGTAGGATATATGTTCGAGAGCTGCTTTATCAATCGAACAAAAAGTATAGGCGGTTGAGAGCCCTGTCATTATCAGGGTTTAGAACGGCGAATATTGCGATGACTTCAAAAAACTGTCTGTTATTTCTACGTATTACGTTCCTGAAAAAGGGTAGCTTTTAACTCAGTTTTCAAAAAATCCAGCTGAACTATAGATATATTCGTAGGGTTTCTAGCTTCTCGGCTCGCGTGCAGTATATCATGGGAGAATATAAAAATCATCATATATACCACAGGGAAATGTCGAAAGTGAGGGCTGAAGCGTAGATAGATTGAGAAGGATTTCGGTTTCTATGGATTCAGTAGCAGGTCACGTGATATAGCAGCAGGCTGAACATACGACTTCCAACAGAGGTAGTGGTTCAGAATAGCTTAAATAACCTTAATTCTGAGGCTTACGTCGCAGAAGAAAAGCTCAGTTTGAAGTGGTATTTATTGAGTGACTTTATTTTCCATTGGGTATATACGTCAACATTCTGGGGTGAAGCAACTCGATGGCGGAAAATTTTGAAAAATTCGAATTTTAATTTTTGGAAAAACGTCACATTTCAAAAGCTTAACCACCTGTTTTTCACGCCTCAGGGTGAAGGACAAAATTTCAAAATTTTTATTCATGTTTGAAAAAACTCGATGGCGAAGGAATTTTTGAAAAATTGTAATTCAAAAATTTTTATTCTTAATTTTTAGACAAAATTTCAAAATTTTTATTCATCATACGAAGAATTTCGAAAAAGGGGTGGCCGCAAAAAAAATTTATATTTTTCTGATTCATTATAAAGTTTTGCAACACGATGAAAAAGAATTTCGTTGCCTACTTGAAAACGTATTTTAAATAAATATATATATTAACAACACGCATTATATATAGTAAGATACATTCTGGGGTGAAGAAAAGTGGAAAAACGTCACATTTCGAACCACCTGTTTTTCAGGGAGGCCTCTATTGTTTGAAAAAAAAACATATTTCATCTTTTTATGTAATTCAATGATTTTTCCAGGTGCATATGCTCAAAGGGATGGATTTACATTTTAAATGATTTTAGTTGAAGGCCTCACGATTTTGAAAAATGTATTCACCAAATAAACCGTTACTGTTGAAAATGCCAAATCCTGAGACGCCCAATTGTCCCAAAAGAAATTGTTTGATCGCAACTGTTTGAAAATTTATAATTATCGGGCGTATTCAGCATTAGGAATGGCATTACCGTAAATCGCTATTCAGTCCTTAAATTTTGATCACCTGTTGATTATTTGAAAAAAGACAGGCGCAGGATGTTTTAGTTATACACAATCGCAAGTCATAATTTCTCAGACTCTTTTTTGTATTAATATTCAGTATTTTTGATATAATCTAGTCTAGAAGCCCTACTATAGTTAACTAAATTTCGTACAGAAACGCAACAAAATAGCTTATTTTTACATCTCCAACCTCAGTTGTATATTCTCTAGTCCAGCAGTAAATAACGCGACTGAATTATCAGTCTAGTAATTAAAATGCCAGCCATACCAAAATATACGGGCTTCTGAGTCTGCAAATTTACTATCAGTACTTAATTTAACAGAGCTCTAAAAATTGCCAGGCTATAACGGATATATCTAATTCCTTGAAAATATTTTAATCCTCGAAAATCAGCCGGATAGAAAAAACGGAACGGATTTTTTCCGCAACATAATATTATAACTGTTATTTTGTTACAGCCGAGGCGAAAAATTCAAGAGTTATTTTGAGACCTAATTCTCGATTTCAACGGCTAATTTCATCGAGCGCAGAAGCTTTTTTATAGAATAAAAGTGATAAATAGTGGGTTTTTATCAGCCATGAAAAAATTATAAATAATTTTGAATATTATATATTGTGTTATTAATAAGTAAGTGAATTTTAACATAACTGATGATCCAGTAAAATGCCGACCCGATTGATGTTTTGCTAGATTCCTGTATTCTTAGACCGAGGAAGAGTGCCACCAAATGTGGAATGTTACTCTAGAGTGATACATTCTTGAAATTTATGGTAGAAAACAAAAGTCTATCTCAGCTGCTGAGTTTTTTGTAACTTCCTGAGCCAGGGACTGCTTTTCAGTCAGATACACACCCAGTAGGGAGCAGTGCAGCCTCTCAAACCCTTGGTGATCTGATGGGTCATCTAGTATTCAGATCTACCCACTATACCGATTAGGAACTATAGTACAACTACACAGGAGACGTTAGCGGGATTTAGCGCGATTAAGATTATGACTATGAGACTTGGGAGATCGAACATCTAGACTATGCGAGCAATCATCTGGAGTAGCAATACAAAGAGATTTGGGAATGCGGTGATCAAGTGGTCACAATCTAAGGGTTAGTGAGACAGAAATGGGACAGAGATCAGTGATGACAAATCCATAGGAAATGTTACCTAAGAAGAAATGAGAGAAGTGGTTGGTTGACGGAAACATCTGACAGATTTGACCATTACAGCATCAACTCTCAGGGAAAGTTAACAAGTGATTTGGTACGAAAAAGTGATTTAATAAAACAAAAAGTAGTATAGTTTGAGAGGGGACGCGATTACACAACACAAATGTCGCTCTCTGAAAGTAGGCACCTAAAGGCCATCAATTCACCACTTTAAACTATGATAATGACGTCACAACTACCAGCCTATTTTTCACATGATTCCTGTTCAGGAGTGACAGTTAATGCCAGTTAGTAGTAGCAGAAGGCTAGACATGGGAACTGCAGTATCTGATGTCAAATGTGAGGCTGAGGCTGCGCTCTCGCGGACCATTAAGCAATTACACCAGTTACCGCATAACCTCATCTGGTAAAATCTGATGAAAATTCCAATGTATTGGAGCAGAAATAGTTTCCATCTCAGAGAAGGACAGAAGAGAAACCAGGAAAAAACTCCTAGAATCAGAAGTGAGGAAAAAGTTGAACCAGGAAAAGAGAGGTGACATTGAAATAAAGAGACTTGTTGGCACATGCAGCCATTTCGCTCACATCCTTGTTTTTCGCGGACAAAAAGAGTAAAGATGCTTAAAAACAGATTTTAAAATCTTCATTAACTTCATAATATGAACATATCTACATATTTTGTGAAAATGACACTCAGCATAAAGTAGCCCAATTAACAATACACATCCCTCTATCTCACGCCGAAGCCTGCCAAGCACGAGAGTGTGTCAAGTGTTAAGTGTTACCCAATATATTATGATAATATTTAGGAGCACTTTTAAAAGTTTAAACACCTCTAAGCAGCTGCTATCAGAAGTTGAAGCCGGATTCATATAGTTCAGTGAGTGCAGTGTTCGTTTGTAATGTTTTACTCGTGTTTTGAAGCTGATATTTCAAGCTTCTTGATAGCTCGGAAACTTTATTCTTGTTGTTTTGGTAACTTATCAATTTATTCACTAAAATCATAAACTAAAATAACAGAATTTCACGACCCAGATTATTGAAGACACCCATCCCTCAACGAATACAAAGATTGAATTTAAGAGTTAAGACATAGACGTTTAAGAGCAGCGAGAAGTACTTTCATCAGTTCAAGCTTTCGAAAATCAAGTGATCAATTAAAAAAATTGACGACAATTTTTACAAATCGGCCTTAATAAAAAGCAAGTTTTTTTCACCTGTAGATCCGCTGTGAGAGATGAGGTATTCTTGTAACCTTGAGGTGTCCATTGTTCCATTATCTGACGTGCTGCTTCCAATTTGCTAGAGGGGAGATAAGGTTAAAAGTGCTGACATGGGAATATGTTGTTATCTTTATTCAATGTTCATTAATAAAAGTTTCAATTTTAACACTACAATTTGAATATTTCAATTTGAATATTTTAATTTCAAATTTCAAAATTTCAATACATTTTTGAAGTTAAATGTTGGGGATGTTCGTTTCTAAACTTGATAGAGAGCTGCTGGAGAATAAGAAAAATGGAATTTTGTGCATTTTATTACAATAGAGCAATAGTTGCAAAGGTCAGAGGAGCCAACGATCCGGGGTCTAGGACAGAACGTTTCTAAACAGAGTATAAAACAGGACTTCTCGGCGTTCAGTTTTAAAAATTAAACGGACATAGGGCAATGATTTCATTAGCAATCAAGCGTTTAATTCCCACAGAATTATCATGCCTTTAATGAAGGTGACAAATTAATGTTCGAATCACGCGATTTACAACCTTCCAATGTGGTATCAATGGCTTGGAAAATAATGCAATTAAATTGCGAAATATAATCAAAATTTAGAATGACAAAGACTTGACATTCCGTAAAAGTTTTAAAAAAGCTCTCCCCTCTATAACAACACGTTTAGAAACAAAGTAAATTAAAAACAAACACAGGGGGTAATTACTATATGAAATTTCTGAAATTCGATTTATGAGCCCTTTATCCGGTTAATCGATTTAAGGAAATTTTAAGGTTACGAGAGTTGCTGCCCTCTTCCGGAGAGACAATGAGCTGGAGACCAAGGAAAGACGGAAGAACGGGGGTCCAAGGGATGAAAGTCGGATATATGTGCTGATTTTAGAATTATTTTCGAAATATATGGAATTGTGAAATATCGGAATAGTAATCGTATTTGATGAATGTGTTTTTTGTGAATGAGTGTGATTTCTTGTGAGATACATATTCATGAATATGACATTCTTGACACCATATATATTCTTATATCCCGAGGTCTGACATTTTATGTGCGGGTCGATCATCAACCATAAAGCTGAGGGCAGAGAATATTTCATTTTTCAGAAAAAAGGCTCATTTCTGTGGAGGCCGACTTTAAAACAATGTTTACACAATGAAATTACTGAATTTAATTGCCCCTCCAAGGCGACAACGGGGTAGGTTACCCCAGGGTCATGGAGAGGTAAAGCAGATCGAAAAAAAAAGCTTAAAGTAAAGTCTCTGTCCGATAGGAACTCTGGATAATCATATTTGGAATTCACCATTTATAACACAGAGATATGAACGATTCAAATCACAGAACGTCTGTTCTGCACCTGGGTATGAAGATTAAAATAGAACGAAATGGGAATTTCTTACAAGTGACAACTAATCAATCTTTTTCAGGGACTGAATGAAAAAAAGCATCTATGAAAACGAAGGGAAACCCCATCTCGGAATTTTGGAATTATTTCATGTCACATTTCAGGGGCTTAAAATTCACAGCTCTGGAAGAGCTGTGAATTGTGAAAAAAATGGATTTCACAGCCAAGCTGCACTAGAGTAGTCAAGTCAAAAAACTGATGTTAGAAATGGCTGATCACGGATATGTGGTCTGTTTGTCCATTATTTAACATATATATCATTACTGACATGTCAATTAATTAAACACTGAGTTTTTTCGGCAGTTTAGCATTAAAAACTTCATGATTAAACCTCGTTTTCTGACGATATGCGAAAACCGTATTCTTGCTTGTGCCTTGCATATTTTATCATGACCATGCAGAATGCAGATGCCTTTTGCATCCTCATATAAGCTCATAATTCAAGCATATTTTCATTTTCTTAAAGGTTATTGCCGGTACTGTTCATACGATGTTGATATTTTGATTCTCGAATTTAAAATCACACAAGTAAAATTCAAGCTCATTTTTCTGTGTTTACAATTAAAATAAAAGCGGTTTAATCAATTGGTCCACAGGGTGTAAATTCCTTATTTCGCAGGTTTCTGGAATTTGTAAGAATCCAAGGCCTTGAGTACCCGTTTCAAATATTTTGGTGAGATAAGCTTACGCCCCATATTATACAAATTAATGGACATGAATTTAGCTTTAAAAATAGCAATTTCTGGAGTACATCACGGGTTCATTTCCGAGGTCAAAACGTCTGATTTGTACCTGTATTGGCGTGCTGTTTGATAATAACAAAAATCTTATCGCTTTTCGGCCGAACATATATATTTTATTTTCTACTTCTTGAGCCCTATGACACCCCGTGCGTGGTCACGTGACATCCACACTCCAGTCACGTGACAGCAGTACTGGTTTCTGATTGGTCACGTGACAGCAATGCTCGCTCCTGATTGGCGGAGCGGCAGTGCACGGGTATCGGTGTGCTGATAAGACAGTTAACTCGATGACGCTTGTTCCCTGTTATCGGCTTAGTCAGAGGTATTTCTGGAGTGGGGAGCATCGAGAAAACATTATCAAATTTATATAATATGAATTGCTACTTGAAAAACCTGAGATCGAATTACAGTGTTGTGCGACACAAGTGCAGTGCGTTAGAACTTACAGAAGAGGTGATTTAAGAGGGGTTTATTGAATAATGTTCAGCAGGGTGCCTGAACGGCCTTTTATTAATAACATCCAAATATTTCTATATGGCCTCTTAATGTGTGAATATTTTATACAAGAGAAATGAGGGTTTTATGACTGATTAAGTGATCAGGCCAGCTGTAACTTGTGTGGAATTTCAAATTTGAGACTTGAGTGAATAGTGACTGAAATAGCATGATGTAAAATTTTGGCATACTTTATTTTCAAAAGCTACCTATGAACAAATTTGCTTCTGCAGAAAGGCAATTTTTTCTTTTAAATGACCATGGTCGTTAAAAAGAAAAAAATACCTTTCATAAGTGTTAGATTTGTAAAATGTAATCAATTTTGAATTATAAAAAGCTGCGTTTTTATGAAATCCTGAATAAATTAACGATCCTAAAATATGATTTACCAATCTTAAAATCTGCAAAAGATCTAGAGAATCCTCCATACTCACAGGTTTTTGGTCTGGAAGTGAGGATTCGGGTGACATGGGTGCGGAGGTGATGTCGTGTTTCTGATCCCGTTCTTTGTACTGACAACTATACTGACACTGAGGGGAGTGCGAGGGGTTAGCTGAGGGCCGGGGAAAGGGAGAGTTAATTGTAGGAGGGTTAATTGAATAATTGAGGGAGGGCTAATGGAGGGGGAGAGTCAATTGTTGAAGGGATTGCAGGGGGTAGGGAAAGTTGATGGGAGATTATGATTGAGGGTGGGAATGACGATTGAGGGGCTGGGTTAATGAAAGGGCTCATTTGGAACGGGTCTGGATTCGACAGGATCTAGCTTCAATACCGGAGAAGATACGTTCAGAATGATGAATGGTAGGTTTCTGGCGTTAGAAAAAGTTTTGAAAATAAAATTTCCAATATTTGAGTAATATGTAAATATTACAGATATCCCCGGGCTGGTACCTGAGAGAAGAATGGTTCCCCACTGTACTGTCTCCACTCCGCCTGGCTGGCCACGTGACTCAGATCCTGCATCTTATTGGTCGGTAGAGAGGGGGTGTGTTGTTGCTGGTCCTTGCTCGTTGCTTGGTAACCAACCCACGCGGTCTTAGTGGGGGGATATTCGTACTGGGCTTGGGACATGCAGCGCTCGCTCAAATAGGTGAGTTAGTTAGAATAGGTGAGTTAGTTAGCACTCGCTAGAACTCTAGAACACGTGAGTAAGTTAGAGAAAAGGTGAGTTAGTAACGAAACTTAATGAATTAACGAACAAATGGATTATGCTACTGGCTATAACTGTCAGAATGGGGAGTTTTCAAGTTCAGGGATTATAAAAAGCCTTAAAAAGGACCAGCATTTATATTCCAGAGGCATAATTATAACACTGTTTATTATCTATCAATTTGAAGAACAGAACTGCAAGTTGATTAAAAAATGAAATAAGAATAGGATGAAAAGTGTATCCAATCAAACTCAAAAATACACAAATGCATTTGCATATATTAATTAAAATCCATAAAATCCATAAGATAATGCAGCCCTGGGTGGGCATTGCCACATTTCAACAATTTACAAAACGAAATAACTGCGCGCAAAACGCAGAGCGACGCGTTATAATGCTGCGGGGGTTAAAAATTCAATTATCCGGTGAATGAAATGCAACGCTTAAATCTCAAAACCAGAATAACCTGATTTAGTATTGATAAGTGTTTAATGGCAATAAAATAAATTTTTTCGATTTTATTGGCGAATAACTCCGATTTGGAGGTAATTAACAGTTATAAACTTAAATGCCAGTGCAGCACACGATGGTTTTTTGATAAAATATGCAGCAAAAATTTGTTTTAAAAGCAATTATACAAAATTCGGAATTTGAAAATGAAATCACCTCAAATCCAGTAATTGACGGGATAAACGAAATCATTCTTCTGATATAGTGACATATGCCGTCAGAACTATTTATAAAAGTATGAAGGAGCAAAATACGCAAATTTATGGAGTTTATCTTAGAGAGCAAGTTAAAACGTTTAAATGATACGATAAACTTTAAATCAGGAGCTTTCGAAAATCATGTGATTATCGTCGTCAGCTGAAGATGGAAGGTGAGAGGATGCTTATAAATGAAATGAGTGGTGTCAGGGAGTGGGGGATGGGTGGTGGGTGTGAGTGATCAGGTGACGGGATAATCAAATACAATATCACTAATAACATAAACAAGAAAAGTGGTGTCAGTAGTTAGGGAAGAAAATTCCTGAGTCAGTAGGTCTGAAGGTTGAGGAGATCTTGGGGAGGATGGGGTTCCACAGGGTGCTGCACTTTGGAGCGCTGTCTGTTCTGTTCATAGATGGTTTCCTAGTGGCTATGGCAGCCTGTTCTGGAGTTTATTTCGGCAAAAACAAAAATCAACGTAATTGAAAAAAATCAAAATGAAGCTTTAGGATTATCTCGAAATTTTCATTGAGGATTGAAAAAGAACAAAGTGGAACTAAGAAAAAGCAGCATGTTTTTATGTTTTATGTTTTGAAAGGTAACATGAGAAGAGAAGATATTATGAAATGTTCTGATAGCCTTCAGGTCTGCAGATAACAAGCAAACAGGAAATTAAGTGAGATAAAAACGAGTTGAGGGATTGAATGATAGATTAAATCTGATTTCCCATTTTGATAGCATTATTTCTGGGCGAGTTGAAGAATGAATGTCAAAGGTAAGCCAAGATAATAATTGCTAATAAATTAACAAAGTCCTTTCATATAGATACCATAATTTTGATTTTACCCAAAAAACTCGGAAGCTCAAAGTACTTTAAGCATATTGAACAACTATTTGACTACATAATGGGATTATCAAAAACAATATTTGCACTTATTCCACCGTCCACGACTTACTGAAGTATAACTACTTATCAATCGTCTCTCAAATATAAAGACGTGGTTTTGGGAGCATAAAATGCATCAGAAGGGTTTGCTTTTTTCCGCCTTCATACCAACATATCGTACGAGAAAATACAAACAGACATAAAAAGCTACAAGAGAGTGACGGACAGACGTAAGTTATAAGGCGTAAAAGTCCGCTAAATGGCATATAAATCCAAGCTTGGGCCGTGTAGTTTTCTACTCAAATTAGTTTACTGATCGAATCTGTGAAAATATTCCCCCGAAACTTTGGGGACATAATGTTATAAATTAAGGCCTGGAAAAACAGGTAGGCGGAAGGAAAAGGGGGCGTTATATGGAGGTTAGAATGATGAAACGTTGACGCCTAAACGCCTATTGGGGAGATGCGACATTTAGTTATCAGTATAAATGCAACTTTTTAACGTCAACAATGCAACTATATATATTTTTATATATATGGGCGCATGTATATATCAAGCTTTTCTTAAATCAATTATACCGGCCTGGAAATGATAATGAAATCCTTGATTCGAACCAAGACAATGTACGATAACTTCGCTGCTCGTAAGGCCAAAAACGGGAAAATAGGCGGTTCAACATCATCAATATCATCAGGTTGAGCTGTCAATGTGACGTAACGATTATTCGCCTAATTGTGAATTTCGTTCTTTAGGAGGCAGTTATCAGCATGATCAAATTAAATAATCAGCAATCTTAAATACACAATCTGCGTGTTTTTTCTGTAAAATGTAACTTTAAACTCAAACTGGTGGTAACAAACCACGAGTAAAAAATAGCGACTTGGGCACAAACTTTGTAATCGAGGTACTAAAGTAACTTTAAGGATGTTTCAGCCCGTTGTGATCAATAAGAAATGAAATTATGCAAATTGGAAAGCACGTGATTTTGGCATCTGCAGCTGAGCATAAAATTCAGTTAAACGAGTAATAACATTGGCGAGTGAGCCTTAATTCCGCCTTCTGGGCGATACGATAGGTATTCACTGAATATATATATCGTATATACAAGTATTCAGGGTTTCTTCTTTTCCACTGAATACCCTAACATTTTTGGCATTTTGTTCTTGGCTCCGCATGGTGTCGCAACAACATCTCTTCAGTTAAAAATCTGCACTTTGCATTTTAACTTGCAACAACTAAACATTCTAATTTCAACAGGCTCGAAATATAGGTTATTGCGATGGTTATAAGGGCAGCAGGGGAAGCTATGCTAAATGAAACATTCATATGTAAGGGTATGTTTAATATATTTAATCAAATTGCAACTTAGATAAGTTGTAACTTAGATAACCAATTGTAACTAAGATTTGTTTTAAAGTAATAATGTATCAATATGAATAAGTTTCTAAAGAAACTAGGGGAGCATGAAATTAAGAGATCATGAAACTAAGGTTACACCTTTTCAAGGTGCATGAAATTAAGGTGAAAATAAAAATCCGTCACCTAAATTAATAAGAACAATAAAGTTGATGTGAAATTCTTGTCGATCACCATAATTAATAGTGATCGCTTAATTTTATGTCATTAATGAAACGTAACTTCAGCGAGATCGCATGGAAAACAACTGCCTATGGCAAGGGGGGACTTATACTACAAATATAAAATATTTCATCTACAAGACGTACCGACCGGAATTTCAAAATCGACAGGAATTTGTAGCTTAAATATTTATCAGAGATGAGAAAATGGCAAAATATATTATTAATAAATCGTGACCTAAGTTGCCTTTCCTTCCATCTAGACGCAGTATGCACGTACCTTCAAAATATTTGGAAAAGTATATCCCCAGACTAGAGAGGAAGGGAAGAAGAAAACATCGAGGTAACAGCTCCAACGCCAGGACGCCAAAATATATATCATAAAAGGGTAACGGTAGATTAAATTTCCAATATTTTATTGTTTAAAATCGATAATCGTCGCCGTATTCCACTGTATTTCGAGGCAACCCGCGAGAATTCACACCAAAAATTCACATGCTGGGATGCCCTGATTTAGTTGGAAGCGGTGTCATGCCGTAGGTGGCTCGATGGTAAAACCTTACAAATTATTATTATGAATGTTTTATAATGTGTTATTATATATGAGTTTTGTAAGGTAAACTCAAGATAATGAAATTACGGAGATGCCCTATATTCGGTCCGATTACCAGCTACTTAACAAACCGTAATCAGGTACTTGAGTGCGAATATGCCCCCTCTCCTGTCGCCATAACAGTAAAGAGAGGTGAAATGGTTTTTCGTAATACAATTACACTTCCTGATAAAAATAATACATATAAGAACGTGCCTGGAAGATAGAAATAAGAAATGAGAATTTTTTGAAAAATAATTACGATGATATAATGCGCAATGCGACATGAGTTGACATTTCCAAACATTAAACAGAGACTGACTTACTGACAAATATGTTTAGCGATTGACTGAAAATTCACAAGCCGAACATATTGAGGTATTTAGAACTCTTTAGAACAATTCAGCGTCTTTAATTTCAAACTCAAGTTATTTTCATGTGGTACGAGGGCCATATTACGCCAGCGTTCAAACGAAACTCAAATAAATGGACGAAGGTTAAATTACATAGGTAAAGCTTCCTAAAAATTACAGATGTATTAATCCTAAAAAGAAATCGTTTAGTGGAGTATAGAACCCTCTGACGTTTTAATCGGTGTCTAATTACTATGATGCTTAGACACTTGCCTGATCGGTTCCATATGAGTTTGAGAGTTTCTAGTCAATACTCTCGCCTGTTGCCTTTCAGTCTGCGGATCTGAACCGGATACACCCCTTGAGCTGCACCCTCGGGAAGTATCCAAAATGGACCCGATAGGCAGGTATCTATGTAGGTATTTTAAGGTGTAGGGACGAAGTGAATCTATGCAATATATACCTTATGGCCTATGAACTACGGAGGCTTGTACTACAGTTGCAGTTCTAGACGAATAAAACATCAAAACTAATGAATGTATAAAAATGGTAACTTATATCTAACCTAGGTATAACCCTGTCCTCTTTTCATGAAAAATAAAACATAAGGAAAAACTGTTTTCTTCAAAAAACATAAATATACGACGACCAACGTTCTGAGGGGAGGGAGATGAGATAAAACTATCTCTTTTTGTATTGTAGTACTCCGCTCGACTAAAGAAGTGTCATATAAATATACGAGTGTAACTATGGGAACCTTAAGACCATTGTCCAGGGGTTCCGGGGAGCTTCATATGTCACAGCACGGAAAATACGCTGTATTATCCCATCACGAGCGAGGGAGGTACTTATCATAATGCGGTAGGAGAGGGAGACCAAGGGACCCCGCCGACTCCGAAATATATATGGACTTATTAAGTCAAAAAACACGGACACGTCCTTTATCATTCAGTTGAAATTTCAGTGCAAGTTTTCGATTAACTTTTTACTTTAGTTCCGTTTCGGAATGTACCCCAATGATAGTATAATAACTTCGAAAGTATCGAATATTCAAATCTGCGGAAATTTCATGACATTGTGCTCTCCTACCATCTTGCAAAGTTACTACTTGTTCAACAATTCTTATCTTTTCTTATCTTTTGATTTTTCTGCTCTCGTCAAAGTACTTTACAATTGACTATCAAAATTATGAAACTGCCTGGTTTATCGAAAGAGGGAACAACAGAAAGAGGAAAGAACAAGAATAGACAACTAAGGAACTGTGGGTGAAAAAAGTTGCAAATATGCACAGGCAAATTCAAATGTTGCAAAGTGGGTACAGTTAAACAACCAAAAAAGACTTTTAAAACAAAATAAGAAATTTAAAACTGCACGAAAAAGGCAAAATCCTGATTGAATTCTGATTGAAATAAAAAAGAAACATGTAAAAGATGGAGGTCGGTAAAACCCAAATACACGATGATCAGACTAAACCTTCAGTAAATGTGACTCCACTAATTCAGGAAGATCTGAGATGTGTTAGAGAAACGCAGGCCGAGATTCCATCTTGTCTGCAACGCATTACCCGGGCCAGATAAAATAGGAGACTGCGAGTGTGACGTCATTATCATGAATTAGAATAGCGCATTGATGACGAATAAACCGCCTATTTGCCTTGTGTGATATATTCCTTTCCCGTTACATCATTCACTTCACAGAAGTGCGTCTCTCTTAAGGAATTCTTCTCACAACAATCAAGGGAGAAAGGAAGAGAGATTACATCACAGTTCCACGGTTTCAAGTATCACACAATCAGTCGCACGGAACAATTTCACGCCCTACCGGCGCCATGGGGGGACTCGCACAGAAGGCACGAAGTCGGCCACCTTCCTCCCCATGACCCATTAACCCTCCCCCCCCCCATGACCCCTTAATCCTTCCTCCCCGAGCAGAAAATGGAATTAAGGCCCCTTACCTAGCCAGAGGGGGGGGGGGGGAGGAGGAGGACAGTCAACCAGGAAGTGTCAAGACAGAATAAATGAATTTTCCTCATCCACACTTAATTCACACCCCGAATATAACGCATGCCTTATCCTTCATCACTATGTTTACATGCGCGCTGTGACAGGCACTGTGGTTTGAGTTGTAACAGGCTCTGTGTTTTGAGCTGAGTAACCCTTCTCTACCTGACCCTTGAGTAGGGAGACCAAAACACGGATATAATCAGGTTCGTGACGTCATTATCATGTGTTAGAATGGTGAGTTGATGACGTCATACCGCCTTTTAAACACATTCCTGCCCCTTCTCTCTCAAGTACTTATCTAGAGCCAGGTATTCTGCATACTCCACCACATAATGAGGTGCACCACTGAAGTGAGTTGACACGAGCCCTGGCCGGCTGAGTATGTGCGAAGTTGTTGCCTTAGTTCCCTACCTGTCGCAACCATTTCATACCAGTACACGCTTATCAGTAGCGCAGCTTCCAATAATGTGATTTAATAAGGAGTAATATTTATAATGTGATTTATAAAGGAGCAATGTGGTGGTGGGGTGTACATGGAAATAAAACACTTATATATTGACCGCCCCGGCCTGGCCACATAAGGTACAATACGAAACAATGATTACAGGAGAAGGAAAACAGATAAAACGCTGCTAGTCGTGGGAAGGAGAGAGAATCTCGTCCTCCGGTGTAAGACAAGCTAGGTACGCATGGTTGCTATGGTGACACCCTCACGTGACATCATGGGACACGTGATCACAGCAGAGTCACGTGAAACATACAGAGATCACGTGATACTCTGTAAATCTGACTAGAGCGTAGTGTAAGCCTAGAGCGCTGCGCCTACTCCTTACTAAACACCACCGCGCGCGGGGGCCGCTTGTCACCGAAAATGCCCTGAATTACAAGTCACACTTAGAAGGGCATACCAACCTACTTAAAGATAATATACGCGAAATAAAGAACGTTTCGGAGACGACGCGGTTTGAAACATTTAGATACATTCACGCCTTAAACGTCTTATATTAACGTGGTTACAAAAATGTTACTAGTGTTCCAGCGCGAAAATTTAATCAAAAGTTGACGGGAACCCTGTAGAATAGGCTTCCAATAATTCGATTTAATACAGAAAGATATACCCTTAGGTAACTTATATAAAGTTTATATAGAATACTATATATGTTTGTTGGAAAAATAAAAGTAAACAAAACTATAAAAAGTCAGCAGAACAAAAAAACGTATAATTTTACACGCTCGACTCCAGCGTATATATATACGTGTTGGCGTGTCAACAGGTACATGATGATTCTGGTACTGTGGTCCGAAGTTAATATCAAAAAACAATGCTCAGGGAGTCAGTGCATTCGATCGTCACTTCCATTCCGCCCACCCAACAAGCTATACATGCAGTTAGAGATTGATTAGGAGCCAAGATATCAATAGAATCACCAAGAGCTGATATAAACAGCCAAGATATCAATATCGGCCAGAGCTGGTGTTGAACACACCTAAATGATTGATTGGGATCCGAGATATGCATTCAAAACGCGATAAACCTCATATTATGCGCGATAAACGATATAAACGAATCATATTGGTTAATCCAATGAAAAGTTATGAGCATTTGAATAATATGCAATTTTACAGCAAAACTTAAAGCCAATTTTCGAAAACGACGAAACCATTAGGCAATCTAAACAGTACGATAAACCAAATATACAAAACCGAACTCATAAAGAATTAAATCCCAGTTTACAGAGAAAGCCTGCTAATTGCTTCCTCATGAAACTGCAAAAGACAGGAGGATGGAACGCACTACTACACATATATTTAACTTGGCACCAGTCAATCAAAATATTTATCTTAAATCACTCGTTTGCCGCTTCAGAATGGTGTTTATAAAAAGTAGACGCTTCGAACGGCACTGATTAACCATTTCAAACCATCATATAACGAGACCACTCTAAACTGCCTAGATTTGGTATGAGCTATAGCGCGTTTATACGTTTAAAACACATGAAAATGATCCTGAGGGTGATTATCTGGAGCTATATTACGTAGATATCATATATTTAACATCTACGTAATATAAATTTAAATATATATAAATTTAAACTATATATTATTTGAGAACTACAATCTGCAAACATTTTGCAAAAAAACCATCCCAATCCCATCGAAGAGTGTGGGGTACATTGATGTAAAACTGTGCGTGTTCCAGTAATTAAACGTACATTTTTATATTTTGTATTAAATCTATAGCCTAATTAATATTATCAATAGCTCCAGCGTTTTAATATACGATGTATTTTCATATGTCTTTGATTATTATTGATCATCCTTGGATTTCATGAAAGAACTTCAAAGATTCAAAGGCTCCTGAAAAGCAGGAAAGGCCAAGTTCAATAGATAGGATTAAATGGAAAACATTTGATCACATGGGCTTCGTTATTTTGAAGTACTCATTGAAACTGTAAAAATTGAAAAATTACGGATGAATTTTTGCCTTCTAGAGAGCTTTCACAATCATCTAATAATTGAATATTTAAGAAGACATTTTAATGAATTTTCTCATTTGCAATCAAAACTCTTTGGGTTAGAAAAGCTAAAAGCATGTAACAAAGGGTCTTCACAAATAAAACAAAGAAAGGGTGACGCTTGAAGTTTTCAAACACACTCGTTCAAAAGCTCAAAGAATAAGCGAGCATTCTAAAGTAAGAAAGCACTAACTCATTTGAGATTATTTATAACTCAAATCATCGTAGCACACCAATCAAAATCAAAAAATTGTTACGCTGAGCATCGATAATACAAAAGATTTAATATAAAAGACTGAAACACGATAAAGCTTAAATAAAAATGTAGAACTGAATTGAATTTTTGACCAATATGGACTAATTGAAATTTAGAAAAAAACAAATACTACAAAATGTTGGAAATGCTATAGACAAAAACTGACAAAATATAACATAGAATGAACATGGAAATTCCATATTTAAAATTTCCTTATCGTCCCACAATATATTATATTCTATCTAAAAGAACAAGCAAAGACGAGAGCGGACGTTGTATATAATGCGTTGTAGACTGCAGTACTGCCACAGGATTGCTCGGTCTTAACGCCTCCGGACAGAAAGTACAACAACAACAACACGGCGACCACATTGTAGTACGAGAGAAAGGAAAATATATAAGTACAACAACAACTCCAAATAATCCTGACAAAAACACTTTATCGGGCGGGGGGAAAACGCCATGCAGAGATCGGGTAGTTTCAAATATAACTTCTGTACTAGGACTTCTTGCAGCGAGTTCCGGGCAGAACATAACGCGAGTTTTCAAGCAAAAAAACCCGGACACACTCACACTCTGGCGATGATGTGGTGTGATGATCCGGGAACATAAAACGTACAAAAAATGGCGCCCACAGGGTGGACAACAAACGTCTGTACGCACTGCTCTGAAATTCGTATAAACGTACTACGGACACAATGCCACCGCGGACTGCAGCACTTCCTCCCGTTTCCCTGGCAGCGGCGGTTCTGCGCAGGGAGAACGCACCGCGGTCGCGCGGCCTGTACAAAAATATGTTGTCGACATGGAAATTCTAAATTTTTCATGATACTAATTTTTAGTAATCCTTATAAAGTCGTGATCGCCGATAACGGATGATGATATACAAAAAAATTACAGCTTATTTGACAGGTGAGAGAGCTCTCGTCGCTCAGGGGAGATGAAAGGAGGAGAGGAGAGGAGGAGAGATGGTAGATGTTGTGGGAGGTTGCGGGTGACACGCCGAGATCGCAGCATACGGGCAGACAGAAAGAGAGAAAAAGAGAGAGAGGGAGGGAGGGAGACGAGGAAAGTAGTGCTGAGCGGGGTTATATATAGAGGGAGAGAGGGAGATTGGGATGCTCTTATTCTCTTAAATATAAATATACCGGATTGTAAGAGACAGTGCTAGACGGATAGTAGATATTATGTTCGGAAGTAAGAACGGCATATATTTGTTGAACTCAAATAATTTTTAAAATATATAAAAATTAATATATTTTGATATATTATATGATAAATTTATATACTTTTCAACGTTTTATCATGACATGTGTCTACGTATATATAATATTTTCTCTCACTATCTCTTCATCATCATCCTGTGAGTGTGTTACGTATATATTTTGATTTTTTAACACTCTCTGCTATAAAACCCCGCCAACGTTCCCTCTCTCTTATCAGTCAAAAACGCTCTTGTCGTGTGCACGAATACACACGTGGCTGCTGCGAAGAAAGATAAGACACACTCACTCAAAACGCATACACGCGATAAAAGAATATATGTTTAGAGACGCTATGACGCTTGGTGGGGAGTGGTGGGGAGACAGTAACGTATAAATACGGACATGGATGGTCACGGCACTTCTGTACTGTGGTTTGTAGATAAAAACACATGCAGGGGAGGGAGGGAGGGAGGGATTCTGTCACCAGTTTTTGTGCAATGTGCTGAGATTACGATGTAAAACAAAACATATTGTTATGTACTATGAACTCAGTGATACTTAGTATAACAAAACCAAATGTTATATGGGTACCGCGGGGGCTGATGGTTTTTCTCTGAAGTCAGAGGGAATGTGCATAAAGGGGCTTCTAGTTCGGTCCCGTCCAGACAGTCGCTCATATAATCTGGGGATTTTAGGGACAGACATGTTTAGCACTGATTGTAGATTGACGGACTTCTGGAAATATTTTAAATTTTGCAGAAGTCTGGTCAACCCGCAATGCAAATTTTAGCTTGGTCAGACGACCACCGATTACCCGTAGATTTTCTTGCTGCCGAACTGAGAAATTGCAATAGGACATTTGGACAGAGATTAGCCCTTAGATTGCAACTTGCCGACGATTAGACTCCCTTGGACGGCATTGAGTATAAGCTGAGTGCCGTTGACTGTATAAATCAATGAACCAGACATTGTTACTCCCGTACAGGAGGAATTCTGTCGGGATGCAAGGAATGTCGTGAACTCGAGACACGATGAGCGTGACGCCGACAAATATTACAAATATTCAGAAGACCCGCTGATCAATGGGATCTCAGGAGTGTGAATAACTTGGCTGCAAGAGCCGTTTCATAGACAACAGACTGAGATCTTGAGATTTATTATGTCGAGAAGTTGAATAAAGTCTAATACTGTATATAATCTTGATTCTTGAAAGAATTTGCTGAGGACAAGTAGGGTTTTTCTTTGAAATATGCATAATATCAAATACACGATCATGAGTCATGACCCAGCAGCAATGCTGGCCACATTTCGGAGATATCATCTTGTTCGTGACACCAGTTTGACATTCCGTCACTTCTTAGTCTTCTCTACGTTTTCCTGTCATGGCTGTTTTTTGACAAGAAACATATATTGTACAGCCATTTCAAATCAGTAGACACAGTCTTGCACTTAATATGGCTTCCCTGCTAGAAATGCCCCGAAAGATATGAACCTAGCATGGAGAGAAGGGTGAAAAATCCACACAGCAGATAACAGATTATCAGTTCTTACTCAGTACTTATATTCATAATTTTAAATTCAAACTCCGTATTGGACAACAAGCTGAAGCATATTATCATAATTTTCCCAAGGTCTTACGCAAAAATAGTAGAGATGTCATAAAGCTATATTAAAGATTTTTAAGTGACAAGACTGTAAATATTATTCTTATTCTTATTCTACAGAATTTCAACCGGATCATGATAGGAATCCAACAATCGTTAATCTTATTCACGATTAAAAAACATCCACGGCCAGATGCATTGATGCAATAGACAAAACCGTATGTGCAAGAACAACACACGAATTATCAACTATAAAAACGATGAAATATTTTGCACAGAATTCAGATCGCACTGAGACACACACCACACGGGACATGCCTGTGTAGCTAAATAAAATAAAACTACACACAAACCTAATGCACTTTATATATGTGCGTAGTAGTTACATCTGGTAGGGAGCTGAGCGCTAAAAACCGATGATTGAGAATGACGTCATTATCATGGTTTAAGGTGGTGTCTTGATGACGTGAGAGGGTCTAGAGATCGTACGCGGGGCAAAGCCGACGACACCAGCCACTGCATCAGCTTACCCTCATGGAATTGGAAGCGATGTCTCTAAAAACTAATAACCACTATTCAAATTACAGTATGCCGCGTCGGTCATACACACCAGCTTATAGTCCTTGCCGTAATCACCTTAACAGTTCACACCAGTCTACAAAGGCCCTGGATATGTCTGGATATGTGGGGTTCCAAGCTGGCCCAATCAGTGTCAAAGAGAAGGGGGATCAGGGTTATTCTGACCAATCAGGGCGAGTAGCACACTGACCAATCAGCAATCAGGGAGAGTAGCATACTGACCAATCATGAGTGAGACAGCTCAGATCTCAGATCACTGTATCACGTGACTCAGTTTTGCAGCAGTCTAGAGCAGCTCACTTTTTACATATCCGAGCATTAATCCCCTGGCATCATCATCAGTACATGGGACTGAGATCACAGGATTGCGATATTTGTATGCTGCACTTTTTGCGAAGGACACAAGACACAAGAAAGTGCATAAGACATTATACCCTACGAACATAAACAGGCCGTTGGAAGTGGCATTATGATTGTGACTATTTTAATTGGAAGATTGATGATTTTGGGCCGCCTTTCTTAAACTCGTGACCCACATAGGTACTTATGTGGAACAAGACTCATCATGTGACATCATCAAATCAGGAGATGATGTCATGTGACATGTAGCAGCTGCTTGAAATGACATCATCACATTTTGAGCAGTGCCATTTAAAATGCATATGTATTCCAGACAGTATTTCCTTGGACATATTTTCCAAACTGTCTGTGGTGCGTCTGAAAATACTCGAAAAATTTAGTTGAAGACAATCTGTCTATATCTAACAGATATAGCCAGGTCGTCTTCAATCTGTTTATATTTTTCTCGGAACTTTCTTCTGGAATTCCAGCAATTCTGTCTCCCGTTTTATCTACTCGGTACTGATACTATCTATTCCCTGCATTCCAGAAAAAAATACCAGGAGTCTGGAATATATAAAGTAAACCTGAGATCTCCTCAATGCTCTCCATAAACCAATCTCTGAACACATGTGAGTCGCATTTCAGGGCTTTCAACCTGAAGTATATCTAAATCATGGAAATGCTGTTTTCGTAAACTATACCATCTGAAGTCATCAGTTCACCGCTCTAAACCATGATAATGACATCACATTTTTGACCGTCTACCATGGTATGGATTTATAGCTGGTGCTGTTGACACTGCCCAGCAGCAGGAGATAAGCTCCCTGGCACAGGCGGCTATCTCTGAGTATCTCTCGAGTCCGCGTGGTCAGAACACATCTGGAGAGATATATAGACTTGTTGAGGGTCATCTAACTGTCAAAAATGTGATGTCATTATCATGGTTTAGAATGGGGAACTGATGACTTCAGATGGTCTATTTTACGAAAACAGTATTTAGATATGCCAGGCATCCCAAGCTGCTGAGAGCTATTTTTTGGGGATCGCAGTGTATCCGAGCCTCGTACCAGGGAAGGAATTTACCAAATATTATATTTGTGTGAGAGTGAGAGCTGAGGAATTTGGCGACAAGTATCCCTCTCTCTTTTCTCTCTTTTTCGAGAAGTATGTTATCAGACAAAAGTGTCTGTTGTCATCGCGTAAAGAGATATAGAGCTCTGAAGAGAGATGAGATATTGTCTAGCCTGTCAGCAAAATTTGTTCATTTTTTCAACAGATCTAAAATATAATATCAAGGATCGGACAGCTTCGAAGTTTCTCTGTGGTTTAAATTTCATAAACCTCAAAATTACAACTAATTTCAATGATTGATTATATCATCCATCCATTGGTAACTATTTAATTTGTCTCAATTTTTCCTGTGTTCAGTCAGCACTCAAGTAAATTAAGTGGATACAAAGTAAAATTAATATCAGATGATTGGTCAAGTACTTAAAAATCTTACGACTTCACAAATTGATTAATTTGTAAATTACTGAATTATACCATAATAAGGGCGTGCGGCGTATCAAATTTTACCCTTTAATTCTATAATTAGCACACGATTTCATCACTATCTAGGTGTGACGAACAGAAGACCATCTGAAATCATCAACTCCCCATTTTAACCCCTGGTAACAGCGGCTTTTCAGTCGCCCATAATTCACACCTGACATCTAAACTCGCTCTGAACCAGATCATTTCTCTCATTTAAAGCCTCACCCATGACTATTTATATCAATGTTTTATAAGCATGTGTCGTGATGTCATATGGTGACGTCACCATTGGGAATTAGGAATCTTGCGATTGTATCATCTAATTTAATCCGGATGATGAAACTACGTACCAGCTACGGTTTATCCTAGTTTACTTTCAAATAACCCCTGATTTAACACCGGTTCACGAAAAATAGGCGAGTGAGAATGATGGAATTTTCATGGTTTAAAGTTAGGTGAGTTGGTGATTTCACAAGGCCCTATTTTCAAGTTCAACTCTTGAACACCCCTCAGTACGATACATACCCACCCAGAACAAATAAAACATAATTTGACTGCGATAATTCGCCAGCGGAACGGCAAGAAAATTACAGTAATTTTCAGAGGGGAATTGACCTCTAGATTGACGGTATTTCGAGTTGTCTCGAACACTGGAATCAAGGATTATGGTTCATGGCATGGCCCGTGCAGTCAAAGAAACAAGACAGGGCCCAAGGGGCAGGAAATGAAATGGTTTTGTGAACTATTTGGCAGAATATAGAAGGCCTGAAGGGTCTGTCATCTGATGTCATCGCGTTCACGGGTTCCAAGTCTAGAGTTCGGACTCGTATTAATAGAGTACCTATAGAAGCTCTGACGACATAATAATCGGAATATAGTCATCTATGGTAGTGTTTTTTGAACAAACCATGGATTATGGACGCTCATTCCATGATTTTAATGCCTATATATTGAAAAGTTGAAATGAGAAATAGAGCTTTTTCCCTAATTGCTTGATGACAGCAAATAATATGTTCTTTTCACGAAATGAATGTAAAATACAAAAAAGGCGATGAAAATCTTTTAACTAACGTGAAATATTGGATGTAAATCGAGCGCAAAATATTTTTCGGATTTAACTGTTACCATACAATATATTAAGATCCGATTCGAGCGCTCACGAGAATTAATAAACAAATACTCGAACGGTATCAATATAAAAAACAAATATTTAATACTGTGACGTTGCAGTAAACAAATTTTCAAAAACGGCCTGCAGGTGCTACTCAAACCCTTATCACGTGTGATAAAGAGGTGATAAAACATTTTAATTGATTTAAGCTCGAAAAATGATTAAGAGAATCGCACAATGTTTCACTCAAATGGTCTCGTGGACAATTCGTTGTTGTTTCGTGATGAGATAATCAGATGCTAATAAAATCAAAATACACAACGATATATAGGGCAAGTATTGGAACCAAATATTTATTTTTAAAGCCTAATCAATTATTGTGAATGGGAAAATTATCGAATGAAAAATATCGCTGGGAACGACAGTTAAAAAACGATAAAACACAATATATTTGATTAAGAATTTCTAAACAATGTGCACAAACTTTGAAAAATTCCTAAATAGAATTAGCCAAAACACAAACGATGGGTTTATCTAATTAAACTGTGAAGCGTGAGATGATGTTTAGAAAGTATGTATGCGACCCCGCCATCGCGCTCAATATGGTAGAAGAATCTAGTTCAAATTCCACAGTTTGAGCTCAAGAGATCCCGGTAAAAACCGGCGTCAAATCGTCACTAACAAGCCACTTAAAACCTTAACAATGACATGAGTTTAAACCATCTATTTATCACGCCTGTGACTTGCTGGTTGTATGCGTTAGGGGCAGCGGAATATAAAGCCACAAGAGTGCTAGGTGAACACGGTGGAAGTTGAGGAGGAGGAGAAGGAGGGATGTCACGTGACTTCACTGAGCCCCACGCCAAAGCACGCGCCCCTACATATTTTTAAGGAGCTATAATATAACGAAGCGTTTTCTCTAGAAATATTTATATGGTGAGTGAACGGTTTTGTACACCATATCACATCATACTTGGGATTTGAGCGTTTAATGTGAATGGCCAAGGCCCACTAAGGCGCGATTCGAACGATTGACACATACTTCGGTAAATATCTTGAAAGGTATACCGGCGCCGGGTTGAGTGTTTTTGTTCAAAACATGACGAGATGATGGCCGCTCCTTGGATAAATTAGAACTGTTTTGCCAAAAGCTCCTATCATGCGATTTGATCACTTTGTCACTATATCTTTCCTCTTTCTCCTTTGAATCCTTGAAGTGTCTTAAGCAACCTCAAACTTCGGTGTCTATGACACCCGGATTTGAGCTTTCCCCCTCATTTGACACCAATGATATAATGCATCTCCTCTTCCATAAGACAACGAACTTAAAACAACGAAACAACACGCATCTTCCAGTTATGTCTAATTAAAACCCCCTCTCTCTCCTGACACACGCCCCTCTCACCTGCCCAGGACCTGTTGTTAGAAGTGAAATAGGGCACGACGTGTGCTGACCACCCTCTCACCCCCATCTTACTCACCTGTTTAATTTCAAATTATCACTATACGAGCCCTATCTCTAAATATCAACGGATATAAACCAGAGGAACTAAATACACCCCGGAACAAAGGCCTCGAAACGTCATCAAATTAAAACGCTAAACTAAGATAATGACGTCACCCTACTCCGACTATAGATCTATCAACCACTCACGAGAAGGAGTTATAGCAGAGAAGGAAACTTGTAATAATACAAACACACATACAGGCACATGTCACACCGCAGGAGAATCCTTACAAATAGCCCCTGTAGGCAGCCGTCGAGTGGGCATGATAGCTGATATCTATCCGGATTCGCTATTATACCCAGCCGTGCAGCTGGTTCAGGGTGCTGCAACTGTAGGTATAATGGGTCGAGCGGGCTTAATAAGCGCTCAAACATGACGTCATTTGCTCAGTTTGAATTGAGTGAATTGATGGCGTCACACTGATTTATTATTTCCAGCCCCAGTGACCTATCTATATCATAATGGCGGATAGTGCAGGTGTTCGGGGTTATAATATATTGTGACTGATATAATATAAACTGTGGTGATCATCGGTTTTGGGTGCGCGCAAATGACCTGACCCTCAGTGCAGGCTTGCCCGTTTAAATAATTAGGATCAATTCCCACTTGTCAAGTGTCAAACATATACCTCGGAAGTTTTGAGGTTCCCAGCCTCGTTACAATGTGATTTGATAACCTGAATAGCATTATGTAAACGTTTGTCATCAATAATATTTATTATATATTTAGGGGGTTTATAATTTAGAGCTGCTTATCACCACGCCGTGCGGCTGGAGGGTGCAGGTTCAGACACCAGACAACTGTCTCTCTCGTTCTCAAGCTGGCAAAACATGCGCCCTTTTTCCAATTTATTCACTGATAAAAGCGAAACAAGTCACCCATTTCACCAGTTCGAGTTGAGTATGTGGTACAGGCTGGCACTTGGGGAATAATTGAAATATATATTAGATAAGGACCCTTCTTTGTATACAAGCGCTAAAACGTTAATTACTGTTTTGACGGCCATTTTCTGTAAGTATGCAAACATTTAAGCGGTTGATTAATGAAATATTGAAAAACTTGAAAAGCTTCCCTGTAAATGAATTTGTGAATTAGGGTAAGCCCTTTCTCCCAATTGTTTGATAAGGGCTCATGGCACTGATATGAACATTTGTGAATGACAAAAGAGGCAGAGTGAAGTCACCGATTCATCATTTTTAACTCTGATAGTGACACTCTCCTTATCAGGCTATCAGTTTGTGCACGTGTAGGTTTGAAGGCGAAAAAAACCTCTCAACTTACCGATAAAGTTCTTTTTTAAAGAATTGAAATTACATTATTTCATCGTCATGAATACAGATAGCATAATAATTCACGAGGTTCATACAGTACGAGGCCCTCAACGAAGATGCCATATAAAACAAAACAATAGAACCTCCAGAAAGGCCAGAAGGGCCAGCTGCATCGACCAGTCCTAGAAGAATATAGTTCTATTTCTATTGTACTTTGAAAAAAGCGTTCTGAAACAGATCATTCTGCTTTTTGTTCCTCGATTGAAACAAATCTATGATTCTGTGATCATGGAAGAAAGATCAAAGCTTCTTAGAGAGAGCTTTAGTTTTAGGCCAATTTACAACTTCTACCAATTGATTCCTTTCAGCTTAGGACAATATAATCAAGAAAGTATTGGGCGATTCCTAGTAAAGGAAAAAATAAAAGAGTTGGTTTTTGAATTTTGATGTCTCTGAAGCCCACGAACAAAATCTTTTGAAGGAAATCTTTGAACGGAATCTATTTTACACCATGAAAAGATGAAAGAACGCCTTATGATAAGTACCATCGAGCAATGGAATTTCAAACGACATGAAATAGTGAAATGAATGGAAATTTTAGCTCAAAAAGATGAGTAAAATATAGACTCACAAAAATATTCAACACAAGCAAAGGCAGTATTGAACGAGCACAAATTTTGAAAATATATCCTGTGTCACAATTTAATTCACTCATAAAATTTACATTTTATGTAGCCATGTAAAGTCGATCGTCCACTATGGTTTTGTAACCATTTTTTTAGAAAACCGCATCTTAGTTGAAAGGAATAAAAAGTATGTATCTGAGTCATAGTTCTTTTAAAAGCTCAGTTTTGTTTTAACAAGTGCATGCGTTTAAATTTGATTATATTCTGCGCTGTTTCAAATTGTGGATACGAATACGATAGATATGAATGTTTTAAAAGTAGCAAGAACATACATATATCGCATCTGTATCTCATATAATAAGCCCAAGTAGGCTTAAATGCAACATAGTTCTGTTGCGAAATAACGATAAGATTGGTATCAAAAATTAAATGTTGGTATATTCTTAATTTCTTAGCCTGATTTTATTCTGGCTTGACTTTCATCGAGGAGCTAGAAGTCTAAGAATGGCTGAATGGATCATTCTACGTTCAAAAAGTTTTGAAGTGCAAATTTATCGATTATTTCATGCTTATCGGGCAGTAAAAAGAGCGACATTAACACAACAAAATCAGTTCACTAGTTTGATCATCGATGTGCAGTTTGAGACGAATATATCGTTCAACTTAGTGAAATCTTTGTCGATAATTTTCCAATTTTACCTGATAAATATTGGCTTTTACCCTTGATTTTTTGGTATTTATGGATTAAAGTAATACAGCAAAGCTAAAGGTTGTTACAATAAACGCTTCTACCATCAAAACGATAAATATCAACGAATTTCATGGCACAAAACACACCAATATAATAATTGGTGGTTCATCACAAAGTGTTTATAATTTATCATGAGAAATCCCAAAAAACCTGACAAAAGTGCATTAAATATATATAACAATCTGTAAGTCATGATGACCCATGCCGTAAAGAGGTATTTACTTGCATTTAAGAGCTTATATACCAGTGGAGGTAGGAAGGTAGTTATCATTCAGCTCACCAAGCGTGCTTTAAACGGCGATTAAAGATATTTTGTCGTGTGACGCAGCAAAATATTATAGATATTCACAGAAAAAACGATTCAAATAACGAAAAATATATCGTACTGATAAGCAGAAATATTAACAAAAGAAGCCGTGACAAAACACTGAGCTAAATTAACAATGAAACTTAAAATTAGGATGATGTTAAATTTATTTAAGTCTCGTATCTAACGCGTCTGCGATATACGATATGAGAGATCAAGTCTTTATCAGAGATTTCATTATGTGAAAATGCATGCTTGAATATCACGATCAAAAACGTTCCGAGAACACTTAATCTCAATGAATTACATTATGCGTTTTACTCTGCTGACCTGTGACGCAAGCAGGCTGACCCCAAACTTCTTTCAAATGTTTCACAGACGCAAGGAAATATTAATAATATTTCACGCGAAAAACAGAGCTGATAAGACCTGCTAGCTCCCAAGCAGCGCTGTGTGAGCGAGGCTCGCGGGGAATTGGACGCCAAAGATAGCGAAAGAACGAGCTGGACATTCTAATGAATGTACGCTATGTCACGTGCTAACTCACGCCATGGCAACGACTTTCTGGCGCCAGACTCGCACGTGTCACACCACGGTAACCAATCACACGCCTCCTTCTCAAATCACGTGACATTCTCTTCGACCAATCAGGTGATAGCACACGAGGGGTTCATCCAATGAAATAGCTTGTTACGGTTTTCTCCGGTTGTGTTCTATATATAAAATACGAATATATATTATCAGTAAACTCCAGGCTGGCTCTCACACACACACACACACACTCTCGTAGCCAGCTCCCCACCCCAAGGAAGAAGAGGAGAGGGGGAGAGAAGGGAGATGCTCTTTTGTAATCTGAATCTGAGTGAAACCTGGCACGGAACGCGGCGCGGGACTCACCCTGATTATAATTTAGGAGATTACTCTGAGCCCTAAATATATCCTTCTCCTAACACAAGGTCCTGTCAACCGGGGGATACCGGGTTGAGTAGGTGACAAAGTGCGGGATTAATGTAGGCGATTTAAACCTCATAAAGACACCGTTTAAACTCATGACGGTGACGTTAATTTGCAGCGCTGGTAGCTCGCGAAACGCTGAGTAGGTGCCAAAGTTGCACGTTCACAAGTGTGAACAAGGGATATATTGAAAAGAGAAAGGTGATTCGTACTTCTGAAATTAGTGAGGAAGGCAGACTTTGTAATCTATATATACCCCCCATCAAACATGCGCAGCAACCCTCTCAGCGGAAATAATTACAGATTTAGACTGAAAAGTAAGAGTTCTCCACGAGAAATAGGCAGGGTAAAACGTCATCAACTCACCATTTTAAACCCTGATAATGACGTCACTCTCAACACCGTATATTTCCAAGAGTGATAGAAACCGGTCTTTTCAGGGCGGACTGTGACGTTTATGGGACGTGGTGTGCCACGTTACGGCTGATGAGGTGACAAGTGTCAGTATGTCTGAAGTGAGAAGTGCAGCCCTATCGCAGACCGTGCTCTGGTCTGAGAGTGAAAAGAACGCTCAGCAAAAGGTCGTCCCGTGTTGAATTCAAGTGAAAGTGATGTAATTTTCATGGTTTTAAGTGGTAAATTGATGACTTTACACTGCCTATTTATATTCATATTCCGATCTCGACTTATCATCCATATGGTGTGAGATATGAAGTGAAAAGTGTTCCATCACACAGCGTGCCCTATATTTCCCACATGTCTCTCCACACGTCTGCTATGGAAATGCGAGTGACACTTTCCACTTACTTCCGATGCTCTAATAACACAAGTGATATGTTATTTTACGCTTAGAGCATGATATATTCTATTACTTCCTGCACTTATTTAAAAGCGTGAAAAGGAGAAGGGATGAGACCTGCTAGACACTGGAGAGATCTACAACATGTGACATGTGTCAGGACTGGAAATGATGCGAGACAGCCCGTAACGTGGCAGAGAGAGAGAGAAAACGGAGCTTGAAATGATGTGAACTGGAGGAATTATATTAGGAATTTCAATATTTCATCCTATTCGAGTGATTGAGTAGAGAGAACAGTTCGCTTGAAATGATGCATTGCGCAAAGCGAATCTGAAGAAATTATTAGAATTTCATGTAATCATTCGAAGCGAATGAAAGAAATCGTTAGAAATTTCATGTAATCATTGGAGTTTGGGGGATAACCTCTTTAAAGATCTTTAAAGATTCCGGATGAAATGAAGATGAAATGTGGATTGGGGGCGAGCATGTTTATAGGTTTTAAAGATAGATGAAGTAACGGAAAGTACGGCCAAGAAGTGGAAACTGAAGACAAGAGAGGGGAAAGAAATAGAAATGTTGAGTGATTGAGCCTGGAGATGTTGCAGGTGGAAACCACTGGTCCCCTCCTCTCACAGGCCTTCCTGTGACACATGATGAACAGAAAAAGAGGGTGATCAGGACTATAGCTTAGCTTTCTCCTTCTTCTCTCATCAAGGGATCTATGTTAACACTTATCCCACCTTTATTCTTCTTCTTGCAGCACTCATCCTATAGCTTTCTTTTTCTTCGTGATATATACTTGTTACGAAGGATCTTTTAGCGTAAGTGTTCGTTGAGATGAGGAGAATAGATGGGGCTGCACTATTGGGAGGAGGAGGAGGAGGAAAAGGAGGAGGAGGAGAAAGACTTAAACAAGGTACCATCATTAAACAGAGCTCGTCATCAATCCGTCGGAGAGTCAGCTATCAATAGAATACGGCTATAAAGGTGATCGTAACATGCGACGACTCATCTCCATGTTATAGAAGTGTTGGCTGTTTAAGAGGGGCTATAATACCAAAGACCCGATACATCTATAGATGGTGTTTGTTCGAGTTATAACACCTACCAGCGACAATATACTTGCCAATTCTTTAGGCGGTATATAGTGACGTCATTATCATTGCTCTAAATGAGCAATTTGTTCTGCATCGAACCAATTCCCTCTCTCCCGTGAGCAGCGTTCCCTTGATCACCAGCGCACCTCCCACCACCTTGATCACCAGTCACTGAACCATCAGCTCCTATAATGGTTCCAAGAGGAGGGACCTGTTGGGAACTTCCAGATGAAGATGCATTCAATTCCTTAGGCTTTGTCCACGGAATGTGTTCCCCTGTAATAATAGCAAGTATGTAAATACAGGCCGTTAAATGATCTCGTCATTGATCATTTTCACTGCGCTATGTAGTGAGTTGATGACGTATGAACCGCCTATTCTTCTCACTGAGTTCAACGCGTAACCAGCACCAGTATATATTGCTGTGAGTGTGATTGTAACTCTCAGCAGCTTGTGACTAAGGGCATAATAATACCACCACTGCGACTAAGTTAAATATATATGCGCTACCCTACTACTCTACTACTACTACTACTACATAAACAATACTACTGCTGAGAGGCTACTCAGTCAAAGATAACTCATTCATCTCTTCTCCTCCTACTCCTCTCCATTTCTCGTCTCCTCCGCAAACTTCTCAATAAATATCGCCCCCAACGTCTCTTTTTCTCTCGTCAGTCGTCCCTCTCTCCCCTGCACCCCGAGTATGTATTACGATTTTTATCCTGAAAGATCTAAACACGTAATGACAAGTTAGCCCTGTATAAGTCACCATATTGAAGGGGAATCATGGAGAGAGAATATATTGAAATAATGGGGGAGAGAGGGGGTAAGAGGGGTGAATGGGTGGTTTTGTGATCATGATTCTCAGAGATTATATATTGGGAGAGGGTGGTAAACGGGGTGAAGGAGTGGTATGATCATGATTCTCACAGAGCGCAGGTGTTACCAAATAATCATCAGGGAGAAAACACTTGACAAGCCCCTCCTCCTCCTCCTCCTCCTTCTCTTGCTACAGTGTGGGTGTTTGACAAAGGGTGGCAATCATTAGTAGCGCTATTGCTACTCCTACTACTGCTACTAGACCATTGTCCGAGGGTACAAGTTACTAAACAGTAAATATATGTGTGTGTAAAGCACTGTAAGTGTTGGACCAGTGCTAATCCGAGAAAAGGTGTACGGTTCTTCTAAATCGTACAGGTGATCAGAAGAGAGATGATTCCGCCTACCCCTACATTTTCCAACAGGTCACAGGCTAGGAATATAGGCTGTTCAGTGTTCACCATTTCGAGCCATGATAATAGCATCAATCTTAAAACCACCTATTTCCAGCTAAGAAGAGGATTGTGACTGCTGAAACCCACTCCCATGACTGGCAGGGTTACAAGCCAAATTAAAACCCTCTGAAAAGGGAGGGTAGGCTGTTTACAGCTCACAAAAACAACGCTAATCGTTTAATCATGAGTCGGGCTGTACTTGAAAACCCATTAGAATGATCTGGGATAATTTTGCATTATTAGCCAGTGTCAAGAAAGCAGAATTTAGGGTTCACGAAACGTAAAGTAATCGTTAATAAGCTTGGAAACAATCAAAACATCATTGAAACACGCGCTTTTACTGACCTTACTGAACTTACAGGTAATCTCCAGAAATTCTGCGTGCCATTCAAATACCTAAATATTATCCAAATATGACAAAAAAGAGTTTAGTATATTGAATTGAGGCCTATTAACGGTTATTCAGCATTTTAAATAACACAGAATTTCATTTCCGAGGAATTGTTGTAAGAATCTCTATGCTTTTATATCAGGTTGGGCACTGAATCTGTAATTTGTAATTTGACCAACTTCTGTTGAATTGCTGTTGAATTTCTGATCTAACTCTAAGGCTGGAAGTAAGATATGAGTCCCCGATAAGGGATCGTTCACATATTACGTAATCAATTTTTGGCCATTTTCAACCCCCCTCCCTCCCCCTCGTAATCAAACGTAATCAAAGCCCAACCCCCCTCTCTTGAGGAGAATATTACGTAATCATGGCTTAACCCCCCCCCACCTTTTTGAGTAAAAAATGAAGAAAATGGACAGTGTAAATACTTTAAAATTGATTATTTTTCAACTTTGGAAAAATTTATGAACATATTGAGGAAAGTTTTAAAAAATGGTGCTGAAAAATGGTGCTTTTGGGTTGGTTTTCTGAAAATTTTGCTAAAAATACCGAGAATTTGCGGCGAAAAATGTCAAAAATTGTGTAAATTTTGATTAGGTAATCAACCACCAAACCCCCTCCCCCCTCCCCGTAATCAAACGTAATCATTTGAAAACACCCCCCTCCCCCTAGGTGATTACGTAATATGTGAACGATCCCTAAAGTGGTGGAAATATCGATAAAATTCTCTCGGAGGAGATTGTAGAATTTCCCATTCGAAAAACTTGGCACAAAATCTAAAATACTTGGTCTGTTCCATAAATCATTTCACAATTCGATAAATTACAGAAATGGTTTCCAATAAATAGAATAAAACACACCAGAGTGTCACATAGACGCCAGACTGTCGAACCACATCTTTTTAAAAATTTCCTCATTACATGCTGTACGGTTCGTCAGTTTCAAACTCCTCATTTTATATTCAGAAATTTTCTTGAAGTCTGGTGAATAAAATAAAAACCCGTCACGCAAGTTCAGATCAGGACTTTGGGACTTTTTCATTCTCGTAATTTGTCTTACTGAATGCATGTACCTCTTCATTCTTTGGCAGACTTGACCAACTTTTCTAGAATCAAAACTGTTAACTGTGGTCTGTGACTCCATTTACTGGCAATGGGATAAGGCCTCACTTGTTCAAAATTTTCCGTAGATTATCGTTGTTCAAACTCAAATTTTCTTTTTTCAAACAGATCGTCAGAAATAGAGCAATGAAAATATTTATGGAACTTACTTAGTAAATCCATTACATCATTGAAAAATCAACAAAAATTCTTGTCAGCACTTATTCTTATGTATTTTGATAGTCCAAATATTTCTGAGGGCCAAGGAATTAAGATTCTAAAAGATTTGGACTTTATTTCAAGATATGATGACTTCTAATTTCTCACTTAACTATATAATATCACCACAATATAATGTCCCGAAATCTGAATGATATGCAGAGATCTGAAATACCTTACAATATGGTGGAGCTGACCCCGATAACTATTTACCACGGAATAACTCCCAATAGCCCTGAAGAGGGGTCCGAAACTATTTTTATATCACTTTATAAATACTGATCTCTACTTTTAACCTAACATCTACTTAGATAAACAATGGCAAAAGGCAACTGATATTCAAACCGTTTCAGCGAATCAGTGATACGTCCACAATATATGCTGATTACGGGCCGAGCATTCTGAAACAGCTGCATTCTTCAAAATTGCATTATATCACACGGAGCTGGGGTCCGTAAAATGGCTTTTTAAGTACTTAGCTGAGTACAAAATACGTAGCAGGCTCTGTTTACAAATCATTCATAGACTTCCGAGTGCTGAGGCTCGCCACACAGACTTGTGCGAATAACGTTATTATCAGGGTTTGGAGTGGTGCGTTGAGGGTATGAAACCGTCAGTTGCACGGGCTCAACACCCGTGAAACAAGCGGGACCTGCGCCCACTGACAAAGGTCCGCATATCGCATAATGCGCCTGACAATAGCCCAAGACTCGACCCGCCCGATACAAGCATCTCTTGGAACCATACAAAGGAACTGCGTTTTATCCCCATTCACTGCTGTCATACTGTCTGGAACCCTTCAACCTTCACTCAAACATATATATCGCGCTTACTATAACGGCAAGAATATATCAACGGAGGATCGAGCTAAGAAAATCCAACAATAAATATCCATGGAGTTCGCGACCTTGAATATATATGCTTTATGTTGTAATTCCTGTAAAGTTTTTGCCGTATAGCTGAACACAATATATCAATCAACATTTCGTACGGCAAAATGTTTCAATTCCACTGCTTTATTGTTAAGAAATATTCTTAACAATCAAGCTGGAACAGTTACGACAAAAGCATCACATTAGTAACAGAAGTACTGAGTCACGATTGGGACCGTCATCTAGCCTTCGTTCACTCGTTCAGTTAAAACGACGTGGCAAGACTGTAAATTGCTTCAATGAATGACTTATTTTGGAAACAATGTTATGGTGCTAATTGCCTTCTTGATTAGTTCCAGAACTAAACTGTAATTTACAGAACATCCTTTGTTATCTACAACAGTTCATAGACACTAGGGGAAAGAAGCTTATAGAGGTGAAAGTAGGAGGGAATAATTCAAATTTTCCATGTAATAACTATGGATACCTTTGGGAGTGTCTAGAGTCCTGAATCCTGGACAAGGGCCTTTTCTTTTTCAATTATGATAAAGAAATGACGTGAATCTGCAATGAGAATAGAGTTGAAAACAGTTCCTCTTCTCCTTCCCGCATTTTGAGCACGTTATAATTCCTTCCTAATGTAACAGGCAAAGTTTTCCCCACAGGTCCAAAAAATGAATTTTCAGCCAAAAGTTTTTCTCATTTTTGGTTTTGGTGAATGTCTTGACAATTTTGCGATCCTTTGGGCTAATATGTCGCCTATAGTAGGCACATCATCCTATAATAAAACTCTGCAGCGGTTGATATGGGTGGCCTTGATAACAGTCTTAATGATTGACTGTGTGCTGTCCCTCAGCACAACCATGAATATTGTTACTGTAAAATGGTATTAATTTCAATTCAGTTCATGAATCGTCCTAATATTTCAGAGCTGCATGTTAGACCATCACACCTAAAAACCATATATCAAAACAACCACTACTAACTTTTATTGTACTCACGTGTTAACCTATAACTTGACCCAACTAAGGTGCTGTAAGGGGGGGGCCTTCACATTCCAAAATTTCCTCGTTTTACAACAAAACGTAACCTTTTACAAAGGTCTTTTCTCAAGAGTTCCTTGTTTTAGTAAACTTAAACGAGGGCCCAGGAATTAGGAAAGGATAAGGGGCTGTGATAGTGTTATCTCCATGTAGGTGCAATCAGCTAGTGAATCTATTTTGTTAGTTGTTTTAGAGCATTGACGATTCAGGACCCTAAGTAAAACTAATGTCCTGACTATAAAGGGTGCAGCCTCGTTAAGTCGGAGCGTTCTCAAAAAATATCAGTTCCCTCTCTCACTCTTACTGCAATAGTGGAACAGCAATTTCGCTATAAATCCATTGTTTCGAGTTGCGACGAGAAATTATAATACGTATTTAACAGGAATAAATCATTCTCAAAAAGAGAATAAGAGTTGATTTTAAAGAATAGAGATATAACGGGACTTCAAAAGCAAAATGGGCGACAAAACGCTTTTAGAAAACACAAAAAGGCTCAAGCTTTTATTTTAGGTACAATATTAAGCTCACTTTTAACTCATATTCACTACACGCGTCTTTTTATTCAATAGCTGGAGTATATGGCGAAATAAAGCAGAAAACAAGTCTAAGGAAGGTATGAAATTAAAGAATGTGAATTGTGAGAATATAAGTACATAAGGTACGGTACTAATATAAAATGATAGACTGCCAGTTGCCACATGTTCAGTATAGGGCTCAATCCAACTAACATGGGCACAATGGAATATATAATTGCGTTATATGACATTATCATGTACGAGTTGTACACTGGACTACTAGGGCCACTAAAAAGCTTCTATGTTTCACGAATTAGACGGGAAAACTGTTCCTTTTCAAGTTTTCAGGATCTTTTATACCATTATTTGCATATATATTGCCCCATCGCAGCCGTTATAGAAATATGTGCATTTTATTCGAATACTTGAAACAATCGTGTAGAAAGAGGCACGCAATCTCTCGAATCACTAAGAAGCTTGTGCTTTTTATTGATTTCGCCGTGTGGTACCAATCCGATACCAGTATTTATATGCCCCTGCCGCTATGAACACAATAGACGTATGTAAAAAAAGAAATTTTCAGCGCTGCAGATTGGCTGCTTTCGTAATCCGTAACACTGATATATTTTCATTTGAAATCACAAAAAATGCATGTAATGTGGATGTTGGCTATGTTCATAGAAAATTATACCGTGTGACAGCTCCAGTATAGAAGTGATTTGGCACCTGACTCGTGATACAGAAAACATGTGTAAAGCACGTACCATAGCAAGAGAAAGGGGGCTAAGGACAATGAGAATGGGCATGTGTTTTAGCTCTTGATACGAACTCAATACTAGAATATAACACAGATTGAATGGGCTGCAATCAAAGGCCGCAATCAAAGCCCTTGAATTTGTAGTTCATATAGTTTGGAGTAATATTGAAAATGTATAATAACTCAGTCAGATCTATTCCATTTTAAAATTTAAATGAGATATGATTTATGTTACTCTTAGAGTTCAACGAAGTAAAAAGTATATAATTGACACCCGCTTACAGGATCAAGAGTATATATAAAATCCAAAACCTCGTTATAATATAGGAGAGTGCATGACGAGCAGCGCACAGAACCGGACACAAATTTCAGACCCTGTCACGTGATCTGCTGAAATCACGTGACTCCGTCCGCTCTTCTGATTGGCTGACCTTCAGAGTGGGGAGCGCTGATTGGGTGGTTCCGCATCACTTGAAACATGGCACATAGGAGTTCAAGAGTCAGGGTTTGTAGCATGGCTGCAATAATTTAAAAATAATCTTTACCCCGCCTTAATTTAGGCCGAGAAACCCGACTCTATTGACACCAAAATAATATACCATTTTTAATAACGTCCCCATCGCAGCGTTGACAAAGAAGCATTATCTTAAGTCATAGGTGAGAGGGAGCCGAGATATCGAGTGAGACAATCAATTATTTCATTCTTTTCTTGATTTACGCTTTCCCTCTTCTCATAGGGATGCTTCGCGTGAATCATTTAAAGCTAAAAACTTAAGAAAGAATGGGGTGAAATAAATCAGAGGATGGAAAAAATATTCTTTCTGAAGAATCAAACGCGAGGATGGATTTAGGAACTACTAGAAGGGGGATGGGCCTGCGAGGGCCCAGGCGGCGCCCAGGAGAGGAAGCTGCTGGCCGAGGCAAGCGTCCCGGGCTCCTGCGGATGGGACGAGAGTCCCGTTCCTCCCCAGTGGCCACCCTGCCGGGGCAGGATGGCGATCCTGGCCCAGCGGCGGGGCCAAGCCCCTTCTTCTGTGACCGGATGGATTTAGGAATGACTTGGATAAGATAATGATTGCACTGAAAACTTTTCAATCAGTCCATTTTGTGCACATTCACCGACTTTTACTAAGCTCAATTCAGCAATATATAAAAACAACCTATAACCAATTTGATTTAGAATCAGCAAATCAAAGAAAAGATTAAAAGAATTCTGATATAGAATAGGCAAGTAAGAAAGGATGCAAAAATTACCATACGAAAATCAAGAATGGGTTAATAATGGGTTAACAAATTATAAAATGTAACGTTTTTTCACTCTAGGAGACTTAGAAGACCCGAAAGCAGACTTGATGTTAAATTGTATGAAAAATTTGAGTTATAATGAAAATGTGAAATATCTTTTGGGAGCAGGGTTTCGGGAATTCCGGCGGTATCGGGCGACGTTTTCGAGGTTCGAACAGCTGTAACCAGATAACACCTTGGAAAGCTAGAAGGTCATGTACGGGTGGATATAGCTGGATATAAATGAACTGCTTAACCTGTGCAAGTTAGGTGCGATATCCTTAATTTGATCGCAGCTGGAAGCAAATCTATATTTTCAAGATCTTCCATAGCAGTTATTTATGTAAAATTCTAACTCTAAGAATCTCTAACCACTCAATTTTCGTACGAAGAGGTTAAAATGAAAGTTCCGGCACCCTCGAACTACTGCCAGTGGTTCTGGCTGGTTGCTACAGCCTAGGTACGGGGTATAGCCAGAAATAATATAAAGTTGAAACTTTATGATTTGAAAGTAGATCCTAAATACGGGTAGGTACTAAATAATAAACTGGGTACATGGAACCTTTTGAGTGAGAGGGATGCAAAGACAGATCCCGTCCATTCATTTTCACTCAGCAAATAGAAATCATAAATTAATGGTGCTCGGCACTCGGCAGTTGATTCAAAAACAATCTGATGGGGGTCAAATGTCGAATGGAAACTTCGAAGAATATACTGGCCAGGGTTGGGGTTAGGTCACTGGTCAGGTTCACTAGTCAAGGTTGGGGTTAGGGCCACTGGTCAGGGTCACTGGTCAGGGTTGGGGTCACTGGTCAGGGTTGGGGTTAGGGTCACTGATCAGAGTCACTGACCAGGGTTGGGGACCCTGGTCAGGAGGGTCGGAGTTAGGGTCAAGTTTAGGATACTATACTATAGGATACTATACTATAGGATGATGGCAGTAGGGTTATAAATTTATAAGGATTAATCGTAAAGGCAGCAAATAAGGTGCGGGTCCATTCTCCGGAGGGTCTATTCTCGCCCCACCAGCAATCTTACATATCACTATCAGAACTTTGGGAGTTGACAGAACGGACTGAGAAATACCATGGTAAATGAGTAAAGTAAATGATCAGAAACTACAAAAAATAATTATAAACCACAGACCCACTGAAGAAGGAACCTGGAGCTCTGTAACAAGGAAGGAAAAGCTCGAAAGAAATCAAATGGAAGGCGAGATAAGATAGAAAAAGTCGAACTTTTTGAAGCTTACGATCATCGATGAATGGGAGGATAGGATGAATTGAATAGAATAAATTTGGCGTAATTGTGAGTGTCCAACTATAAGCTAGAAAGTTTGATGGGTATAGGCCAAAAGGCATCGGCACTCAAGCTTAAAGTTAATTAAAAACACAATGAATAAGAAGGACAGAATTGTGAAACCCGTACGAGAAGTAGAAACAAAGCAAATGCGACACGCAGAGTGTAGTCTGTAGAAATGAACACATCTGGAATGTACATATCCGGAATGCTAAAGTACAATAAAACAGCAATTAGGGGCGCGCGCGGCGGGAAAAGTCTCAGCGTGCACTCTGATTGGATGATTATTTTGACACGTGACCTGTTTTACGCGTTATGATTGGTTGCTTACGATGTTACTTCCGCTACGTCTCGTGTACTTGGGTTCAGTGTCAACTGTTGCTCTTTATCACGTAGAAAATGATCGTGGTACTTGAAAATGAAACTTATTTTACCCTATGTTACGTCACCTGTGCGCAGACTCGATCAATCAAATCAATTTATAAACGTGCACGTATTATATTAAGTTCCATGTTGATCATTAAATGATTGAATGGATATATAGTCTTATAGTATACGGTTTTAAAACGGCGTACTAGTAGGATATGAATAATGTCGAACATAAGTTGCTTGTCATTTCTCAGCAAATTGCACCAACTACTGTCACTTTTCAGTCCAGACAGCAGACTATTTGAAATATTGTCTGGACTGCAGTGGACCCATAAACCACGGTGTGCTTATAGATTGCCGTTATTTTCATTATCACAAGGTTCAACGATAGTAAAATGTATCGTTCATAATTTTCAGCTCGTCGGGAGCAATATGTTTTAAGACTTTCCGAGCAGACTATCACCACCGGGCGCTTTGGATATTCGCATCCTCAATTTAATTAATCAGGCCCGCAAATTCGACATGCACTCGATCAAATTCTGGCACCCAAAAGTTAGTTTTCAACGTTTGCAGCTAGTTGTGGGATAAGTTAAAAGGTTAAAAGGTCCAAGACGACCAGAAAAATATTCCTTCAAAAGTTAAATATTCCTTGTACTCTTGTAGAATTGCAGTAGCTCAGTAGGTGCCATTTAACCAATAAATTATGGTAAGCTTATACCGCGAGAATCGGAAATCTAGATTCCTTCCTAACTATTAACTCAACTGCATCTAAATAAATTCATCGAAATGTTATAACCATCGAAATCGGAGTTTTGCTTCAAAATATGGCCCCCAGACATCGATCTAGGGACTGAGAAAAGCCACAGCAAATGAAACAGATAGAATAAAAAGAATAAAACGAATCGTTGAGATGAAAACGAAATTTTGCGGTTACATTTTACATATAAATTAATTAAATATTAGATTATTCCCAAAATCGTATACTCCAATTGAAAAACGAGGTAAAAGATATTTAGATCTATGTACCCTACATTTATTTTAGCTCTGAGGGTATAAATGATGACTCAGTTGCATAGAAATGCGAACAGTTTTTAAATAGACTTAGGTATAAAAGTGGAAGGATTAAATGAAATAAGGCATAAATAAAAGGCAAAATTAAAATTGTTCCTTTCGTTAATTGGGTAATGTCAAATAAAAGTTACTTTCAGTTTCAATTCAAGCTCAACAAAGCCACATTTCAGTATTATCTTATGAAGTTAACTACTTTTTCTTTCAAAAGCTATACCGATCTAGTTATTGGCGACTCTAATTCGGCCGAAAGCGAGAACATTATTACAATGCTTTATTAAGGACTAACATACTCTTTAATTAACACATAACAAATATTTTAGATTTAAATAAACAGGCAACATTCTCTGCTATGTCAAGGAAATAAGAATTTAACATTCACGGCATTCATTGTTATTAATTTGTGGGGAGCCCGCCTATTCACGACATTTGAATTTTGACCTCACGGCACTTAATCTCCAAGACCCGCCCCTGACCATAACCCTAACCTTATCAAACGCGTTAACTCTAAGCCTGCAGACCCTAATCTATATAAGTATAAGGCTTGAGCTGTGAAATATTACGAGGTAAGGTGTCGTGAGGTGAAAAGTCACTTCTACCTTTGGCAGGGTCTTGGCGACTTTTTGCGCTCTCTAAGGGGGTCAGACAACGTCTGGCAAGATGATAGTACTAGAATACTAGATCAATTCTGTCCTTGAGTTATATCTTAGTTAAATTAGCACTATAGGGGTATTTGATTTATTTCAGTCATTTCATAGCACAACATTACTCCTCCATATAGACCCAAGTAAACCATGCAATAGTCGTTTGTGCTGCTCAGTGGTCAGTTACTGCTCACACTCATACCTACACTCATTCTAAAAGACCGACATTCGGCCATGTTTTTTCTTCTCACCAAACCGGAAGTCCTTCGCCATTTCTAGAACCTATATGAATCCAATTGATATGGTTGACTTCAATCACAGCCATACACTGCACCATATCCCCTATGTTTATTTGACATGAAATCAATGACATCACGATGCCAATATATGAATCATAAGTGACACCTGAATAAAGTGACACCATATGAATCATAAGTGACACCATATGACACCACATATTCTGTGAATGTGACACCCCTCTCAGACGCCAGGACGAGCTGACTTCCTGAGCGGGGGTCCCCTGATCCTCCTGCTTCTTAGTGTTGAGGACGAGGGTCCGGCTCTGGCAGATCTTGAGGTGGGAGTGGAGGTGGTGTTTCAGCAGGAACCTTTGCAACAGAACTCACAGATGTAGTTCTTCTCACCCGTGTGGATCTGAGAGGGGAAGAGGGGTTAGAGAATAATTGCTAGGGGCTGGGGTGCAACTACTGGTGATAGCTTGGGTCTGAGAGGGATAAAGGGGTTAGAGAATGATTTCTAGGGGGTGGGCTGCAACTACTGGTGGCAGCTTGCGTCTGAGAGGGGTGAAGGGGTTAGAAAATAGTTGCTAGGGGGTGGGGTGCAACTGGTGGTAGCTTGGGTCTGACAGGATTAAAGGGGTTATAAAATAGTTGCTAGGGGAGGGGTGTAACTACTGGTGGTAGCTTGGGTCTGAGAGGGGTAAAAGGGTTAGACAATGATTGCTAGGGGGTGGTGTGCAACTACTTTTGGTAGCTCGGGAGGTGTAGTGTCGTTTAAATAGGGCCCATGAATACCAGTGTTCGACCATTTGTAAAATCGATTTATCCTCGGAAAGAACAGAAAGTTCTGAATGAAATTATCAGATCAAACCTTCATGTGGAGATAGAGAGAGGAAGCCACGAGGACCTTGTTGCAGATGGGACAGTGCTTCATCTTGTGGTGTCTGCTTGAGGGGGTCTGAACTTGACTCAGGATGTTCTCTGAAAATAGTGAATAGTGATGAATATTCCCAGAAAAATGGGCAATCATGGGTATCCGTATAGCCAATAGTTTGCGATCATTATCGAACGGTAAGCGTCTTATCGAGACCGTGATCCCGAATTTCAAGCCTTGTTCAAGCATAACTATTCTCAGGTTCTACGATAAGTCTTTGCACTCAGGACTCACTCGGACCACATGTTGCCAGGTAGGGAAGAAGGCAGGTTGAAGTTGGGGTGTCCGACTGTGAAGGCCTTCACAACATCCTGCAGAGTTCTACCACCCAGTAACTGCTGACTTCCGTCCATGCCTGCGATGGATATGGTCTGTCAGGCGGGTTTGATTTTAGGGCTTTAAATGGACGGCATCGGTTCACCACGCAACTGCTAACTTTCAATTTGAAGTATAGTTTGGTAATAATTTTTCGTTTAGGAGGGGATGAAATATCTTTCTGACCTGATAATGGGTTGTCCTCGGTTTTGATTGAGTCAGGAGATTTGAGGTTGAGGTTAGGAAACAGTGGCAACGTTTTACCCCGCCCAAGTGGGAGCTGAAAATAAAAGGTGTCAAGAACTGAATCGTTTATGGTGGAAATTATGGATTAAACTGAAAAAAATGAAATTTAGTCAAAATTCAATAATTTGCAAGAATTTTTTAGATAAATTGCAAAAAGCCAAAATCTTGACAAAACGACTCCTTAAAACTCACATTATAAGGGTGGGTGAGTACAGTTGGGTTAAATCTGTTGTTTGGTAGGCTACACGGCAGCGATCCAGGCAGACTGTTCGCCAGGCTGCTAGAGAGGTTGCTGGGTAGGTTGCTTGGGAGGTTACTAGGCAACCCCGGAGCGCTGAGTGATCTGATTGGTCCGACGGAGGAGGGTAAGCCGAGGTTTTCTGAGCCTGGCGGTGTGGAGGAGGTGGTGGAAGGGAGCATGGTGGGAGGGGAGCTGGTGCAGGGGAGGAGGGGCATCGTGTTGGGTAACACCATGGTGGGGGAGGGCAGGATGGACGAGGCGTCATCAACACTACCGCCTGAGGGGAGAAAAGATGTGAATTTATACAATGAGAGGCTGCAGAGAGAATCAGCTGATTAGATGACGATTGATGATTGATATACGAACTCTCGTATCAACAAAATTTTCCAAATAATGACCCTAATAAGAGAATACATAAAGTAAATTTGCAGATTAATATAGATTAAAAACTTAAAAAGACACGAGATTTGAGTAAAATAAATTATCTTCCAATGCAGCTGAAGAAAAGACCGACCTGGCAAATAACCCGGGTTTCCGCCTGGAATCATCTGAGCCAGCACGTCCTTATTAGCAATGAGTTGAGTCAGAGCAGCTCGTCTGGCAGCCAACGAACTTAGCGTTTCCTCCTCGGACTTCTGCAGGAGAAGGAAATGAGAAATAAATACATGCAGTCTAATCTCATCAATATACCAGATATACAATTCAATAGTTCATAAATCAATATGATAGTTAGTAAATAGAAATAACAGTTAGAAACCTATTAAATATCAAAATGTAATGAAGGACGCAAAACAGGACCAAGATGAAGAAATAACAGAAAAGAAGACAAAAACAAAACAAAAGCTGCAAAAACCTGCACGATATCCCCCGCTGCAGCAGATGGAGCCATGAGGAAAGTGGGGGATGTCAGGTTGCTAGGGGATGTCAGGTTGCCAGGAGATGTCAGGTTGCTAGGTGACTGGAGGAAGGAGGAGGACTGGAGGAGGGAAGGGTTCACTCCACCCGTGGAGTCAGGGTAGAGTCATGGCGGAGGTTGTGGAAACCTACGGAACATTACATGCAATGATAAAGAGATTGGAAGGGAATAAGCACTAGTGACCGGAAAGCTTTTTGAAAAAACTGCGATTGTTGTCAAATTCACTTCTAACTTCTTACCTAGAAGCAATCGTAGACTTATATAATAAATCCTGGTCAAACTGCAGTGCAATCCGGGACAAACCGTAACTTGAATGTTATGAATCATTGAAAAGCAGTCACTTAATTCTAGTGAGTGACTAACATGTTTCAAAATGTCTTACCTGTGAAGAAGCATTAGGGGAAGTAATAGGGACGCTAGAAGCTGGCAGGTTAGATTGTTTCGAGGACGGTGAGGTAGAAGAGTGAATGAGAGGGGGTGGTGTCAACAACTCCCCTGCTGCTACAGGTGACACCACTGACTGTGACACCGCTGACTGTGACACCACCGACTGTGATGATTTAGGAGTGTTCTGTAGAGCTGTAGCTGCTGATGGAATGTTGTCAGCATTCAGGAGAGAGGTGCATGGGGACGTAGTGGTTGTAGGAGATGTTGTAGGGGAGCTTCTTTTGAAGGCAGCAGGGAGAGGGACCTGAAGAGTGATATAGCGGGGTTAATTGGGTAAAATGGAGCTTCAATTATCGTTTTTATCGGTACAAGAGGTAGGCGACGAACATCAATTCGTAGCAAAACGACCAATCTGGTTTTGATTGAAAAAAGGTGGGTGCGTTAAACGTCATAAACTTACGGCAATGCACTTTAATATGAAAATCAGAAAATGACGGCATGAGGACATCTTAACCGTCCTTTTATCTGTATGCACTATGCATCTTATAAACCTGTGAGCTGCCATTGGCTACGTCTTTTGACGAGGGAGAAGATTTACTGCTGGGTGTCTTGGTAGGCGAAGCCTGCTCCTCCTCAGATAGTGTAATGCTCTCTTCTGGAAAATATCCGGGTTTAGAGGAACCAATCGATGAAGCTAGATAATTTGAAGATTATTACTAAAACTTGTGTCTTGTTTCAATTTTCAAAATGCTCTCTTCTGAAATATCAGGTGAGAGGTTTTGTCTGACGTCGTCAGGGGGTCAGGCGAATGGCGATGGGGTCAGGCGACGCCTAACAAGGAAGTTTAGCGTCTGATGTTAAGATAATCACTAAAATTTTCGGAAAAATAGAAAAAAATAATTATTAAACAGTGCTCATTTACTCAATTAGCTCAAATTTGTTCATCGGTACCATTGACTCAAGAGTCCAGCCTCAAAAACAAAAAAGTCAATTGACAAAATCAAAAAAAGCAGCGTAAACAGGTATCACGCGCGTTGAGCGGCGCGCGCGCGCTACTTGGCACAGTAAATGTTCAAATTAAAATTTGTACATTCTTAGTTTGCTAGTAATAAGCAATTGGAAGGGACGTACGATATGTCTTCAAGTGTTTAGCATATTTGATATTTGGTATCGCTAACCTGCCAAAATGGATACATGCTACTTGATTAATGAAAAATATTATTTTCTACATCCTTAATTTCTGAGGAAGTTTCGAGTTGAAGGATCATTCATAAACCTAAACTCATACTAAAGTTGTGAGATTATATACTAGTATCAACCTATCGAAACCAAAACTTACAACTATTGCAATTTGAACCATGGTTGAATCTATTAATGTATTTTACAACCGCTATATTTCCTTTGGGAAAATCTACACATTCGTGACATGAGGAAGCTGGACTGACTGCAAATTATATTGCAACTATTATATATTGCAACTAATCAAAATCTCAGGATTTTCATTCTCTCTGCCGTAAATACTGCGTGTCGATGCAGTATATACTGACTGAGGGGCCCAAAATGGTAAACAAAAGTAAAGCTTAATAACTTTGGCTGCGTTCGAACTTTCTTTATGAAAAACAATTTTTCGGCCATATCTCCGCGCTTGGATCTCAAAAATGAATTTCAACTCCAGTTCCACGATGCCATGAAAATACCAAAAATTTTGAAATTTTCATTAAATACGCAATGATGCAAACATCATGCTTATCTCCATATATATAACAAGATCTGATCTTGTGATATATTGTCACATTTTTGCGTCGCCAAAATACTAGAAATGAAATAGACGTATCTACAATGCTTTCGGGGCAAACTTAATGAAACTTCCAGGATATTTAGATATTTCGATCAAAGTTAGAGCATTGTGGCAATTATGACGGAATTTCATTTTTGGTCCCAAAACGGAGGTATGGCCGAATACGGAAGATCCGTTTTTTACCATGAAGCTTCGAACACAGCCAAGCATTACAGCATTACTTTTGATAACTTTTTTGTGCCACCCGTTAGTACTTATAATTGTTATTAAAGTTTTACATATGTTTCAAATTCGCACGGGTGTTACGTACAGGAGCTGAGTGCTTCTCTGAAGTGACAGTTCACAATATAGCTCGTATAAACGGGAGGATCACATATAAATCTACTCTCTTATACCCCAAAATGATATAAAACAGCTCGAACAGCTCGAACAGCTCGCGCAAGAAGACTCCCTGTCTAAATATCAGTAACTATCATCCACCATCCCCTCAAGAGGGAGAAATCTCATATATTTCAAATATATGTGAATTCACTTTAAACTGTTTATAATTACATATTATATTCATAGGTACGAAGAACGCACATATTATATATATAAATATTGGTACCAACCTTCGAGCAAGAGGTCTTTATCAGCAAAACTGACAGCCTTGCAAACGTTAAGAAGTTGAGTCAAACAATCACTCGGCTGTACCTGTATGAAATACAAATGATATATGATAGAAATTATACGATAGAGAGAGATTGTCGATATCAAGCTTTTAATCCAATTTTTATAAACATCGTTGATAATATCCGAGATAAATGATAAAAGTATTTGTCAGTCGTTCTTACAATCTTCATCTCTGTATTTATGATAACGAGCATGGCAAATATATATTTGCTTCAAGGATACTAAGATTATCATATATTGATATTTAATGTTATTCTCCATATGCGCATAAAGGTCTCTCTCAATATATTATTCTGGGTCTCTCTCTCTCCATCTCTTAACCAAGACCGGGGTTAAACAGGAGACCATTTCAGCTCCCTACCCATAAACCACTGCTTCACCATGATATATATATTTAAGAGAAATAGGCGGTGCAACGTCATCAACTCCCTTCATTGAGCTATGATAATGACGTCATCCTACCCGCCTATTTCTCCTGCGCGGAGTATAATATAAGCTACGGCTGCTTCGCATAGTTAAGTGTTTTAATTTCAGACTAAACACGTCTACTTCAACTCTCTGCTGCGTTTTATAGAGCGAGCATCGCTGCCTGACATGTTTTACCACCGTAGTAAAATATAATTCAGGTTGTAACCTTGACAGGTAGTAGATGTGATGCGGGAGTGACGTCAGCACCAGGGGTTTCAATGGAGCGACGATGACGTAAAAACCGCGTATTTTTTGGTTCACGGCGTATATATATATGTTTAATTGTGTGAGATAAATTCACATTTCATAAAGATCAGAGCAAGGGGGTGAGACAGGAGCTCCCTGTTATATTAAACAGCCGCGATATATATAATGAAATCTGCTTTATAAATCATCATAGATCCATCATATACTCCTACTACTACTCGACAGTGTATGAGACACACGCTGAGGTGGGCAATGCTAACATTATATTACCCGTATAGGTTCCTGAAATCGTCATGACAAGGACCAATCACCAGCCGAGTTTACGATCTCAACTCGGTACTCGCGCACGACGATTGGTGAATGTCAAATGAACCTTGGGGTAAGCTACTATAATATCGATACGTTATAGATCCTGACCGACTGACAGCAGTTAAAGGGAGTTGGTAGTTGAGATGGTGAAGGTTTTAAAATCATGTCACATTTTATTGCTGAAGAAATCGGTGAAATTGTTAAATGACTACGTTTCGGAGGGGTAGAATATCGCATGGTTAAGTGCCGTCCATTTGAAAATGAACCATTCGAACATGGACCATTCGGAAAATTAGAAATAAAATCAATTTGAGTTCCTGATGTCACTCAGTATTGGGAGAACGAAATATTTTCCATCTCAATTCAAAAGGTGAAAGGACGCTGGCCATAGCAGGAAGGACGCTGTCCATGGCAGGAAGGACGCTGGCACAGAGAGTACGGTAGCGTGAAGGAACGAAGAGTAGTGGACGAAAGCTATCCATCCTAGCATCCTTGCACCCTCTCCCAAATCATTGCAATGGCAGTGCTTTCGAGCACATACTATTGGATATTGGTACACTATTAATGTATCCCAATACAACCCATTATCAACCTACTAACCCTCAAGCAACCTTCTAGCGACTTGGTAACCTTCAAGCAACTTAATCAGAAATAGGACGAGTAGAGTGGTTACGAACATCTTCAATTGTAACAATTAAAACGTCGTGTTCTTGTGATATTTCAATGAATATATCATTCATCATAGTCATACATTCTCAAATTTGATTGTATAAAGTAGTGTTGTACTCGTCCTATTTCTGATTAAATTGACGAAGAAATCCCTATTCTACACACCATTCAAGCAACTCACTAGCAACTTACCAACCCTCCGACTCTCTAGCAAATCTCCGACTCTCTAGCAACCCTCCGACTCTCTAGCAACCTACTAGCAACTCTCTAGCAACACACTAGCAACCCCCTAGCAACCCACTAGCAACTCACCTTCTTGTTAGCCAGCAGCATCTGTTCCATCAGCAGCGCCAGCGCATTGTAACCGTCGTGGTGTAACTGACTGAAATGGAAGCGGAGTTTAGATAACTGACTGAAATGGAAGCGGAGTTTAAACCTTGGGCGGAGTTTAGACCTTAGGCTAATAAGTGTGGGTTGAATAACCCCCTGTGATATTTTATTCAGAAAGATGATTCTGAATATTTCAAAAAATACCTAGAACTTTTCAGCTGGAAATTAAACTGGAAAATTCTGTGGTAATATTTTTGGAAAAATTGGAATTATCATTCCGAGAGAGGGAGTAGGATTTAGAAACATTTCCAATCATCCAATCAAATTCTAGATCTATGTTCCTGGTTGTCCACCACGAATAAATAAAATGTCGATGTGTCTTAAAACCAATATATTTCGCGAACAAGAAAAACACCCATGTTTTATTTCGATTAAAATGCAGCTCTCGGTATTTACAGATGATTATATTCGCTACTTTCACCCACGTCAATCTGTCTCTCTAGCAGTAGTATGAAGTTTATGAAGATGATAGTTCCCATGTATATAATATGAATGACAGTTCCTAACATGAGATAATATATATGATAAACAGCCTGGTGCAACCCCAAATCAGTCTAAATGCAGCCGTCACGGTGTCACGGAATACTGAGCACCCAGGCGTCAGCAACACACCACTTTAAATAATGATAATGACGTCACAGAGGAATGCCGAGTGTTATAACTCGACTAACTGAACTCCCCGCATCAGACGGTAGTAATGAAGTGTAGATATAAAACTTACAACGAGTTCATATCGAGTTAAAGAGGGTATAATTAATATTTGTTTGTTACAATTTTACTGCGTGCTCGCAAGAGATATAGACGTTTCGGCGTCACCAATTCATGTTTCTAAGAAGTGAAACTGCGACTGATCTCGACCGTCCTTTTTTGTGTGGGAAGGGTAGTATAAGTGAAAAATTCTGCGGTAAAGTCTGGTAAATTCGACGATAAACGGATGCTATTAAGTTTATATTTTAAGTATCTAATAGCAATGTTTGAAATTTTACTCCTGTAAGTAATGTAAATGATTTAAAGAATTCATTAATGAGGTAAAACTCCAGTGAACGCGAAAAATGATAAAAAATGTTCGTGCCTTGAGTGACATTAGCGGACGATATATTCTTGATTAATTGGGTAAACCGGTTGTTAAGATAATCTTAATAAAATTTGTTATTAAATAAATAAACCGCTGTCCTCTGTGGAAGCTAACGCTGTTCCTCTATGCTAATGCTCTGACACACAGGGCCTTTTGCCTTCATTTTATATTTATAAAAGTAAATTAGATAAAGTTATGCTATTTTCTCGGTAACAATCGGCATAAAATATAAGAATATTTGCATTCCATCACATTATCTGTGATTTGTTTGAATATGTTAATTGAGTAAAATTGTCACGGGGGACACGCTCGGTTACCACAGAAACGAACACACTTGTGGTGCACTTATAAAACTTAAATCACCACCGCCAGAGGTAGAGAGAACAGATTGTAAACTTTTGTAATATTTATCTAATGAAGACACTCGATTAGTTAGGGGACAAGTTAGAATTCAATTAGGAGCAATTCTCATGGCAGTTACAACCGTTTGGTAGTAGGAGTGAGGAAAACGTTACTGGTGATCTCTGAGGTCTGAAACGGTTACTAGCCAGTGGCTAGACGTGATGCCCATAATTTCAAACATTCAAGAGGATATAAATTTGATCCTCGGGTAGTAAAAATATCGCAGAAGTTTGGATGTTGTTACCTTCGTAAGATTCTCGTAAAACGCGTCAGAGAAGAATCCGTAATCACCTCAATCACTTCAAATTCAACTTTTTCATTTCAATTTCCAGAACTTACAATTTCGAAACCAATGTGAGACAATTCGATAGTGGTTGTTAACCGAGATAAATTTGTCTGTTAATTTTACCAAAAACCTACAAATAGTAAATTACTTCCAAAAAATTCCCAATCCTCAAGACCTATAGATCGTCGCCACGCATTTGTAAAATTGTTACTATCTGCTATCCAGTTTCAGCCTAAAAAACTAACGCTGTGGCTCCTCAAATATAATCTCATTTACTCAAATTAGTTTAAATGCGAAAGTAAAAAAGTAAGAAACTCGATTTGGTACCTCTAACCTGTAGTAATAACCATTGCCCCCAGCACTGGCTCGTTATTTCAACACTCTCAAGTAGCGCAATTCACCACCCAAATCATTAGTAAATCTTCCCTTGGCTGAGTCGGCCGATTAAATTAACGGCCCATTATGTTTCTCTGGAAGAGGGAATGAAAACAGGACGAAAATATTTCCATTGTGGGCTCCCAGTATTCACTAAACACGTGCAGAGGAGGAAAGAACGCCGAATTTGGGGGCGCTGGGTGAAAAATAGGCGTTTCAACGAGAACAGCTTCAGCATTTTAATCTATGATAACGATGCCATTCTCAACCGCCTAATATTCTCACAAGAACCATGCTAGATGTACATAACAACCCGGTTGTCTCGCGTTAACCAAATGAGAATGATATAAAAAGATAGTTTAAAAGCACCTCGACAACAACTCACCAGTTATATAATCTAGAAAATGTAATTTATAAAGGAGCACGCACGTTCATGAGTCACGAATATCATATCACGATGATGGAAGTTCGTTAGTTCCAGGATAAAGTATTTGTACAGATTGTATCAAATGTACCGATACTACAGCGGACATTATATTTGGACAGTGACATACTGACATACTCAACACTTCGAGGGCCACTTAGGTACTTAACGAGCTGATTTATCTGATTCTATTAATCTAATATGTTAGTCCGCTGTGCCGTTAATATAATTTCAATTATTTACTTTTAACGATCGGATTGCACTGTATGACGGGTAGTAGGTTATATGATTTCAGAAAATAGTGAGACTCTTTCTTTCTCTCAGGTATTTCAAACGGTTTTACCCATGAACAGGCAAATTTGTCTGTCCAGTATCTGTCCAGTGTCTGCCCAGTGTCTGTCCAGTGTCCAGTGTCTGTTCAGTGTCTGTCTGACAGTCTGTACTTCTGTTTATCTAGCTGATCTAACAGTTTACTAGAATTTAGATTCGAATTTCACAACGGAAATTCGTAAAGAAGTCGTCAAAGAAAACTCTTTCATAAGTGTAAATCTAAAATTTCGATTTCAATTGTCAAGTAGAGAATCATTATTAGATTATTCGTGAAAACTTCGTGGAATTCAGAATTCATTATCCCTTGCCTTCATAATGGACATTTCATCAAATCTTTGAAGTTTGATGGTCTAAAATCTGTACTTTTGAAGGATTGAGGAGGCAAGAAAATGCTGATAGCAAAGATACTAGCACCATTAATTCATTAACTCACTAAGTTGGATTCTAGTAACTTTTAGTAAGAGCTGCAATTTCATTTTCGTACGACTTACGAATAGAATGGATCTTACTGAGCACTCATACGTGGACGATAGTGAGCTATAGGCAGTATGGATCTGGGAATATTTTCTGTCAGAGGGAATATTCTCAAATTTATTTTATTATGAAAAAAACATACTAGGCACGCGCTGAGACTTATTTGATCGCAGATAATAACCATTCACCATTTACTTTATAGAGGCGGTCAATTTCAACGAAAAATAATGATAAAGGTACTGAATCTGATCTTCTCAATAACTTACATTACCAAAGAAGCCTTCCACCAATCCCTTCTTCTAGAAGACTTTCCTTTAGCCCTCCAAAATATTTACTTTTCAAAATAAATATTCCCCTCACTGCATAGAAAATAAGTAATTCCAAGCTACAGAGCGTTAGTAAACCCTGTGCACTGCAGGCAGTAAAGCACTGTGGGCAGTAAAGCGCGACCAAGCAGCACTACAACAGCTACACTTTACACTCCCCGCACTTTTCCCTCTTTCCGTTCACTGCCGGCTAATTTTACGAGTACTTCGCTCCTACTGAACCGTGTCGAACAAAGAACAGTCCACTTAGGCGTACGAACTTACGAAGCTATCTTTCTCTGTTTCGCCCTTCTCCGCAGAACATATTATATTGTTCTGGAACGCCGCCGCGCGAGTCACATGATATATTTATGTGCCGGAGGTGTCGTAATACGCATATAAATATCTGTCAAATTCTTGCGGAGTAGGAGGAGGCATGAATCGTTTGCGGAGCGGGTCATGTGATATGAGGAGCGCGCGGCGTCGGTCGCGGACAAAGAACCGCTTCTACTTCTAGTTGTTATTTATTTTTTCTGTTTTATTCGTACCCTGTAATTGTGTCTCACGGACAATTTAATGGAGTGCCTGTGATGTGTCTTGGTTACCTAACACATGTAAAATTATTAAAGTTATATACTATAACCCGGCTTTCAACTCGCTACGTACTATGATATAAAGTGTTTTACTTTGTTACAATTGGTTGTACCGCGCGTTCTTTCTTCCTTCCCTCTCAACTATCTCTCTTCTCCTTTTTCCTCCTTCCTCCACCTCCTAAACAAAGCGGGCTCTCTTTCTCACCCCCTATATATCCTACCCTCTCTCCCTCTTCGTTATATTATTATTATATTTATATATAACATATATCGAAACCGGTATATATATTATATTTAGTACCACTTAACAGTTCTCAGCGAGTAATTGCTGGTGATATGCGTGGTCACTCGAGCGTGACATGGACTAATTGGCGTCAACTAGCTACCAGGACACCGGGTAATGAGAGCTAATTAGCAAATACTACTCTCCTTCACGCAGCACATGCACCAACAAATAAACTGTAGGGGAGGAGAGGAGAAGAGTAGGCGGACAACATGATGTCGTTTTTATGGGGAAATGTTGTGAGTATTGATGATGGGGATAACCGCCTATTTTTTGTGCCGCGCGCGGACAATATATATAGATATATATTATAAACGACAGCTCCTTTCACACTTTTATATGGATGAAGTGAAATGATACTTGCGCATATTGTCAATAACTTCTGTCGAATATAATATACAACATACTAAAGAATATATATATAGCAAATATTTTTGTCAGATATGCGTGCTGTAGAATTTGTTTTAAACGGAGATATAGCGAATTTTCGTTTATATTTACATACCTGACCATGAGCTTGTAAACGAAGACCTTGTTTTGTGCTCCCCCATCATCCAACTGTTGCATGGTGTCATTATCTATCATGTCCTGCAGCAGTATATATATAGGTATATATATAATATATATCGCTATAAGAGGGGAGAGACGGAACGAAACTCTTAGTCAATCAGCAAGTTTCAGCCCGACAAAGGGAGGTTAATTGTACTATGAGAGGTTTTGTAACTAGCAAAAATTTCAAACCGCGATATTATGCACCGAGCGCGAAGCGCGAGGGTATAATAACACATTAAGACCGAGGCCGAAGGCCGAGGTTTTAATGAAAGGTTTGCAGTTTTTGCGAGTTACAAAACCGAATTATGCAACGACAATACATGAAGGTATATATATTTCGTAATTCTGTATAATTCAAGCAAGAATATGAGAATATGTAGTGTTATTGGCTTGTCTAGTATTTGAGCTATTGTAAAAAGTGCAGCTACCGTATCCTTCAGTGTGAAATCTGCGGTCTGTCACCCCAGTGTTCATTTCTAACACCTCTCCCTCCTATAGTAAGGTCACGTTTTGAGAAACACCAGAGTACAGTGCCAAAATGGTTTTATTATCAACTGTAGTTCCACTTTTTTGGCACTGTAGTTGCACTTTTTAAAAAGTGTAACTGTTTTAGCGTGCATAATGGGTATAAAGGAGCACTGCGTAAACCTCCTTAGAAGTTGCATAATTTGGATAATCAAACGACGACCAATAAAGTGTTTATTAGTACGTATTACTTTTGAAAATTCTCATATAAACGCTGTGGTAACCGCGGAACTGTTGGTAGAAGGTTAATAACATAGAGCAAGGAGAAGAGAGGGTTGTATGGAGGAGGAAATAACGCAGAGAAGCGTAAATTTATAATTATTATTATTCTCTGAATTATATATATCAGGAGGATTCGTTATATATATTTGGGAATTTAATGGTACGACCAGGGAATTATCGAGTAGGGGTGAACTGTGAATTTGAAAGGTGTGCAGGAGGGCATGACATTTACACCAAATCAGTCTGTACGGTCTATAATGGTCTTCGATCAAGTCGGGATGCAAGTGCTAAGTTAAAGGAGGGCTCAGACAAAAGGGAAATATTAGCGAGTAGTCTAAAGCTCATCAAAACCTGGAAAAATTTCTCATCTTTGATGCAATAATTTACTAATTTTGAAGTAAGGAATGTTGACATCAGAATTTAAACTACCTGTCAAGCGTCAAAATATTTCCTCAAAGTTAGTATTTAATTATCGAAGAGTTTTAACTAGAGTTTTCACATGTCAATATGGTGTTTTACAGTAAGTTTAGTTTAAAATTAGTTCAGAATTAAAACTTTCCAATTTTTCGAGTGTTAATTTTTAGATGCATAATATGTAAGTAAATTGTAAAACTTAAAAGTAATGAAGTCCCCTAATAAAGTCTCATCAAAGGTTTTTTCCTCATCGTCCATAAGTTAAGTTCAGTTTTTGGAGAATATCATGTAATTGTCAAAATGCATGGATTAAAGGATAATTTACAAGAAATGACTGAATTGTTGTAAATTTGATTCCTTGAATATTGAAATTATTGTTCTTGAAATCAAATGAAATTCATCTAAAGAATCCATGATTAAATCATGAATCTAAAATAATATATTGAATTTTAAAGTCAGTCACAGTTTATTTTATGTCAAACACTTTCATGTTCTCATCTTAATATCTTACAATCGGGAGAATATCAGCAATAAAAGAATTAACAAATGTCACTTAAAAAAGATAATGAACTATCTCACCACTCATGACCGACACGAAAGACAACAATGACAAAATACGATTGTAATGAAATAAAGAAATAAAGGTCTCGAATAAGCATGAGTAGGACGAGGGTTATATATTAAAATCAGGATACTACGGACAACTATTATATAAAATCCAGAGCTAGTAAATTAAATATATATTCAATCTGGCGAACTATCAAAGAAAGTTACGCAGTACACGGCATTACATCACGTGATGATGTCACGTGATAATGTCACGTGATAATGTCACGTGACAAGGCACTGGGACACACTGGCACGGTGTCTAAATTCCAGGCGTTACCATGGTGACCATGGGGTAAGCGGGTCTGACATAATCGGGGGTAGACATTACTGCAACTATACAACAGACGAATGTCATAGGACAGACTGCACAAATGCACGGCTCTGATTGGCTCACATGATTTACATTAGAATGTCCCATGGATTACAAGGATAAAGGGTAGCTTTTGTTAGTTAATACAATCCATATAAATAGTTAATACACCTATATATCGCAATATATTACGATTACTAATGCAAATCATTGGAAATTAGCCGGGGGATTGGAGAGGGCTTAGTGCTCTGATTAGAACAATCTGACAAAATATCATCAATATTTTATATAGCGAGCATGTCCCCGGGTTATTGGTGTATGTCGCGCACTTTACCCACTTTCCACAAAATATACCCGTGGGTATGACGTCATTATCATAGCTTAACATGGAGTGTTGATGACGTTTGAGAAGTCTGTGTGTGGGGTGCAGGGCGCTGCTAAGGGGGCAGCACTTGTGTGCTAAGAGCCAGCCCCCTAATTCCCAGCTATTTACTTTGTAACTTGGAAGTTAACGGTAATCCGACTTCAGACACACTCAGACACACCAAGTTATTGAAGTTCCAGAACTCTATTGCACCCACGCCGGTGGTGTTAAGACAAGCCTACAAATCTCACCAGTAGAGCTTGGCAAGACTTATCGATCACGCCGGATTTTGAAATATAGCAGGAGCTGAAAATGGTAAAACGTATAATAACGGTCGTTCTTTTGGTAAAATAATGAGCAATGACCTTTGAAGAAAGATTCCATAAATAATTCGATTAAACCCATCTTCTCAGCAATTATTCTCAGCAATTAGCGATACTTAGCTACAAAGTCACTCAAAGTAACTTTCGTTCCACTGAAGAAAAAAATCATGTCTTCGATTAGAAGTATCGAATCTCATTTGTCACAAAAAAGTATAAAACACCTCAAAATCTCTATCTCTCGCGCGAACGTTATAAAACATTTAAAACATCCACCGATATACGCTGCACACGTGACATATTCTATAGAATAGCTGCTAGTGCACCACAACAGGCAATTAATTTAAAAGTAGCAAGTCAAGTAATACCGAACATATTACCAACTACCCAGAAAAGTACATGATAAAGTAAAACACCTCTTATCTATATAGCTCGCTGATAACAGAAAATATCTATCGTATGCGATAATATGTTATCATATTAAATAAATACTCCATATATATTGGCCTATCATAACCAGTAGAAGCTCTCTCTCGTCCAGTAGCAGCTATCAGTACTTCTGTTCATTTTACCACCCCTCATTATTAATTAGATATATCTCTAAAAACCACTGCTTCTTCCTTCTGTAATGGCATACTGTAGCAGCTCAGAGATCAATGAAATATCTATGAGCGGGGAACAGGAAAATAAAAGGAGGTATTTTATGTCAGAAATTCACCATTTTAAGTCAAGATGTGGACGTCACAATCCGGCGTCTGCTATTTGATTGAGACCTTTTATTAATACCTACGTGTTGTATTATATAATGTGTTTAAGGTTTTACAAAAAAAAGAGAGAGGAGAAACATTCGTCAGAAGTTCGTGACGGCGGATTTGGTTTACCATTATCCACGGTCTTTTCTCCTTCGGTGATATATATTAGTATTGCGTGTGGCAACAACAACAACATGGGCATCATCGTAATGATATGGATACATATAAATGAGAGGCGTACGAAAAACATAGACGGGGTAGCGTCGTTATCGCACTATTTAAAACTATGATAATGACGTCATAACGAGCTAATTATTTTCGGTTTTTGGCGTTGAGATGGGCAGGTTTATGGAAGATGCACCTTGTCAAAGACGTGGGAAAGGACGTATCCTGAGTAGTAAATAGATTTATCACTCAAATGGAGAGCAGGTTATGTAACGTGTCAATTGTCAAAGCTTCGCTCTGATTGATATATCCATTCATATACTGCAGTCCTCTGAGTGTTATTATAATGTGGCCCCTTATTTATCTTTATTTGATGGCAAAGAAAGGGACACTTCACTGTGTAATGGAGCATCGGAACCCTCTAAACTCAAGATTATTTGATTTTGTACTTGATACTGTATCAAGTAAAATAATCAACATACCCCTTGCACTCAATGTAATAAATCACAATAATCTAAAAATACAATGCAAACTGCTGCACAAATAATAAAATATGATATAGGAGGCTGTTTAGTCCCAAATAACTGATACAACAAACAGCAACGGAACGTGATCTGACGAATTTGATACATTGTCGGAGAGCATCGCGCCATTTAATCGGTCACGTAAATTAAGCAGTTGATGAATTATAAGCAGTGATATGAACTTTACAACACTACTTCAAACAATCAAATTTGAGATTTCCTGATGGCGTTGAAGTTTCAACGAAATTAATTGAATTTCAGAAAAAGAAGAGAATACAGAAAATTTTTCATTTTATTATGCGGCTCATGAACAATTATCCCATATTTCAGTTGAGATATGAATATCATCTATAAAAATCAGGGATAAGATGGTCATGGCAGAATAAATCTATTATAGTTGAACTAGGTGGAGCTATAAACACATGTGTTGCTCCCGCAATGAAACCAATACTGAGAATAAAGACTCAGATTTACATTGATTAGTTTAAACATAAAAGAAATAAAAGCAATTTCACCTGTATAAGCCGTTACTTCAAACTCAATGAAGGTAAAAGATTCCGCGTTATTCTAAGACGATCCCAGTAAGTACAATAACACGTGTGCGATGATCAATGATCATTGACCAATCACAACGCACGGTAATCCTCACGGACCAATCAGACAATCAGAGCCCTGATGAGGAACACATATTCGCGATGTCTGCGCGACAGAATTCCGGGCTGGGTGTTTTGTTGGGCGCATTGCAGCTTTCCCATGTGGGGGTGAGTGAGCTGGCTTGTACTGTACTAAGTCACGTGACCAATGTAATGTGGCACGTGACCTGGGGGTGTCTGTCACGTGATCAGACCAGCGCTCTGTTACTAGTGCACTTCACACACCCTATCAGTATAGGGTTGGAAACATGTGTGTGTGTGGCAGTAATTGGGTGGTTATAGGTTTATATAGGTGTGAATGTGTGTCGGTTTTGTGGTAAATTGTGATGGAACTATAGACGTTTAGATGTTAATCAAAGCGTGTTTTATCAATGAGAACAAAAATGGACTCTGTGTGTGTATAGGAAAGGATGCTTATTCAGTTCTGTCACAATGGTGTTCAAGTTTGGAAAGTAATTGTAGAGCTCTGGACCTCATCAAGTTTAGTACTAACACAGTTGAAATTTATTATAGAGAACGGTTGCCTTTAAGATAAAGCAGCTCTTATGTATATAGGAGCAAGTAACTCTTCAGAAATTAATTTTCAGTAAAATTTATATATTATATATCTGAAGCACAAACCACATTATATGCGGTGAAGACTCGAGTAAACTATTAAACTATATCACAATATTGTACTCATAGATTCGAATCAACGTCGATTGTTTGTGTAACCAATAATGTGACACTATCTTTGAGAGTGTAAAGGAAATGTGTGCCTCATTGGGCAGAGAGGAGCATATAAATATTTGAATAATTTGAGCCAAAGATCAATGGGAAATTACAAATTGTGGGCATTGGATAAAAGCTAAACCAATGCTAAGAGTGCCTAAGTGGTGGTTCATGATCCATGATAACTGGATCTACTTCAAAATTCTAAAATGTTTGAGATAATTGACCTATGTGCTTGAAATCCTTAATTCCTTGAATCGAGTATCAAAGTCAAAATTCTTCCAATTTTGTACAGGGTAATAATTGATGATTTGAGAGTATTACAATTTAGTCGAGTGAAGCACAAAGAGTCAAGTCAGTCTACACCACAAAAATCTACTAGTTTCGACAGGCTACATTATATAGATAACATTACACCTATTGTCCTCAGGATCTCCTTTCGGACATAGACTTCCTGAAGGTAGTTAAAGCAAAACAAATTGTATTCACGATATACAAGAGATTTAAAAAGCTTGCATTACAAAATTTGTGCTAAAAAAGGGGGGTATTGATTGAGATTTAGAATGTTATATGTTGCATATTTGAAATTCCGACAATGTTTGGTCCACGGCCTCTCATGTGATCGCCTTTGTAAATGGACCAACCACATGACTGAATCTAATCAAATTTAACCATCTGATTGGTTTACTTGGTATTGTAGGAGACCACATGAGAGGCAGAGGATTGAATAAGCACTGTGCCAAGCACGACTTTCAATAAAGGAATAAGTGCCTAAATTATTAGGCCAAATTGTTTTACAGCTTCAATAATAGAGTTTTATTAGGGACTGAAGTTTGTACAATTTTATCTTCAGCAATCAAAATTGAAGCATATATATATTTATGAAAGAAACTGTCTGTGGCCCAAATTGGAATCTGGAGAATTCTCGGTATTTTCCTTGAATTTTGTACAATTGGGCAACAACTTTTCGATTTTGAAATTAAGGACACCAAAATTCAATAAATATCTTTGATAGGTACTATAGGTAACAAATCATTTTATGGACTTAGAATAGTTATAAAAGAACTATCACATAGTTTTAGACTTTTGACAGTGGCAAATTTGTGCAGAAGCTTCTAGGTACCAAATTACAACTGAACATAATTTTAGATTTATTCTAGTTTCATTTTGGCACGTTAATTAGGTAGGTTGCATCAAATGTTTACCATATATAGGACTCTAATGAAAAAATCTGAACAATGCTTGATATTTGTATACTAATAGATGCACAATTATTGTTAAGGTAAATGCAGGGCTGAGTGCTGACTAGTGTCATCTTATCGATGTTTTCAGACCTTCTAAGTTCCAAAATGTGTACAAGGGTTCTATGCAAAATAAGAAATACTGATGGTTGATTGAAGAAAAATGAGGTATTCCAATCTTGCTTGAAATAACCAATTTGCAAAAGTATTTGGTTATATAAATAGTGTAAACTGTTTCAGCATTGATCATGATAAATGTTGACCCCTTTTGCATGCACTTATAAGCTTCAACTAATGGTTTGGAAACTTCTTCTTTGTAGAACATATACAATCATCTTGGTAGTCAATTAAAGGATCCCTCATCTTTATCACAGGCAATACAATGAAACAGTAAAACTCTGTAATAAAATGGTACTCAAGTTTGGAAACTTGAAACTATTCAGAAAAGAATGTGAGCTTAGGTAGACTGAATTGAATGCATAAAAGTCTAGACTGGAAACAAACACTAAATCCAGTGCAATAAGTATAGGTAAAATACTTGGATTTGTCAAAAATTGATTTTACCCCTAGACACTAGAGCTGTAGCTTTTGTTTGAAACCCATGGTGGGGTACCTATATAGACCTTTGAAACAAAATATTATAATCAAAAAAGAATTAGATTAAATTTTACCACATGCTGTGACAGCATTGGAAGCACCGATCAACTTAAAACTATTAATGTATGCAGTGCTACCAACACACTGCATATACTGAAAGTTTCATGTTGATAGGTGGTTCCGCATCCGATTCTGCCCCAAGTATTAAGTTCGAAGGTTTTTTAATCTGCAAATTGCACCACATCTCATCACAAGCAATGTTCATGTACCATCCTGGGTTCCTAGATAGGTTCTCAATGGATATAAATTAGAAAAATTAAAGGTAAAACAATGAAATAAAATATTTAACTTTTTATGGGCACCCTACAAAGTTCTGATTGCAATATTTCCTTGCATGTGTAAAATATGTGATAAGTTGACTTAACACTTTATTTTTGCACGGCCGCTAGCTATAATTTCGGCTGACACCAGCCGCTTCGCGCGCGCGCTCGCCGAATTAGGGGTCAGACTACGTTTTTTTAATTACACGTATAGCTTAGTTCTGTTTGCGTAGGGAAGCGCGCGACGCGCATACACACACAAACCTATGCGGGCTTACGAAAGACAAATTTTACCCTTCTAAGTCAACATAGGCGTGTGTTTCGGGTTTCCGGCCCTAACCAGGGGCGTCGCGAGACGGCTTGCTGCGCCGCGCACTCCGTGCGCGAAACCAGGCCAGGGCGCTGGTTAGAACAAGGTGTGTGTACGCGCCGCGCACTTCCCTGAAGAATGAGGAAGCGCGCGCCGCACAACACAGACAGGGGTATACGTGTTTAGCAACGTTTGCCCTGACTTTTTTGTCGATAATCTGATAATTTATAAACAGCTAGAGCTTTCTCAGCTATTTATAATTTTTTATTCTTTACAATTTGCACAAGTCAAACCTTCATCAGAGATCTAGGTTGATCCAATCAAGTCATAATGAGGCTTCTTTGAATCTTGTTTGGACCAATGATGCTGTTTTAAAATGAAAGCCAAGACTGTGCTACCAAAATTAAAAACCAGTTGTGGTATTTTAAAAGGATATGACAGTTGTCATTGCACAAGTCTCACCCAACCTTGTGATGGTATGATATTTTCTATGACTCCAAGTAGAAATTTAAGTTCATATTCAGTCTTATTCCATTTCAGATCCAAAGGTCCAGTTACCTGTGTTTAATTTTGATTTGATAATTCTTAACCATAGATCCCACGTCAGGATAAATTGTTTGCCAAGATACATATAAGGATTGATAGCACTTAAACCCCCAGAAAACAGTTTTTGTATTTGTTACAATGACATTTGGTGTAATCTTCTTTGTAGACCTCATCTTTGCTTGCAAGGTTAAAAATATGTTTGTAGAACAAAAACAGTCTTCTTTGTAAAATTGGGGGGCAAATTCAAGCCACCAAGCAGTCCATTCCAAGAAATAAAAAAGAAGGCTTGCCCCCAGGAAAAGCATACTGTTAGACGAATGAAAGACAAAGAGTCTTCACTTCCATATTCTAGTGATGAGGGTCCATCCATAGTCTTTGTTGGGATCCAGGACAGAAATGCTTTCATCAGAGATCTATGAAGATCTATGAATATCCAAATGAAGCATAATGAGCCCCAGAAAACATGTAAACAGTTTTTGTATTTGTTAACACCCCCATTCTCTGTACAAAAGGAAGAGACTTTGTTTACACATGAAAGTATAAAAGTAGAATACATATCTACGTATATAAAGTACTCGCCCTCCCCCTAACTCACATCTTAACTCAGATCACAACTCTTTACTCCAAAATCAATATATCAATGTACAACTTCAGTTCCCAACTGCATAACCTCATGCTATTGATATACAATGTAAAACATCCATTGCCAGATGACGATGTTTGTGATCAGCTTCCGTCTGCTGATACAGCCTGATGTCCCACTGAGTAACCTGAGTCCTTGCAGAGACTGAACTCCCATGTCAGATGAGTCTCTGATGAGGTTCCCAACTTGCCACTACTGTAAGCCCACGTAAAACTCATGCAAGTTGCCCTCATATTGGCTGGTCCTGTACGTCCAAGTGAAACTCTAAGAGTCCCAACTGGGCTGACACTATCGCCCAAATAAAACTTCCGACTCGGCTGACTCCGGTCACCCAAACAAAGCCTGAGATCATAAATAAATAAACTCTCTCGAAACATACTTGTTCTCACCAAGAGAATATACATATAATATATCATATATAAATATGAAAATGATTGATTCAAGGAATAACCAACAGACAAACAAACTACTTTACACGATAACAACTTAACTTACCCCACTGGGGTACAAACTCCTCTAATGGAAGTAGAGTTCTCCTTAGTTCTGTTAATCCGCCACAACTGTCCTAGGGTTTCCATCTAGATATTATCTAGATAAGATTATCTAGACAATTTGCAAAAATTCGTTATCTATTTATCTAGATAATTTGTACTAGATATCTAGATAAATTTCATATCCCTTTGCCATGAAATTTCTGCTAAAATCGCCATTATTCCTGAATTTCTTCAATAATTTTCAAATTTTCAAAATTTCTGATCTGTTCATTTTTCGTACCCATTTCGGAGATCTTAGGTAGTAAGACAATTTATGGCTATGCATAGGACTTGGGCAACTCATTTCATGATTATATATGGACATAGTTCAATGTTTAGGGCCCTCAGGTTCATGGGCAGGCTGTTTGGCTTCAAGTACTATCTGTTTTACTGATGATTTGACCTTTGTTAAACTGATATGAATAGCTACAGAATTAGAAGGCGTTGTTCAAAGTATCTTATCACATCTTACAAATCGTCATTTGCCACTTTAACGAAAGTTAAATACCTATCACTGTAACACTCGCTATTCTGCTTCCAATTTATGTCAAATTATTGACGCCCTTTGACGAAAAGTAGGCTGTAAATATGTACGAAAGTAACCTCCAGCTATGGCAAAGTGATTGCTTATTTGAAAGAAACCTAAAAACGGTCAATATTAATGCATTCAACTCAAGAGTCAAGAGTCAAGGAACTGTCAACTTTGGTTTGTTATGATGATTTAATACGAGGGAATTTGATTCCTTATTTTTCATTCAGTTATTCTCAATTTTACCAGCTTCCAGCAACTCCGAGGCCATCATCATGAAATTTACTTTATTTCCACATATTTGGTGGACAGCAGTTGGGTGCCGACTGTAGTATCACTTTGGTGATCTGTCCTTCCTCAGATGGTTCTAGTGTTACAGGTTATAAAGAGTTGCAGTGATGTTGGGGATTCTAAGCAGGCAGAGCCCCAGGGACACAGCAGACGAAGGAGATGCAGAGATTTCCTACGATGCTACACAGACTCCAGTACGTACAGCATTTCATGCACCAACCCCACCCAAACCTCGTAGAAAGAGTCCAGGACGTCCAAAGAAGAACCAGGTAACAAATTCACTTGTTGATAACAAAGACATTGAAGGGAATGAAGAGGATGATAACTGCCCTGTTTGTAGGAGTAGTGTTGCATATGATGTCAAAGGACTGATGTGTGACAAATGTAAGACATGGTTTCATTGTTCATGCATTTTTATATCAGATGAAGAGTATAGTGTTCTTAGTGACTCTGAAAGTAGTTGGTTTTGTGTAGGGTGTCAAGCAGGTTGTGAAAATCAGTTGACATGGGGACAGTTGAAAGGTGAAATGCTCATCAATAGTCTGGTGAAAAGTGCATATCTAGAAATCACCAAGTGGAAGAAGAATTTGTTTTTGTTGCCAAGAGGAAAGGCTGGGATTCATTTTATCAACGAAATATCAAGACTCATTTGCCTTTTCACTGATGAAACTGCTTGGAATGGAATTGCACTATCATTATTGCACATCTTTATTCCACTAATGCTTCAAAAACCTTCAGCAACTTCAAAAGCAAAGGTCAATGCAAAGCTTCTTGCAAGTAGACTGGTTAAATGGAGTGATGGTGATTTAGTAGGACTCATGGAAGAAGCCAGAGAAATTCAGTCCCGTGTATTGAAGGTAGTCAAGAAGAAGGAATCAAGTTGCCACACAGCTTTCTCAAGGCTCATGTTGCTTGGTCAAGTTGGTAAGGCTATAAAGCTTATCAACAGTAATGGGGACGTTAAAGGTGTACACAAGTTAACACGTCAAGTGAAAAGTGTTTTGGAGAGCAAGCATCCTGATGGTAAAGTGGCACCCTCTGAGTTGAAGTTAAAGATCACAACCCCTGCTCCACAATCTGTAATATTTGAACAGATTGATGCCATCTCCGTTCACAAGACTGCTAAAACTGTGCATGGTTCAGGTGGACCAACCCATATGGATGCTGATGCATGGAGACATATTATCTGCTCCAAATCATATGGCAAAGCATCAGAAAAACTCAGTGAGTCTATTGCTGAGCTTGCTAAGCATATCAGTACCAAACATGTAGAACCTTCAGCACTAGAAGAATTTCTCTCATGCCGACTGGTCCCCCTGGACAAAGGTAATGATCACAAGGGTGATATTGGGGTCAGACCAGTGGGTGTTGGTGAGGTTCTCAGGAGAATTGTGGGTAAATTGGTTGTCAATGTGCTGAAATCGGATATACAGAATGCAGCAGGCCCTCTTCAAACATGTGCTGGATTGAAAAGTGGAATAGAAGCTTCAATACATGCCACACGGGAAGAATGGGATCTACCAGAGACTCAGGGTGTGCTCCTTGTTGATGCAGATAATGCATTCAATTCAATCAACAGAAAGCTTGCTATTCATAACATCAGGGAACTCTGTCCTCCATTCCATCAGTACATCAGTAACACATACCAGAGACCAGCCAGACTTGTTATATGTGATGGCTACAAGACTGATTACATGGCATCTGAGGAGGGTTGTACTCAAGGAGATGTTGCTGCAATGGCTTTTTATGCACTTGGCATAAAACCACTTATCTCAGATTTGGCAGCCAAGACTGATCCAGCAAGCTGTAAACAAATATGGTATGCTGATGATTCAACAGCATTTGGTAAGCTGATGGAGATGCGCAAGTGGTGGGATATTTTGTGCTCTAGGGGTCCACTTTATGGCTACTATCCCAAGTCATCCAAAACAATCCTTATTGTAAAAGAGCATTCCTTGCAGATGGCTAAAGAAATCTTCAGTGGGTCAGGCATCAAGATAACAAGTGATGGTGATCGTCATCTGGGTGCTGTCATTGGAACTGAGGAATTCAGGGAAAGGTATGTGAGTGACAAAGTTTCAAACTGGATTAAAGATGTGGAAGCTCTGTCTAACATTGCCTTGGATGATCCTCAAGCAGCATATGCTGCCTACACTAAGGCACTGTGCCATAGGTGGACTTATCTTCAACGTACTGTACCAGAGATATCACATCTTTTTGCTCCACTGGAACATGTGATCAGACATAAACTGATCCCTTCATTTATTGGACGGGAGGTTTCAGACACAGAGAGAAGCTTATTCACTCTGCCAGTACGCTTAGGAGGACTAGGACTTTGCAACCCAGTTGAAATCTCACAGGCTGAATACAGAGCATCAGAATTGGTAACAGCCAATCTCAAGGCTATGATTAAAGACCAAAGCATGACCCTTACAGGTTATAAAACAGAATCTGTAGCAGAGGTTACATCTGAATTGTCCAGAGAAAAGGAGCTAAGATTGTTAAGGAAGTTTTCAGAAATCAAATCTGGTATAACTGATGAACACTTGGTAAGGTGTATCACCTTAGCCCAGGAAAAGGGTGCTGGGGCATGGCTTAATGTCCTTCCTGTTGGATCTCTTGGTTGGGTATTGAATAAAGAGGAATTTAGAGATGCAATCAGGCTCAGATATGGATGGCAGATACCCAATATCCCAGCATACTGTGTATGTGGATCAAGAAATTCGGTAGACCACACCTTAACATGTAAAAATGGTGGATACCTTATTTTTAGACACAACAAAGTCCGTGACACCAATGCTGAGTTTTTGAAGGAAATCTGTCAAGATGTCAGAACTGAACCAGAACTTATTCCAATTGACAATCCAAACCAACTACCAGGAAACACAATGGAAAGAGCTCGCCTTGACATCTCTGCTCGTGGGTTATGGGGACCTTTTCAGAGAACCATGTTTGATGTTCGAATCTTCCATCCAAATGCAGATTCATACAAGAATCGTGATATCAAACAGTTATACAGTCAGCATGAGAACCTCAAAAAGAAGGAATATGAGCAAAGAGTGATACAGGTAGAGAAAAGTAGTTTCACTCCATTGGTGTACACCACTTCTGGAGGAATGGCCCCAATGGCTAAAGCATTCCATAGAAGGGTTGCAGAACTTGTGGCTGAGAAGAGAAGTGAGGAGTATAAAGATGTGATGAGTATGATGAGGACTAAACTGTCTTTTGCCTTGCTTAAGAGTGTTCTGGTGTCAGTCAGAGGCTCTAGGGGCAAATCACCTAGAGTAGCAGAACTTCCAATATCATGTTTATCATTTAACCTGGTACCAAAAGGCCTCACTTATAATTCTTTTGTTCCAAATAAACCATAATTTTCAGTCTTTCTTCATGAGTTTGTAGATGTCAATTGACATTGGTTTTCTTTATATAACTTAACTGTTTTTATTTTTACTATTTGAAGTTTTGAATTTTTAGTTGTTTATCTAGGCAGGCAGTACTTATTTAGTACTGTTTCTAATTTAAATTATTATTGACTGTGAGATCTTTACACAGGTAAAATTTATCAAAATCAGGTTTTTTTACTTTTTAACTTTTATCTAATCTTATTATAATTTCAATCTAGTTTATTGAAAATTTTGACTGAAAAAAAAAATAATTATTATTACTATTATTATTTCTTTTAAGGGAAAAAAATTTCCACATTTGTTGACTCTTTTCCGATGAATAATGCAAGTATTAATAGCAACTAATTGGTAGATAATGTTGTTACTTTATGATGGGAGAATTTATGGGTGATAACTGATTTCAACTCAATCAAAATGAAGCAATGAATGTCCTGAACTCTATTCAAAATCCTAATATCCTCATGAACTTTTTGGTGGCCATTAATATCATCCATTTCAATAACCGACAGCTGGTTATAGTATGATGTTCCACTGCAACAGGTGTGCATATTTTCTAACGTTGAAAATTGTGTCAAATTTGGATAAATTTCGGAGTCAAAAATTATCTAGTTTATCTAGATAATCTAGATAATGGCGAAAAAATTATCTATTTATCTAGATAAAAGATTTCAAGTAGATAATGGAAACCCTAAACTGTCCCAATAATCCTTCTTCCTACTGCTTCCTACTGCTGTCCCGATGTCACTGCAATTATCATACTAGCTAAGGTAGAATGTGGTGAGATACCAACAGTATTTGTTACAATGACATGTGGCATAATCTTCTTTGTAGACTCCATCTTTGCCTGCAAGGTTAAAGATATGTCTGTAGAACAAAAACAGGTATTGGACTGAAGATGCCTTCACACCACTCATCTTGGTGTGACTCACTTAGATCCTACTGCTCTCCAGTTGGTGTTCAAGTACAGAGTTGGAGAAAACTCTTGCAGATTGATGTCTTGAAGAAAGATTTCTTTTTAATTCAAAAACAGTCTTTGTAAAATGGGGGGGGGGGGGAGGGGAGGGCAAAATTCAAGCCACAAAACTTTCCAATAGCTCCAGCCATAGTCTGTGCTTTAATCAGAGATCTATGAAGATCTATAAATATCCAAATAAAGCATAATGAGCTGCCAATAATGAAAAATGATATGATATAGATGTGATGAAAGCATGTCTGTGGCACATTGACTGGCAACTTTGTTGGGTGAAATGCATTGAACAGGCACCCCAACCACAAGATGTTCTTTGATAGTTTCAGAAACTCTAAGTTCAAGTTTTTCATTGCCTTTATCTAATGCAAGGAATCTAGAGTTCCATCTGGTCCAGACAAGATCAAAAGATCAACTTGACTGTGTTTACTTGTAAACTTAGGGATTGTTCACATATAACATAATCAATTTTTGGCCGATTTTAACCCCCCCCTCCCCCTCAAATAAAGTTTACAGTAGTTGTATTTTGTTGCAATAACATGTAATGTAATCATTCGGAACCCCCCTCCCTCCCCCTAGGTGATTACGTAATATGTGAACGATCCCTTAAAGCAGATTTTGACAAGAGACAAGAATGAACCAGGGAAACAATTTGTTTCCATTCTATATCCTTAATGTGTGAACAATCCCTTGGCAATTACTGGGTGCTTCAGCACCCAGTCATTATTATATGTATCCAATTCCTAACTGTAAAATGCTTGCCCATTTGAGTTTTCTGTGATTCCATCTGTTTTAATTTTAGGCCTTGGGGGTCTGCCTGCATCTCAATCAAATTTGAGGTGATGAACAACTCTTGTGCAGGCTAGCGTCTCAATGTTATACATGAAATGTCAGATCAGTTTAATAGGGGAGGAAAAAATGATGGAAACCGCAAGTATCAAAGCATAAACTTATCACAGCACTTCCACAAGAGAGATCTAAAATCTGCGGCCAAATCGACCACTGGTAAGAATCTTGAACTAGTTAGAAACTTATTTACTATATGAAGCATTTTTGAAAATGTTTATAGAATAAAACATTTGCTACTGGTTTTTGTTGATATAACTTTCTGCTGTATAATAGATATTTGAAGATATTTGCAATTGATGATATTTGCAATTGATTCAATAGTTCACACAAATCTAGTGCTAGTGCTATTTGATATTGACTATATTACTTACCCACATTATCCTAATTACGCAATTCTTTACTCTACACCTCTCCCAGGTCGTGGCCTGCAGTCTCTGGGCAAGGTAGGAGTATCGACCCGTCGGCTCCCCCGTCCAGCAGTTTGTAGCAGTTTAAAGAAGGAGAATGCCGGAAATGACCCCAACGTGGCCCTCGTCCCTGGAGGCGGTGGCTGGGGCAGTAAGAAGGAAACGAGCCAGGTAATGCAAAACAAAGATCTATAATTGATATTTTTTCTCAATCAACTATTGATTGTTCGTTTTTCCTTTTCGGATTTGTGGTAGTCATATTATCTGTCACCTGGTTAGTGGTCAGTGGTCAGGTGTGTAGCATAGATCTGGAAGTGGAGAATGACTTATTAATATTCAATTTCTGAGGTATAGTACCTTTTCCTTAATAACATACCAGACTCTCCATACTAAGTACATTTCGGAATCTCAGGTACAACCAATAAGCATGTAACCATATCACCACTCTGCCACTTTCATGATGCCTATGCTGCCCCCCCCCCCCCCCCCCCTAATCATTAAGAATCTGTTGTCTCAGGTAGAATCGGCTGAGGGGGAGAAGGGCTGGAAAGACGTCGAGGAGAAACCTGTTTCAAAAAACTCAGAGTTCACACAGGTACTCTGAACTGCTGCCATTCTTTTACATTCTATTTCCGGGTGAACTTGAAAACGTTGTATAGCTATATAAATGCCAAACCATGAGATGCTTAATGCTTATGAATTGTATTCGAATAAATTAGGGCACCTTCTCATTACTTAGAGAGCCGAAATTGTAAGGTTACTATAATTATAATAGGTAACTATAATTAGCCTTTTGTAAGCGACTGATGAAGAGGCCAGAATGACTGCTTAGTCCCTGACTAGCACCCTTATCCCTATGTATTTTTCTATTCAGGTGTTAAGTGTAAATTCTTGTGACTTTGAATTATCAAAAACGAAAGTAACCCAAAAGTATATTTCTTTTACGTAAACTACTCACTCAAATGAAAACTTAAAAAGCCGTTTATTAGACATGCTAATTATCATACAATTCAATCACCTCTACCAATAGGCCCATGACGCCATGAATAACCCTGACTCTGCCCCATTGTGTAACCCCGGCCCTGCCCTTCTCTGTAACCCTGGCTCTGTCCTATTCTGTAACACTAGTTCTGCTCCATTCCTTAACCCTGGCTCTGCCCCTCTCTGAAACCCCATTTTAAAACCGCTGCTGTCTCTGTTCCAGGAGTTCCCCTCGCTCGGACAAGACGGCTCTTCAGACTCCCTCCCACCCGGATCGTCATCGCAAAAGCTGGAATTACGGCCCCAAACTGTGAAGTGGGGCGAGAAACAGCAGAAACAACCCTTTTATAATGGTACGAACTACGAGAGGGATTGTAATTCGAGTGATAACTGCTGTTACTTATTACATGTTACCTATCACTATTTGCTCTTTTTTGCATGATGTTATTTGCGAATGTAAACACTGACAAAAAAGGCTTCGTGTTGGCCACTGGCCATAATTGTACAAAACGTAACGCTGATGAGTAATGATTGAACTGAGATGTATAATTCCAATGGATAGAAGGGTATAAAAACTTGGCTTGTAATTTTACATCGTATTAAGGGAGCCGGGATTTTTTTGGTTGAGAGCTCGAGATAAGGAGAGTATTATAAAACATTTTATTTCAGTTATTTGGTGAGCAAATAGCGAAATAAGACAAACACTTATATTAACTGAAAGTTGATATTTTCGTGTAAAGCATCCTTCGAATTCCATCCTCAATTTTGATCATATAACTTGGTTTTAAGTTAAGCATGTTTCAGTTGAAGACCCAGGAGATGCTCCCCCCTCTGGAGCCACCCTCAACGGACCTCCTCCACAACAACACGGATACGGTCTGGTGCACATGGCACCCGTTTACAGTGTCGTGCCCGTCCCTGGTAAGTGTTTTCAAAAATTGAGGAACATATTCAAGTGAGAAATTAGAATTTGAAAATATTCTGCAAGAACAAATCTAAATCAAATTATTTTTTCGGACAATTTTTTTTCATCCCGCTGGTGTGTACCCATGGTAACTCTAGATTCTTGAACATTCCCCGGGTGTTTACCCTGGTAACCTTTCATTCCCCAGGTGTGTACCCAGGAGGGGCCGTGTACCACCCTATGTATCCTGGTAACCTTGGTAACCCCTCATTCCCCAGGTGTGTACCCAGGAGGGGCGTGTACCACCCAATGTACCCTGGTACCCTGGTAACCCTTCTCTCCCCAGGTTTGTACCTGGTACCCTGGTAACCCTTCGTTCCCCAGGTGTGTACCCAGGAGGGGCCGTGTACCACCCTATGTACCCTGGTAACCCTTCATCCCCCAGGTGTGTACCCTGGTATCCCTTGTAACCCTTCACCCCCAGGTATGTACCCTGGTACCCCTGGTAACCCCTCATTCCCCAGGTGTGTACCCAGGAGGGGCCGTGTACCACCCTATGTACCCTGGTAACCCTTCATCCCCCAGGTGTGAACCCTGGTATCCCTGGTAACCCTTCATCCCCCAGGTGTGTACCCTGGTATCCCTTGTAACCCTTCACCCCCAGGTATGTACCCTGGTACCCCTGGTAACCCCTCATTCCCCAGGTGTGTACCCAGGAGGGGCCGTGTACCACCCTATGTACCATGGTAACCCTTCATTCCCCAGGCGTGTACCCTGGTAACCCTTCAATCCCCAGGTGTGTACCCAGGAGGGGCCGTGTATCACCCAATGTACCCTGCTGCTGCCCACTTGCCGCCGCCTGCGGGCGCCCCCGCCATATACCCACCCGGTACCCCACCCACCACCGCCCTCCACCTGCCCTACATGAGTTTGTTGGAAATGTTCCTTAAAGGAACTAAAGTTAAGGTACCTTATCCATTACCATTTGGATGATGCTTATCTGTTTATCTGCGTAGATTTGTGTACCTTTGCCCTTATTAAAGTAGGGCTCATTGGGGCTAAGGCCAACTTTAGCAAATGATAAATGATTCCACTTTTCTGGAGTTCGTCAAAAAGTGTTCACCTGAGTTTGCCTTACCCCGCCCGCACTTGTTAATAAGGAAGGAGAAGTTTTTAAACGTATAACGTATATTGTTTATAACAAGCTCTTGAAAATCATGTGATTATCGTCGTTACTAAGGCACCTTACCATTTGGATGATTGATGTAATCGAATGCAGTTGTTTCCTCTATTTTTTCGATTGTCTCGAAAGTCCCGCGGTTTTTATGAAATATGATGATGTTATAATGATATTGGTAAATAAGTGCAAACTGCATTATAAACTTAGTATTAGTACATTTCCAACTTGTTTTAGCGTATCAGTATGAAACATTCCATAGAATGTATGACGTAAGATGACGTCAGCAAACCCCCGATTCAAACAAAAGCCACCCTTTCGCCTTAATATAATAATCTGAATTCAATAAGAAGCCACTTTACATATTTATTATCGTAATACGTGTTTTACTCTACCTATGTAAAGTCGGCTTACTTACTCTAATTAATTAATTTGCTTCTGTGTCGCTTCATCGCTTGATGACGTCATAGGTGTGACGTAGCAGCGACGTGTTGAAATACATTGTGTACTGCGGACAGCAGCAGTGTAAATTTGCCTTATAGTATGTGAAGTACTGCAGTAGGCGGGTACTGAATTCATTACTGAAATTTATACAAATGTATCATGTATTGAGAATACAGTACACTGATGAAACGGATGGCACAAATAGTAAGGGAATCATTTGGATATAGATAAGGTATCTGCAAAAAAATTCATAACAGAGGTTTTAGTGGTCCAATCGACTCCAATAGGTGTCTAGAGCCACCAAAAAAATTGATTCAAATTTTCGAGTTCCGGAAACCTCAGGGTGGCCACGCCCTTTTTAGACCGTGGGAACTTTTATGAAATATTGCTAACTATTGATTCAAAAGCAACTATGGCATGAATATACTCTAACCCTATGTTTTTGGCATGAGAAATCGTTTAGAACCGATATCTAAGTCCTTAAACCAATATTTTGGCCATAATGGGCCACGCCCACTTTTTATCATCAAATTTATGGCCGAAAATTTGAATTTTTCATATGGCTTCAACTAGAACATGATTATACTCGAATCCTACGTATTTTAGCACGAGAAATCATTTAAGACCAATGTCTGAGTCCTAAAAACAATATTTTGGCCATTATGGGCCACGCCCACTTTTTGACGTATAAATTACGGCCAAAAATTCGAAGTTTTTATAATTATATGGTTTCAAATAGGGCATGATTATACTCGAGTCCTAGGTATTTTGGCACGAAAAATCGATCAAAGCAACTTTCAAAACGCTAACACCAATATTTTAGGCATTTTGGACCACGCCCAAAATTTTTCATCAAAATTATGGCCCAAAATCTGAAATATGGTTAATATGGTTTCAAAATTCAACAAGGGCATGATTATACTCTAACCCGATGTTATTTGGCACAAAAAAACGTTTAGAACCAATGTTTATTAAGCTACAAAACCAATATTCTGGCCAGTGGCCATTTGAGGCCACACCAACTTTTTAATATCAAAATTATGGCCGAAATTCTGAAGTTTTCATAGTAATATATAGCTAAACTTCACTGTAGAATTCTATACGGTAAATACACACTTGGGTGTGTAATTACCACATTAATTCCACGAGCTTGCGAGTGGAATTCATGCAATAAATGCACGAGCTTGCGAGTGCATTTATTGGAGTAATTGCACGAGCTTGCGAGTGCAATTACGATGGTAATTTACACACCCAAGTGTGTATTTACTGTATTATTACCCTGCCATATACGCATCAATCAAAGGAGACGGTTTGAAACTTAAGTATTCGAACTCAATATTGTTTTATGAATAATGGGTACACTATTTCATAATTGAAACAGGCGAGAACTTTGGACAAATTTGCCAGTGATTCGTAAAAGCCAGAATCACATCATCATCGTATCGGGGTCAATTCAGCGAATAAGTTCAAAAGTCCAAATGATGTAACAACCAGCGCCCAGCATTGATAGATACTGTTAGTGTATGACGTAGTGCATGTATATGTACTTTACAAAAATTTTGTTTTGATCTTTCATAGCCATAAAAAATGAACCATGAAAGTTAAGTACTCAATCGAAAACAAAACAATTCACACCGCAAACATTGTAATAACAACTGACTCGAGAGCTACAATCTTATTTGGATCTCGTATAGAATCTGCCCTTAAAGAAAACCACGATCACATGTGAATGTAGTCAGCTAAATCTTTAGAGTGTATCAAAATGTATGTATGTACATTGTACTCCTCAGTTGAACAATAAGTTTTGCGCCATAATCATTATCTTCATCCCGATCTAAAATAAGTAACGAACATTGGCAGATACTCAGATAGAAATGACGGCGCACAGAAATAATGTAGTTGAATTTGATAAAACGGAGCAATACACCCTATATGTCCAAATCCACGTTACGTAACGCACACTTTTTACTCGATTTTGAGGATTCAAAGGTCAAGGCAGCCAAATTGAAGTCATCACAGCACTATTCCTTGCTTTAGAGACAAACTTCAAACATTCGTTGAGCCTATTTGATGTTTTGAATGAGAATTGGTTGCAAAGAAAATTTTACACAAGCCATCAAAAAATGTTACGTAACGCACAGGACTGGATCTAATAAAATCAATTGACAGAATTTGATCACAAAAGTCAGTTCCATGTGAGCGAATGGGGAGTTCACACTAGTTTCTAATGATAGAAGAATATATAAACTTTAAGTTTAACAATGCTTTTATTGGTTGATGCACTCCATTTTCTTTTACCAGGCTCACATAATTTGTTACGTAATGCACAAATTGCCTGTTACGTAATGCACAAATTTTCCTCACTGTGAATAGACCTATTTTATACTGTTCTATTGGCATAGTAAGGCCTCAATTAGATGCAGGAGCAATCAAGGTCCTCAATCTAAAAAAAATGTTGGTGGTTCTATCAATTTCAGTCCCATATTAGGCCATCAAAAGTGTAGCAAAAAAATTAGATCAATTTTCTATGATTTTACTGTCATACTTAGAATATTTCATTTCTGACAGGGTTAAGATAACTCTTGGTATCACCCAGCAACTTTCCAAGATGAATAACGGCCGATTCCTATCGTGAGAGGGCCAAATTCAACGATTTTCGAGTTTGCTAGTAGAAAAAGATGTTTTTTTTCATGTGTCACAAAGTGGCAAATTTTTTTGAGAAAATCACTTTTGAGGCCATTAAAGCACAATTCCTCAAGGGCATTGATATCTTATACCCCTGAATACATTTTTGATAGCATTTAGGTTCTAGAAAAAAGAAAATTTATCGATTTATGCTTTGATTTTCTAATGTATGTGGGATTGAATGACTAAATACTAACTTTTTCTTTGTAATTCTTTTCTAAGTTCAAATTTACTTTACATTCCTTATCTGTAAGTTATTACAGAATTTTCTGATTAGAAATGGTTATTTCTTGCAGTTTCTTTCATTGAAAATTAATTGAGTAAAGTTTTGTGCATTACGTAACGTTACGTAACGCACAAGGCCATATTGTCTAAATTTGATCAGTCTAAGCTTTCACACATGTGCCATGACGACCAAAAGTATCCAAAACAGCTGAAAATGAGTTTTCGGCATAAATGGAAATGAATTAAGGCTTTTACAAAACTTTTTGCATCATTTTGTTACGTAACGCACACATCAATTGTCCCCAAAGAGTTTTAACGTCACTTCAAAATAGTTAGAGAAAGCGAGTTTTCATATTAAAATATGAATCAAACTAGATCAAAAGTCCACTATTAAGCAAAAATTATTCCCTTGATTACAAATATACCTTAGTACATGAAATTAAAAACTCCGAAAATTAAGAACGCACATTATTAGGCAACACCAAATTAAGCATTTTTCATAGCAATTTTGCTATATTATTTATCATATCAATTTTTGGCGTTACACCAAATCAAGCATTTTTTGCGGCCTGAGTGCTTAATTATCTGCTTACTTAATTTCATGTACTAAGGTAAGCATTCTTTATGATAATTCAAAAATGCCATTAATTGAGGGCTGAACATTGTCCAAAAGTAGCCCTTACTCAATCGCGCAAATCGTCGAGGTCTTTCAATATTTTTTGATGCGGTTTTTTGCATCATTTAGAGGAAAGTCTTAGCTTTCATTTGAAGTCAAAACTTTTTGCTGGACTGATGATTTCAAATTTCAAAATTTTTCCTCGTTTTCGTGGATTTGCCCATATATGGCGCCACAAGTCTGCGTCATATCTCTAAGACTAGATAAATAAACATTGAAACACGGATGGAGTTATCAAGCTCGTCTGAGTGGCGCCATTTAGGTGTATACGATAGTGCTCCTTCTATCTATTTCATCTTTATCTTGTGTTGCCCTATATCTTATTTTATACATTGTGCTCATATTTATTTTATCTTTTGCTACCGAATGTGCCATTAAGAATATAACATATATTGTACCGAACATTTCGTGCTCCTTATCGCTATTTTATCTAATTGTTTTACAGTATACATATATAGTATATACGGTTATATTGAATCTTTTTTAATATGAAAAGTGCGATAACAGATATTATGGGAGCTTATTATTCTCCTATTTACAATTTACATCCGCACAGAGATAGCAAATAGGTTAGAATCGTGCAAAATGCAAATGGCCGTTTCAGAAAATTGGTAGTAATTCAACAGTAGTAATTCAACAGCTGGGAATAGTAATTCAACACTTGAATAGTAATTCAACAGTTGAGGTATAGTAATTACACACTTGACAGTAATTCAACTGCTGGGTACGGTGATATTACATGATTAATATTGCTCAAAAATTCGAATAGTAATTACACTGCAGGGTAATAATAGCTATAAAGTCACTGTAGGATTTTAGCCATAAAATCTTAGCTGGGGTAGCAATTTAGTCTGTTAGCTGAAAAGTCCGAACTGCGGACGATATAGCTAAATGTGACCTTAATGTTCCTAGGTAGCTAGATATAGGTAATGTGTTCCTCAGTATGGGTAATGGGCTATGCTTTGCCATAGTGGAACATACAGTGCGTTCCATCTATACCTAATTAGAGCACATGAGCACGTCGTGTCGGTGTAGCGAATCACATGTTTACAAGATGACCACTGTATCGAGTGTTGTCGTGATACGCTATGTCACCTGATCAGAGTTCATCATTGAACCTAGTGTTGCGATACCATATTTCACTGGAAACTGTATCGTAGCGACACGATTTACACCTTATCAGAGTCATCAATACTATCATGGCGATATGATTACGATGCTACACTTATCAGTAACCAGAGTACATACACGATTCGGTTGTACTTCCCGTCCCATTCAGAGTGCATCATGCCATCATGTAAATATGTATTACGAAAATATATCTGTACTGTGCATATCAAACGAAAAACCATGCAATGAACAGTTAATGCAGTGTCGCCTTCCTCCTAGCTATGCCCCAGGGCTTCAAAATACCTATACACAAACAACAACATCAACACCTACTACAAATGGAACAGAAGATCTTCTAAGCTAAGATCATCTTAATATAAATAAATAAATCAAAACATTTATTCCACGCTTAGACATAGTTAAGTTAATATCACAGTGAGGGAAGAACTCTAGCCATTTAAGCGTGCCCTGGAAAAAATCTTGCTGACTAGGTTAGCAATACAATACTAGCAAAATATATATAGCAAAGAATCATTCTATTTTAGAAAATGCTAGGTCAAAGTAATATGTCTTCAAACTCTTCTTAAATGTTTCAACATCATCTTTACAGAAGGAGCCCTCACCATCCCCCTTTTTGAGTACACCCAGCCAGGAACTAGAGATCAACGTCCTCCAAGTGAAGAACGACATCAAAAAGTACCCTCCACGGACCTCACCACCTTTCTTCTTCTAAGGGTGGTCAGTTTAATTCGACCTCACCACCAAGTTTATCATTAGTCATTACTGAAAGTGTTGGTTTCCTCAAGATTTCGAAGCCGGTGCCAAATTGAACTGCCACATCTTTTCCCTTTCCAGGCTGAGCAGATGTGCCAGACAAGTCCAGCACTGCCCCACATCCAGCAAGCTCCTTGGAGACCAATGAATTGAATGGAAAGGGAGGAACAGCTATGATTTAGCTAAATAGTCAGAGACGAGGACTATATATCTAAACCTCTAAACTGATAGGGGAAGAGGGACAGCTAGGAAGATTGAGCTTAATACTTGAATTTGCTGAACTGCGGACGATAAAGCTAAACCGGAATTCAGTTATTTTGACCGGTTGAGCTAAGTAGCTATAAAGTGTGTTAGCTATAAAGCCCGCCTACCTTAGGAAATTTGTCAAAATATTTGTGGCAAAATAAAATCACATTACATAGCCTTGCTTTTTATTCCAGAGTGAATATTCAAGATAATACATTAAATCGATTTTTTTCATGCTAAAATCAGAGGCTAAGAGTATAATGATCCTCACTTTAATTCTTTTTTCGGTAAGTTTAGATGTTTAATTCCTGCTAAAACTGCAGGATAAAATTGACCATAATCCAAAATGCTCAAAATAGCCACAAAATTGCTTTTAGCGGTTTACAAAATTGTTTTTATCGACTTCTTGTGTCAAAATACCTAGGATTCGAGTATAATCATGCTCTAGTTGAAGCCTTATGAAAGCTTCAAAATTTCGGCCATAATTTTGATGAAAATTATTGGGCGTGATCTAAAATGCCAAAAATATTGGTGCTAGCATTTTGAAAGTTGCTTTAATCGATTTTTCGTGCAAAAGTACCTAGGATTCGAGTATAATAATGCCCTATTTGAAACCATATAAATAGATTTTCGGCCATAATTTATACGACAAAAAGTGGGCGTGGCCCATTATGGCCAGAATATTGTTTTTAGGACTCAGATATTGGTCTTAAATGATTTCTCGTGCTAAAATAAGTAGGATTCGAGTATAATCATGCTCTAGGTGAAGCCAAATGAAAAATTCAAATTTTCGGCCATAAATTTGATGATAAATAATGGGCGTGGCCCATAATGGCCAAAATATTGGTTTTAGGACTTAGATATCGGTTCTAAACGATTTCTCATGCCAAAAAACATAGGGTTAGAGTATATTCATGCCCTATTTGCTTTTGAATCAATAGTTAGCAATTTTTCATAAAAGTTCACACGGTCAAAAAAGGGCGTGGCCACACTGAGGTTTCCGGAACTCGAAAATTTGAATCAATTTTTTTGGTGGCTCTAGACACCTATTGGAGTCGATTGGACCACTAAAACCTTTGTTATGAATTTTTTTGCAGGCACCCCAAACCATTCCCTTACTAAAAGATGTACCCAATTTCTTTGGTCAATAAAGCCCAATTTCTTTTGTTCTAATTTCCTACAATCTGAATTCCTTGAATCACATGCTAGCAGGTGAATTTAGATTCCTTAAAGTTGATCGTTTGACTTCAAGTTTTAATCCCGGTTATTTCAGATGTACACAGCCCCACCGTCCAACACAAACTCAGAAGAAAAACCCAAGGTACGTGGCTTGATCGGGTATAGGGTTTCCATCTAGATATTATCTAGATAAGATTATCTAGACAATTTGCAAAAATTCGTTATCTATTTATCTAGATAATTTGTACTAGATATCTAGATAAATTTCATATCCCTTTTGCCATGAAATTTCTGCTAAAATCGCCATCATTCCTGAATTTCTTCAATAATTTTCAAATTTTCAAAATTTCTGATCTGTTCATTTTCGTACCCATTTCGGAGATCTTAGGTAGTAAGACAATTTATGGCTATGCATAGGACTTGGGCAACTCATTTCATGATTATATATGGACATAGTTCAATGTTTAGGGCCCTCAGGTTCATGGGCAGGCTGTTTGGCTTCAAGTACTATCTGTTTTACTGATGATTTGACCTTTGTTAAACTGATATGAATAGCTACAGAATTAGAAGGCGTTGTTCAAAGTATCTTATCACATCTTACAAATCGTCATTTGCCACTTTAACGAAAGTTAAATACCTACTCGTAACACTCTCGCTATTCTGCTTCCAATTTATGTCAAATTATTGACGCCCTTTGACGAAAAGTAGGCTGTAAATATGTACGAAAGTAACCTCCAGCTATGGCAAAGTGATTGCTTATTTGAAAGAAACCTAAAAACGGTCAATATTAATGCATTCAGCTCAAGAGTCAAGAGTCAAAGGAACTGTCAACTTTGGTTTGTTATGATGATTTAATACGAGGGAATTTGATTCCTTATTTTTCATTCAGTTATTCTCAATTTTACCAGCTTCCAGCAACTCCGAGGCCATCATCATGAAATTTACTTTATTTCCACATTTGTTGACTCTTTTCCGATGAATAATGCAAGTATTAATAGCAACTAATTGGTAGATAATGTTGTTACTTTATGATGGGAGAATTTATGGGTGATAACTGATTTCAACTCAATCAAAATGAAGCAATGAATGTCCTGAACTCTATTCAAAATCCTAATATCCTCATGAACTTTTGGTGGCCATTAATATCATCCATTTCAATAACCGACAGCTGGTTATAGTATGATGTTCCACTGCAACAGGTGTGCATATTTTCTAACGTTGAAAATTGTGTCAAATTTGGATAAATTTCGGAGTCAAAAATTATCTAGTTTATCTAGATAATCTAGATAATGGCGAAAAAATTATCTATTTATCTAGATAAAAGATTTCAAGTAGATAATGGAAACCCTAATCGGGTATTTCGAAAGCAGCTTTAGAAATACCAAACTTTATGTTTCTTCTACATGACTGTTTTTTATGTGAGAGGGGGCGAACACGATATGCAATTTGGCAAATGGAGGTTTAATTCTTTGAGGATTTTGGGGGTTCGATCAAGAATCGTCTAACAATACCAATTTTTAGCAGTTTTGAGCATTCTCACGGATTTTTAGGTTTTTCCGGCCTTTCCTCAAACTTCTTTCGCGGATATTTGGCCTAATTTTGAAGTTGTTCTTACAAATTCTAACCCTGCTAAAGCTGGAAGGGATTTGTAAACAAACATGTTCAATTTTTAAGGGGCTTCTAGGGGTAACCACACCCTAACAAGTCCAAGTAGTCTGGGAATGGAATTTGCTCCATAAACTGATTCGCTACGTAAACTGATCAATTTGACGTATTGAATGCTTATTCATTCTCTTATGAGTGAAACACGTGACCGGATATGAGTCAACACTTGCCTCGGTTAGGAACAATAAGGTCATCCAGTTAGTTGAAAGTGTCACAGAATGGCAATTGCGCGCTAAAATAGTGAAAAGGGTCTTCTTAAATTGGGGTCGTTGTACGAAAAGCACTTTCGCGTAGCATTTCATCGCCTTAACTGGCGCGCGCGCCGCGCGCTTTTAAGCCGCTTAATAAATTTTGGATGGCAGAAATTTATCAGATCATGTTTCTAAAAGCTTGGCTTTTGTCAATTATGAGTTTGGAATAAGCATGATGTAATGGCAAAGATATTCAGATGGCTTTTCATTGGCTCTAGAATGATCTGGTCAAATTTACCGTTCAAATCTTCCCAGCAATTAGTGGTTTAATGGCGGTTCTTGGAATTTTGTCCCTCACTCTGCTTAGTATGATTACGTTCCTGCAAATTGGCAGTGAAATAATGATGATAAGCGAAAACACGACCTTCCACTTAATTAAACTCGTAAATAACAGATGTGTCTGTACTACCAGATAATTAAATATCGATCACTGTTATTACAGGAAATGATACCTTCTCAAGTTTTACTTTAGTTTTGAGTGAAAGTATCAAGTGTTAGACTTGAAACTCCTGTTAATGACCGTTCAGAATGACCTCTGTCCTTCAGGCAGTCTCTGGCAGCAAAGGACCCGATCACTGGGAAGACGACACGCCTAAGGGTGCCACCCCGGCACCTATCCCGCCCCCTCCTCCACCTACCCCCGCCACCCAGCCCCCTCCAGTACCTGCCCCTGTGGCAGGGCCTACTCCAGATAAGGGTTATATCAGCCCCTACACTCTGCCTTTCCCTGGGACGCCTGGCAAAGTCAAGGAGCCTGAACAAGTCAGGGCTGAACCTGTCGGAAAGTGCTTTTTCAAGGAACTTCAACATTCATTCAATTAAGTTTTAGATGACTGTTAACAAAGTAAAATTGAAATATATTCTTCATCTCCCTACTTACTGTTTATACTGTCTTGGGTCCTGAACAACCTCTCATTCCAGGAAAAGCCGGCGACTGAGCCCCGGATCACGTACCACGGCAGAACGAGCTCCCACTCCTCCCTCTCAGAACCACCCGAGGAGGACCCTGGCTACCTGCCAGACGAGGCGGACTCTTGTGACGTCACCCACGAGTCGTCCACCCAGTCCCGCGTCCTGTCCCGCCCCCTCGTGAAGAAGGAACTGAAAGCCTTCCCTAAGGAGGACGAGGCGGACGCTAAACCAGGAAAGGATAACGAGGAAGTAGCCGCTAGTTGGGACGAGGAGGATGTGAGGGATGATAAGAGTGTGAGTGTGTGGGAGGAGAGACAGAAGATGCAGGTTGGGAATGTATGGAATGTAGCTGAGGAGAAGGAGGGGTCGAGTGACAGGTTCTTTGAGGAGGACTACCAGTCAGAGAGGCCCCATCATCCCCCTCCTTCACACAGACAGTACCAGCCACAGAGACATGACAGTTACGAAGACTCGGATGTGGAGAGTAAGAACATGGTGGCAAGAGATCATGATAGGAGGACTGTACCGGGTCAAGATCAGCGAGCATCCGATCTCCCACCTCTGTACACCAAATCACAGATGAAACCCGTCGAGCAGCCCAAGTTGAAACAAATAACGATTCAACAAAAACCCAAAGTTGAGATCCTCCAGAAACCACCCGCCCCGAAACCTGCTACCATCCAATCGGTAGGAGCTCCATCTGGCAACTACTGGAAAGAAAAGCAAGCCGAGCGTGAACGACAAGAAGCTGAGGAGGAACGGAAGAGGCAGGAAGTTGAGAAGTTCGAGGCTCAGCGCAAGCGGCAGGAGCAGTACCAGGACTACCGGACTCCGGACCAGTACAGCGGCTCAGCATTCGACGAGGACCAGATGCGGCAATACGAGGAGGAAAGAGAGAAGCGTAGCATAAGGAGGAGGGGGCATGATGAGTTTTACGATAACGATCCAGGTAGTCACTACGATCGTAACGAGCGACCTCCCCGACGGAGTCGTCGACATCGCGAGGACGGTGTGTTCCGAATAGAATACCGGGAGCCTAGAGATAGTCACGTGGTGCCTAGCGAATCGAAGCATTACCGTGAGGGTAGGGAGTACCGGGGTACGAGAGAAAAGAGGCAGTACAGCTCCGAGGATAGGCGGGATTATCAGCCGAGAGGTTCGTCTCGAGATTCCACCGAGCGAATGGACTCCAGAGATCGTCGAACTGGTTCTTCTCGACACGGGTCTGGCGACAGACGCAGCGAGACTCGTCGACGGAGTGATAGAAGTTACGAGGATTCTGGTCGTTACATCCATGAGAAAATGGACTCCCAAGCCCGGCCTAAACGATCAGAGCGATCAGAAAGGAGCAGGCGACCCCCTAGAAGCGAGGATCGAGACACGTTCGTGGAGGAGATTCCACCTTCTGAAAAGATGCCGGAAACACCGCCCATTGCTTCGGAGAAGATGGATCCTGTGAAGGAGTATGTGGACGAGGTTATCAGCGAAGAGGAGGTGGATGAGATTGAGGAGCAAGTTGAGGAAATTATCACCGCTGAGGTGGTAGAGGACGATGCTAAAGAAGGAGAACCAGCGCCGGTTTCCGACACTGACGCAGGCCACGTCCGTCAGCGGCGAGATCCGCAGGAGCGGTACGAGAAGGAGCGATACGAGAACCCCAACTTTACGACCTACCGCCGGGAACCTCATTCGAGGGAGCGATCTCATGACACGAGGAGAGATCAGGCGAAGCGAGAACGAAGGGCAGAAAGAACGACGGGATAAAGACAGTGATTCCGTGGGAAAATCATCAGATTCAAGAAGACCGCTGTCTTCTCAGAAGTCTCGGAGTGAGAAACCCAAATCAGAGTCGAGGGAGAGGAGACCAAGACCAGAACGTCCACCACGACATCCCCGTGAGGGGCAAGAGTGGGTCCAAGCAAAAGAACCGCAGTCTAAACCCCCAAGTAGCAGCAGCCCGTCCGAGGAGAAAACAACAGATTCTACTGAAAAACAGCAGGAAAAGAGCGAGGTTTCCAGTCGGAGAAGTCGTAAAATGCCTTCACTGAGGTATTACTCGGCGAACCCTGCCGACCGAATCAAATCAAGTCAATCACTACCGCCCAAACTATCTCCGGAAGAGAAACAGAAGGAAAGAGCGCCAAAATCGAAGAGTACGACCAGAACCAAGGACCAAAAAAGAGAACAGCCGAAGAAGGAAGTCACTGAGCCTAAAGTCCCGGAGACCACAACAAAACCTAAACCCAAAGACCCCAGCAACGAAGCCAAGAAAGTCAAGAAGGTTGACAGCACGAAGTATGAAATGGATCGACTGAAGAAGATGAGTCAGGCGGGAATGGACTTGCTGACACTTGGTATCTACGCAGTGGATGGGAAGGAGCTAGACGATCTCGAGGCGGACGACTTCTCGGAAGGTTTCGTGGAAGTGGTCCGGAAGAAGAGCAAAAAGGACGCTGAACCCGAGAAGAAACCTGCCACGAAGTCCAAGAAAGCTAAGAAATCCTCCGCTTCAAAGAACAAGAAAGGCCCGATATCTCAGGAAGAAGCTGCTAAACCCCTTCCCCCCGTGGCTACAGCCCCAATGCCTGCTACCTCACCCACAGAAAAAGCTCCTATGAAGTCCACTTGGGTGCCTGAAGCTCCCAGTGTGGATGTGTCTCTGATGTCGAACATCTGGTCGAATACCAAGAAGAACGCTTGGGAGAAACCTCTCAACTTTGAGAAGCAAGGTCTGGATACCAGGGACATCTTAGCTCCGATCTCCGGCGAGAGTTCGTCTCTTTTCTCTTCTGATGCTGATCTGGCGAGGAAAACCAAAGAAAAGAACTGGAGAGGTATTCAAAGTTTGATAATACACACTTATTCGATCTTAAGACCGTCAAATCTAAAATTAAGAAATCTTGAGTTTATATTCTTGAATCTTGAGTTTTTGTTTCCTAATTCTGGGAATTTTTCAACTTTCATAACCAGACCCAACAAATTACAGGCAGTGACGCACGGCCCCCACGGTTCTCCAAAGCACCCGAACAGAAAGCTAAGACCACGGAGAAAAAGGCGAAGTGTCATGACCTTCACATTCCTGGCATATCAGGGAGTGCCCTGGATCTCATTCCACCTGTTGTAGAGGTTTGTGAGATGAGTGATAGCTTGTTCATTTACATTTATGGCGTGAAGTTTCCAATATATGTCGATTGAAGTTCTCAAAGTTTTAAGTCAGTCCCGTCAACTTTTTGCAGAAAATTAGCTATTGCTAATATGATAACGTGATCTGAATCCAGGACTTGTTCGGGATCCGGTCTGACGAGGAGGATGACAAACCGAGTCTCTCCTCCCTGGTGTTGGAGAGTAAGATGCAATCACTGGTCCTGGATACTAAGATATCAGCAGCCCCTGCCCCTCCTGTAGTGGGATTATCACAGAGAAGCGGCACCTCCCAGCGGCCTGATAGAATGCCTTCCAGCGAGGAAGTGAGTAACCCTGAATTTGATGACCACTCACTTTTTGAGATTTACAACTGCCTCGACTTCGTATCGAACCGTTTTTTGTAGGGTTTCCATCTAGATATTATCTAGATAAGATTATCTAGACAATTTGCAAAAATTCGTTATCTATTTATCTAGATAATTTGTACTAGATATCTAGATAAATTTCATATCCCTTTTGCCATGAAATTTCTGCTAAAATCGCCATTATTCCTGAATTTCTTCAATAATTTTCAAATTTTCAAAATTTCTGATCTGTTCATTTTCGTACCCATTTCGGAGATCTTAGGTAGTAAGACAATTTATGGCTATGCATAGGACTTGGGCAACTCATTTCATGATTATATATGGACATAGTTCAATGTTTAGGGCCCTCAGGTTCATGGGCAGGCTGTTTGGCTTCAAGTACTATCTGTTTTACTGATGATTTGACCTTTGTTAAACTGATATGAATAGCTACAGAATTAGAAGGCGTTGTTCAAAGTATCTTATCACATCTTACAAATCGTCATTTGCCACTTTAACGAAAGTTAAATACCTACTCGTAACACTCGCTATTCTGCTTCCAATTTTTGTCAAATTATTGACGCCCTTTGACGAAAAGTAGGCTGTAAATATGTACGAAAGTAACCTCCAGCTATGGCAAAGTGATTGCTTATTTGAAAGAAACCTAAAAACGGTCAATATTAATGCATTCAGCTCAAGAGTCAAGAGTCAAGGAACTGTCAACTTTGGTTTGTTATGATGATTTAATACGAGGGAATTTGATTCCTTATTTTTCATTCAGTTATTCTCAATTTTACCAGCTTCCAGCAACTCCGAGGCCATCATCATGAAATTTACTTTATTTCCACATTTGTTGACTCTTTTCCGATGAATAATGCAAGTATTAATAGCAACTAATTGGTAGATAATGTTGTTACTTTATGATGGGAGAATTTATGGGTGATAACTGATTTCAACTCAATCAAAATGAAGCAATGAATGTCCTGAACTCTATTCAAAATCCTAATATCCTCATGAACTTTTGGTGGCCATTAATATCATCCATTTCAATAACCGACAGCTGGTTATAGTATGATGTTCCACTGCAACAGGTGTGCATATTTTCTAACGTTGAAAATTGTGTCAAATTTGGATAAATTTCGGAGTCAAAAATTATCTAGTTTATCTAGATAATCTAGATAATGGCGAAAAAATTATCTATTTATCTAGATAAAAGATTTCAAGTAGATAATGGAAACCCTAGTTTTTTGAAGCCCCCAAGTCGTAATTCTCAGCCTCTAATTCACCCCTTCTCCGCAGGTGAGTAGCGAGGAAGGCGTCCCTGACCTGGTGTCTGCTGAGACCTCCACTCAAACCACCCCTCCTGCTGTACGACACGTTGACAAACAAACCCCTCCACTCCCCTCGGCCCCCGCCCCAGTGCCCCCTCCGCTGCCCACTCCTCTAGAGAGCGCGGCAGTGAGTCCGCCCACTCTCTCCCTCAACGCCCCTGGACTGAGTGCCGCCCCTCTGGCGCCACCACCCCTCAACCTCAGCACTTCTCTCAACCCTGCTCCTACCAACGTGCCGCCCATCTCTGTGGTGAACGCCCCCATCAACCCGCCGCTCACGCCCTCTCTCAATACGCCGCTCAATGTGTCGCTCAACGCGTCCCTCAATCCGCCAATGAACGCCGGTCTTAACCCTCCACTAAATGCCTCTCTAAATCCACCTCTAAATGCTTCTCTAAATCCACCATTGAACGCCAGTCTAAACCCGCCTCTAAACGCTTCTTTGAACCCACCACTAAATGCGGGTCTTAATCCACCCCTGAACGCTGGTCTGAATCCGCCTCTGAACGCATCGCTCAACCCACCACTCAACTCAGCTCTGAACCCACCGCTCAACTCAGCGCTTAATCCACCCCTGAATGTGTCGCTGAACACTGGATCGCTGAATCCAACGGCAGTGAAGCAACTGATCACCTCAACTAACAACCTGTCGCTGACAGAACAGCTCAGGGAAATAGGACAGAGTCAGTTGGCAGCTGCTCAACAACAGAATGAAAGGGCTGCGCACTTCTTCACTGTTCAGGACATACAGGTGATTCCAGATTTCATGTTTTTCATGTTCACCAACTTAGTTCAAATGCCAGAAAATTTGTTCTATAGTATTTTTTAATCATTAATATCTTGCAGACTGCTATTTGGATAGTCAATTTTTCATTCAAATACGCACGTAACCCTTTTAAACTCCACAGGGTTCCCCGTTACAGCTGCAACCCACCTCTCAAACAGTACAAACCCCCGTCCTTCCCTCGGAGTGTCCACTTCCTGCTGCCGCTGCAGCCTTCGGACACTACGTTACTCCGCAAGATACTTCCCATATCATGTCTCATCAAATAGGTAAATATTGTAGTGTCTGATATGAACTAAGCATGGGACCAGACTTAACTTCCAAAAACTCTTTTTAGACTGCCAAAACTGTCTCATGAAGTATGAACTCTCAAAACAACCGGAAACACTAATTAAATCATTTAATTCACCTCTCAACTCCACTCCATTTACCACGTAACCCTTGAATTCTTCACCCTGCGTTCCACCAGGAGAGAAGACCCCCTCGCTGCCCCTCATCGGACCCCACTCCTCCACCCTCTCCTCCCTCGGAGCTGCCACTCGTGGGGCGGCAGGCGACATGTTTAAGAACTACATGTCGCCCATCTCACCCGCCTCCAACAAGATCTACCCGCTGTCCAGCCAGACGGTGCAGGCTGCCCACTTCATGTCAGCCTCCCACCCGCCCAACTACAGCCCGTCCATGAGCCCGATACCCGCACAGCTGAACGCTGCTGCCTTCCCGCGCTTCCAACACAAGTCCACCAGTCCCAAGCTCCAGAGTTTGTACAACACTTCCAAGTTGCAGGGAGGGTTGTACAACAGTCCTCAGGGGTCGTTCGAGGCTCTGGATCCCGCGGCCATGATGTCTTTCTCTCATCAGTTACATAAACCCGCAAACACGAACCTGACGAACCAACAGCTCTTCTATCAGAGGTACGTGATTTTCTGAAAATCTCAAAGTATCGACCAGTGTAAACGAACTACGACTCAAAAACTCCTTCTGTTGAGTTTTTTACGGTTTGGCATCATGATATCATCTCGAAAACAAATTTCACTTTTCTATCAGAGGCTGGTTCCGGGTCAGGACATCTACTACAAGATGAAGCCTCCGCAAAACATCCTCCTCCAATCAGACATGTCTAAACACGTTGACGCCAAACCCTTCAACCCGGGCGGTAACCAGCCCGTCCCTCCCATGCCTCACCCGCCTAGGAAACCCGGTTAGTTTAGTGACCGGAGATCCTTTTTCCCTTTTCTTTTCCTTATTTTTTTCTGTTTCCGGTCATTAGAGTAAAAACAGAATGTTTCGTTGTGTCTGTTATATAGATCTTAATTCTGTTCTTGCCTTGACTTCTTACCTCTTCTTTCCCACAGAAATAGTGGCTCCCCACCCGATGGCCAAGGAGCCGTTGAGACCCCCTCCTCACCGACCAATGCCTGCAGACTTCAGCGCCATCAACGGTAGTTACTTTTATGTAAAAACACTCTTTTTCGATTATAAAACATTTCATTTTTCAAATGATTCCAATGTGTATGTAGAGAATAAAGATGATATCTGATGACTTTCAGATTATTTATAGAATATTTCCTCACACCTCGCCCTCCCCCAGGCCTGATGCAGCAGTGCCTGCCACAGCAGACAGCTGCCGGCATCCAGCGAGCAGCGCTCTTCCCCCAATCAAGACAAGAACCTTTCCTCCAGCAGCAACAGCAACAATCCCAGCAGGCGCAGCAACAACAGCAACAATCCGTGATGACCCCGCACCCCATCGTGACCCCCGGACTCCAGCCTAAGACTGAGGTCCCGACCCTGCCTCGGAGCATGCCCCGGGTGAAGCTAGCTCGGGATGGGCGCATGCACAGAGTCCCGGATATGCGCACTAACTTCCTGTCCCTGATCCCTCCAGCCGTGCAGCAGCACATGCAGCAACAATCCCTGGCACAGATCCAACACTTCCAGGAGGCTCTGGCTCGGGGAGAGGACCCTGCAGCCAAGGAAACACTCCCTGAAAACATGAAACCCACGAGCAAACCTGCGGCACCTTCTCAGCTGCCGACAGTGACAACAGCTGCTCCGGCAGTGGTGTCAGTTCCAGTGGTGTCAACAACACCAGTGGTGTCAACACCAGCTGCAGCATCTCAACCATCTCGCTCTGACAACACTGCGGATAACAAGAGCTCGGCTAAGGAGGAAAGCACTGACAACACGACTGATACCAGTCCCTCCTCTGACAGTAAAGGAAGTGAGTGAGGAGAGTGATAAGAAGGATAAGGAAGAGGGACCGAAGGAGGAAGCAGAGAAGAAGGAGAAGAAAGCTGAAAAGAGGAAGTTTGCGGAGGTGAAGAGCTCCTACAGGAGGACGAGGAACCAGGGATACCCGCCTTGGGATGAGTACCATGGTGGTCGTGGGTACCATGGTGGTGACCGGTACCATGGTGGTCGGTACCATGACGACGGTTACCATGACGACCGTTACCATGATGAGCACTACCATGATGAGCGTTACCACGACGAAAGGTTTTACGATGACCGACGTTACAGGGAGGATCGCTACGGGATGCGGGGCGGGGGCCGCTTTGGGGGACCGCCCCCAATGTACCGGAATTACCCGCCACCTCCGCCACCAGGAGACGAGGGGTGCCACCCCGGCACCGGGACAACGGTCAATACTAGGAAGAGGGGGAGCAACCCCCTGGAGATCGGTATGTGATCTCATGTACACTCTCAAACTATACGCTGGTATTTATTTTAGTTTATGTACTGTATACATAGTTACCATGATATGGCAACTTCTCTCTAATAGTTGTCGCGAGCAGGCTCTCTCATCAAAAGAAAAAGTCAAGAATCGATGGATTGAATTCTGAGGAGTGTAATATTGCTTGTCTGTGTTGGAATGTCGTGATCTTATATGATTGCTCTAGAAGATTCTGACTTCTATTTAACCTATTATATCGGGTCTTCAAGTGGACAATAACCCAGTTATGTAATAAGTTTTTATCAATTTACTTCCCCCTATGTTTATTCAGGACGGAGAGGAAAGCTTATTATAATTTTAGCCACGAACTTTAAAATAATATACTACATAATTTACCTGAAGTGAACGATAAAAACGTGTATCGATTCTGATTAAAGTAACACAGTATAGGATGGTTTAATAACTTTTTCTAGGTCTATGTGCACTGTATTCTTTTTACGTTATTTGTTTAATAATGTGACTTCTTGAACCCTCTTTCACCCGCGCTTTATAATGGAAAATCAACAGAAAAATTCACTTTTAGCTAAACGATTTTGGCTTCCATATCGATTATGGTTAAAAAAGCCTCATCAAAATCTGAAATCTCTTTGCCGAGTGAAAGAGAGTTCACCATGCTACTCTCTGCTACTAATTTGTTGCCTATAGGAATCTGTTGCCTCGTGTGATCCTCAAACTTTTGAAAAGGTTTTGGCAAGTTAACGCTTTTCTTACTTCTGCCGACTTTTTGTGTTACTCCTACTAAGTACTACTTCAATATTGTAAGATCGTTTTTAAAAGGAATAACTGGCTGTCAATCGCGGGGAATCTTGAAATTGGTCGTTTTCTTGAAGAAACCAAGACTTTCCGCAGTACTTCAAACGTCTTAGCATAACAACAATCTCTCATTCTCTCTTGAAAACATCCCTGGATCTCGGTTATTCCTTACGAAGCTTGAAGTTGCAGCGTCCGCCTCTTGCTTGATCAGCTCTCTGCGTACCTCTCCTGTCTAAGATGTGATTGCCGTGTGGACTGCTATTTAATTAATCTTATGCCCTCCGTCTACTTTAACAAGGAGTTATATATTTATGTAATGTTACGTTTGGTGAGTTAAATTAGAAGAAGAAGAAACCAGGTGTTGTAATAGACTACTGATATGTGTTTTACTGCACGGGACTGATGCGGAATCTCGGGTGATCTGACCTGGTCAACTCGTTTATATTAAATCTACGATATTTAACTACGAACTAGTGTTGTCCGTTGGCGGCTGCATTCCATTTGCACTGTTCAATGTTTTCACGTATATATGTATTTGTTGTGTTACGCCCCCAAATATTATCATTTAATTTCAATAACAGATGTATTCTTGAAGTTATTTATTTGTTATTGCCAGTGCAATGCTATCGTGCCCTAAAGTTGCAATTGCTAAACACGTATACCCCTGTTTGCGCTGCGCGGCGTAGGGAAGCGCGCGGCGCTTCCTAAGCCCGCATAGGTGTGTGTTTGCTAAACACGTATATCCCTGTCTGCGTTGCGCGGCGCACTTCCTCAGCGCGCGTACGCACACCTATACGGGCTTAGGAAGGTGTGTGTACGCGCGCGGCGTGGCGCTTCTGAGGAAGCGCGCAACGCAAACAGAGATTACGTGTTTAGCAACTTCAGCGCGTCGGCCGAAGGCAGACAACGTCTGAAAAACGCTAACGTCCGGTCGTCCGGATATTCGTGTTTAGTAACCAAGGGCGTAGCATCGCCCTAACCAGCGCCCTGGTTTCACGCACAGAGTGCGCGGCGCGTCAAAGCGCTATAGCTAAACCATAAATTTAATTGAATCGACATGGACACTCCTCACTCCTGGTTAAAGGAAGCGTCACAAGGAGCTACGCCGCGCGCGCGTAAAAAATTAAGCTCTGGTTAGATATAGAGCAAACATTTTATATTTATTTCATAAATTGATTTGCCTTTATCTTTATTTTAAAACAAATACTGTCTTGGTTTGCTCCTATAATTTTGAACGTCTTGTCTTCTTCTCAATGTTGTAGTTCAGTTCTCCTTGGTTCAACAACAAAAACTGTGAAGTATAGTTTTTGTCGTTATTTTAGAAATGGTTTTATTTTTTCACTTTCATGACTCATGTATCTTTGTTCAATTTTTGTTCAATCAATGAAACTTTATTGCAGTTTCATAATTCCATTGGTTGTTTTATTTTGAGTTATACCTTTGTTTGGGTACAAGCTTAAAGATGAAGTGTGAAGAATAAATGTTTTGCCTGAATAACAAAATTTAATATTTATTACAATGTAATTTTCTTTTGTTGTTATGTAATGTCATTACATTACAACAAAAGAAAACTGAAAATGGGCAAACTAAAAACCTTCAATGCCCACTCAGACCACAAAGTTAAACTTTGTGGTCTTGTGGTGGATGTTGAAAGTTTAGAATCTCTGTTAATGTATTTGTATATTTTGCCTAGATTAATAAAATTGACATCATTTCAATTTGAATTGCTCTGGCATCCTCAACAAAGAAGCAACCAAATCTCAAACCAAGGGAATTTTGTTATCGCTTCTTTGGGTAACCAGGCTGCAGGGAGTTTTCTAGTTACTTCGTTGTCATTTCAACCTTTAAATTAGTTAATACAACTAATATGAGTGGGATCTCAGTCTTGGTCAATGCAATTGATCAAGACTGGAATCCTGAAGAATGTAGTTGACCTATATTTTGACCTTATTGGCCAAATGATTGCATTGGGGGTTGCATTATTGACATTTCTGTGTTCAATGCAATGATCAATTATATCAAACAATTCTTTTGATAGAATACAAATCGTAAAATTTTGTTCACTGTTAGAAAATAAATGAAACCCTAATTTACTGCATTAATTGAGCAATGGTACAAGGATTACAAAAACTATGCATCGACAGTATCTCAAGACACTGGCAATCTTTCATTTCGAATGGATATCAGTTGCCAGAAGTTTACCTAGTGGATCTTCTTGACTGCTGCATGGAAAATGACAGAATTTCTGTCTTGCACCAGATCTTTCATTCTAAAGAGACATTAAACCTTTACTAAGTCCTTATTTCTAGATGTAAAATATCCGAGTTATACTTGTAGCAAAGTAGTATCCTATTTAACTCCAGATTCGGTGAAAAGCAATGAGTGGCTCTCAAGCATTCTGATCTTTCAAGGTAATGTCTGTGTAAAATCAATTTGATTTCAGACATTTCTTCAACTAGTGGATGCCAAAGATAGGTCAGTTGCCCTCTACAAGAGTATGCAACTACTCATTGATAGTGATATCCCGATTCATGAGGAACTGACTGACTTGTTTATAAAAGAAGGTAAAATGAAAATATATCAAATTATCTCCTAAACAACAGTGGACCCATTTTTTCATGATCCTTGAACCTCCTCCCTGCCCCGGCAGCATTTATATTCTTGTCCAAAACAATCTGAAGGAGCAATTATTGTTTAATGCTTAAATCATCTAATCATGTTACCTGAAATTCTCTAGTTTTTATGTGCCTCAAATTCCCAATCTAATCATTCTCATCCAATAGGCAAGAAGACAGAATATAGCAGACTGATCAAGGTGTGTGAGTTCCTCATGGAGTGTGGATGGTATAAGGCAGCCGGGAAGCTCCTCAGCCACCTTTACCGGACTATGAGTCCTCTGGGGAACCGGTACAATATCCTCATTGCCCTGACTCACCTCATCTCAACCAACATAGCAGAGTGCAAGTTCAAACGAGCTAAAGATGCATTCGTCAAAGCAAACACATTCTATGACCCTCTGAAAGACAAAGACTTCAATGTTGGGGTCCTTTATGCAGAAGAGTGCTTCAGACACTACTGTCTTAGTAACTTCAATGAGGCTGATGAATGGGCTGACAGAGCCCTGTCAGAGGTGATAACTTGTTTTCTTTTACATTCTATTAATGAACGAGATCATTAGACGCAATAGGTATTGATTGACAATTAAATATTCAGAATCATATGCTTTTTAACGACTATTGCACACAATTTTATTCCTTGTATTAACTTCAATAGATATTTCTTCCCCAGATAAGTGAATCCCTCCCCACCTGCTTGTGTATCACAGTGCTGCGCCGTGCAGCTAAAGTCTACATCAACACACGTCGTTTTGACCGAGCAGAGGCCCTGATCCGACATGCTGTGGATCTGGCAGCAGTGTTGTATGGGACCAGTCACCCTCTCTACGCGGATACGTTACAGGACTACGGCTTCTGCCTTCTGCACCTGGACCTGGTGTCAGAGTGTGTTGTGGTGAGTAAGGGTGGTGGGTGGGGTCTGTTTGGTCACTGATAGTTCGTTTATATACTGTTGTTGTGATGAGTTTTGTGTTTTAACGTATGTGATGGTAAGTGGAGTAATGTGAGGACGCTCGTTTCAATAAAGATTTGATTGTGAGTCGAGACTTCTTATTGTTTTTTTGTAATTTGCTGTATCATTACTACTGTATTGGAAGTTTGTAATCCGTGCCAGTGTAATCAATATCCAGTTTATCCGCTCTATGGTTCAGTGATGACTTACAAATTGCTACACTCTCCAGTGATTATACATTCCCCGTTGACCCAGATTACAGCCTTATTCCTTGCATTTAGCAGTACGAGGGGGTAGAAGGGCCAGCTGTTGCCAGCTGTTGTTCGCAGTATTCCTCACACAATGTGCTATATTGTCAAGCTAGCAGTCTTACTTTTTAAAACTATTAGAGTTCGAAGGTTTAACTCTAGATTCTTAGCCTACAAGGTGTAGAAGGTATAAAGTCTGTGACGGCCACAGCCATTCCACCATTATTCTGGGGTAAGTAGAACGGAAATTAAACTTAACGTTTTATTTTCAGAATAATATGCTGTAGGCAATGGGTATTTGGCTATCCCTTATAGCTTTATTAAATTATCATATCAGGCAGCGGTTTTTATTAATAACCTCATAATGATTTTAGTCATGTAAAATTCCCAGACAGTTTTGCTTAATTCCAGTACCTGTCTTGGTAACATCAAGTACCAACGTCTGCGAATCCTGTTAGACTGTGCTTTCACCGAGACAAGCAATGACATACAATATTAGAATGGGAAATGTTAATTAGAAACTCCTAATCACGTAATAATCACTTCTGCTATGGTTGATGGTCATTGACGAAACCATTTCATCACAACAATCGAGGTTTTGTAAAACTTCCATATTATCAACTTGCCCAGCTAAACTTCGTTTATGAAGGAAGCACTTGTCATGGCAACAGCTGTAGACTGTTGCGTGAACAGGCCAATCTTAAAAGCAGACTGTCGATAAACGTGAATCTGTATAAGTTGTTGAAGTTAATATGAAGAATTTCCTCCCTCCCCAGTTATATAATGTACTTTATTAAGTTTCAGTATGTTAATTATGTTAGAACTCAATACTCATGCTATGTTTTCTGCTATTTAGGTCAAATTCAGGTGAGAGGGAAAACCGGTTTTTCCTTAATTTAATTGCAGAACTTTGCCCGAACCGAACCTTGAACTTGTTATTCTTTAATCAGCCCAAGAAATGTAAACTTGATTCTGTCGGAAACAAACTTAGTTGAAACTTTGGGTAATTAATTTAAAATGCAGGAAATGCGTGACCATATAGCGAGAGAATGAGAGAATGCAGGAAACTTGTAAATTGCAATTTAAATTTGAGCTCTTATTTTGAGATTTAATGTTATAAGTATAGTAAGTAAAGTATAGTTAGTAAAGTAAGAATTTCGGATATATGATAGATTGCAAACACAGGAATTAAGTATTTTACTGAAATTCCAAGCGGAATTTTAAGCTGAATTTCTGATGAAATGGCTAGTTTTATGTCTGTTGCACGTGGGAGTTTAGTCTCGGAACCTGTTAGGACACTCCTATTGGGAAATTATCCTAACCTTCAAGTATAATCATTAGATTCTCACGAAACAAGATGTACCTATATTCTAATGTTATTAGTTACTCATATATATTTTCTATATATTCATGAAATCCCAGTTTCGGGAAGCCTTGAAAAGTGACTGCGAACTTACGAATATTAATAAAACAAATTAGCACATGGTTTTGGGGAAGCACAGGTGAGCAACTGAGCACTTCTCTACCCAGAATATCCCATTTGAAGATGCCGAGAAGGAATTCTTTTGGGGATATATAATCATGTGATCAGCGATATAATTGCTGAAGTTCATATGGGCATATCATCATGTGATCTGGGGATATCATGTGATTGAAGTAGAAATATTTGCTCCAGTCCAGTTTATTCGTATTCAGAGGATTCTGTGCATATAATTCAAAGAGACACGTACTTTGAATCTTGCTACCGCAAGATGTAGGATTAACATAAAGCCGGTTTCTGACAGACTGAATTGGTATCCGACTGCATCTCAAGACCCCTATCGAGATCTGTCACATTGCTGCATGCGTCGGTAGAGTCTTGTGTCTGGTACCCCTAGGAATGAGCAGGTAATATTACTGAGAATTTGGAGAAAATGTGAAGCCCTGCCTAACTCATTCATCCGAGGCACTGAATTCAGGAATAATTCCTTTGTTTTCCTAAGCTGAAACACCCTTTCAGTTCCATGGCCTTCCAGTGAAATTGTTTAATTGTTCCATTGTCAGGCGAGTGTATCAACACTTCAGTGTCATATCCAATATCAGTCTCGATTTAGTCAGTTGACAGTTTAACTTCCGGATTAGGCACTGAGCTGAAGATGACTGCAAATTATTATGTGACTTTGCAGGTTTCTTCAGAGAAGAATTGGGCATTTTTCATTGAAATTGATACTTCAGGATATTAGTACTATTACTCAAAACAGGTGCATGTCTGTTCATGTCTTATAACTTGCTCTCAGATTTAATAACGAAAGAAGCATCATCTAAACAGCTTTCAGATGATATGGATTAATACTGAAGATGGTAAATTGAATCATCCCTCTTAGACTTAAGACTTTTTGTTACTCGATTTGAAACGAAGGAGTTGTGTATCTCAAGAGAAATCTTAAGAATAGATCAGGTTGGCAGTTTGTGAGAAAAGAAAGACTATAGTTCGATCTGATGACATCTCAACAGGATTTCAGACATATCAATGTAATATACCTATACACTTGCATGCCGCGAATATGTCTATCAACTCCTGAAAGAGCGATGAAAAGTCCGTGATAAGTTTTACAGAAGGACTGAAACCCGTACGAAGTATAAAGAGTCACGACTTGTGTGACAGTCGCGACAGCTTGGTAGAAAGTTGTCGTGTAAAAAGTTATAGTGACGTATTGTTCATGGGCTGAAGAGGTTAATTGTTGATGTCGGAACACCACCAAAATATATCTAAATGTGTGGGAACCAATGACAAAGTGAGATATATCTCCTATAATATCTGGTGCCATAGACCATGCAGCCACAGTATTCATATCAAGGTGATGAAAAGTGAAGTGTCATCTGTAGCTTGGAAGAGAGAGGTATATCACCCCAGCAGCAGTTACACAGATCATTTCAAAGCGTGACGCTGTACCAAGGCTTTACCGTGGAATGAATGGTCGGTATTTGATATATACTGCCGTGTCATTTCATCCGTGTCAACTGGTACACCATGTACTAAATACAGGCGAACCAACGTCATCAACTTGATTTCATAGATCTTGATATATACCTAATAATGTTCTGATCAGTTGCCGTCCAAAACACGTTATAGGTACTGTTTCACATATACTATTTTAGCATGTTTCAGTATATATATCGACCAGGCTGGAGACTTTACTACGGCATTAGAAATGCAAGTTCGGGTTCTATAATTGGGTTATACCATTCTCAGCCGTTCCCTGTTAATAAAGCGAAAGTGTTGAACGTACAACACGCACGTAGTAAGCTCCCACCGTACATGAAATCTAATAATAATCGATTGGAAACTGTCGCAAGCCCGTGCTGCAAATTACAAGTTAAATGCTTGGCCTTGTTATTTCTTGTTGTACCAAACGGGGGATAGCAGAACTTTAGAAGCAAAATAGTCAAAATTCTTGGCTGATTGATATTATATGTTGGATACATAACTTACCATTAATAAGTTGAGCTGCTTGGGCTGTATCGCAAAAATCGTGTCCTATTTGGTACATACTCTGTATCGATTCCTAGCCTATTCTAATCTCAAAATGCCTGGCAGTCGACGAAGAATATTAGAAATTCCTAGAAATTAATACCAGTACTTGGTGTAGGAAGGGATTCGAATTAAACTAAATATATCGATATTCTCCGATTGTCATCACAGTCACAAAGAGATACCGGGCTTGTCACAAGCATGATACCCATTCAACTCTGTGAGTTATCAAGTGACAGCATGCCGCCTTAATAAAACTCCAAGTTCCTCTGATACAGTGATACAGATGTTTGAGTTAGGAAATGGATGGTAACGCCATTCCACAGCTTAATCGTGCAGTACTTGTAAACAATTGGTAGTGCAATGCCACTCCTAAATAGTAGTACTAGTGCCATGGCACTGTGCCACTCCTTATAGCAGTGACATGTTACTACCACTGGCTTGACTGTAGTACTAAGATTGTGGGTGTACTATGATTCAGTAGTGGCCTGTTACTACCACTCGTTTGGTGGTACTAAGATTCTCTGACATGAACGCTAAACACTGGCAGTGATTACTGTAGGCTGGTGTTCATAAAAATGCTAAGCCAGACCATCTGAATGATTTTGTATGAAACTTCGTGGGGATTCAAAGCAATGACTGGTTCAGACCGATATTTGAAATCATCCCCACTTTGATTGTTCTCCCGAATCAGATTGTAAAGATTCCCCACCACCATTTACCAGATTTCCTGATTTTTACACACACGTGCCCACATAACACCTACTTTAGTTTAAAACCCTGACCTCACCCCAGAAGTCAGATAATGCCACAGAATTTAAGGCAACTTCATAACTTCTATGGTGTCATACGTTGAAATATTAAAACTGTAGGCGCCACTTTTAAAATCACTTTCTGACAGTGAAGAACCAATTATGATTCGAAAACTGCTTTCAATCGTTGGCTAGTTACCTTTATATAAGAAGACCAAGAATCCTGATCACACAGGAAGCAGCAATGAGCCACGGGAATTGTCTTTAATGTCTAATAAACCCAGCAGGCTCGGCACTCACTTTCAGCTCCAGACACCAGAGATTGATTTTTAACTGAATTTATGATATAAAATGGAAGGATTCGCTGTTTTATTGTAATCCTGCAGAAGCCACAAATGTTGTTTGATACTTGATTAGTTATTTATATGCAAAATATATCTTACACTCTTACACAAACTTCCGTCAATCAGCAGTTCCATTATAAGCTCTGGGAATCATCCATCTGACACTCAATTCTTGACCCAGAAAGAGACGATTCAGATCATTTCTGAGATCAATTATAGCCATTCTCATGATGCTTTTTCTCAATTTTCTATGTCTGTATGGCCTCGAAACACCACTTTCACCCCTAGTGCGCTGCGAGCAATGGCTAAATGGGTGTGAGCTTTTGAAACTTTCCCTACTAGGGAAGGTGCCGCTTCGACTCCCTTTGGGCTGGTACACGTACAGTATGCTACATTTTCTATTATATTCTTTATTTCTATTTTGTGTAATTTTGTGTGTCAATTATTATCTGTGAAATTGATTGATTTGGTAATCAAACAACTTATTTGGTAAAGAGATGATAAAACTATCTAGTTGAAACTTGATGAAATGATTTTCAAGATTAAACAGGAGCAGATTAGTTTGAAGGACTTTTTTTATACTATCGATAATTTTGAATTAAATCATATTTTTGTGTCAAGATTTTGCTCTTTTTCCTGATTCACCACCGATCAAACACTGATTTATTTAATAACTTGATTGTCGACCCAGAATTACCATCTCCCTGACACCGGTGTGTCCTCTCTCCCGAACCCTTTATCAAGGCACCTCTCGCCATCCCCTCCCAGACCACGACCTCCCCAGTCCCCTTGCATTGACTCCATTCCCCCTCTTTCAGCCCAATTTTCTCCCTATTCCCCCCTCTCTCTATTCCATTCCCTTCCCCTGACTATTCCTCATTCTCTTCCACCGAACTGTCGAGCTACCATCCCATTCCCTCCCCTCCCTCTTTCCATTCTCCTCCCAGCTTCTTCCCTATTCACTTCCCCCCTCACTCCCTCTACCCCATTCACCTTCAGGTGTACAGTAAAGCAGTGGAGATCATAGACTCAGTATTCGGAGACAACAACATGAAGACAGCAGTAGCTCACGAGGACTTAGCGTACGCTACCTACGTCTACGATTACAATAACGGGAACTACGCCAAGTCACTGGAGCATGCAGAGAGGAGTATTGCTATTGTCAACAACCTCCTAGCACCAGGTATGAGTTGAAAGGGATTCCTTGAAGTTGATCTTCCTGATCTGTTTCTTGATCTGTTTCCTGATCTGTTTCTTGATCTTTCTGATCTGTTTCTTGATCTTCCTGATCTGTTTCTTGATCTTTCCGATCTGTTTCTTGATCTTCCTGATCTGTTTCTTGATCTTTCCGATCTGTTTCTTGATCTCCCTGATCTGTTTCTTGATTTCTTTGATCTGATTCTTGATTTTCCTGATCATGTTTTTGCCCTCCAAACATCGTTTATAATACTTTCCGAGCTGTGCAACCGCCCCATTCCCCAAATTCGTCTCGGTGGTCAGGTGCCGAGCTCTAAAAGTAAGAAGGTATAAGTTTGTTTATATCAACCTATGATCATTACAGATCACCTGTTACACGCAAGTACGAGTAGGTTACGAGCTCTTATCTTAGAGGAGCTAGCATTCGATGAGATCAACACCAGGAGGAAGGACAAACTCCTCAGAGAAGGTAATAATTTGATATCTTTTTAAAACCCTGCAGGGATAAATATTTTGAGAATTTTGATAATGTTAAAAGGTTAGATAATGTTGAAATGTTAGGGATAAAATGAGGTTGAAAAGCTAAAATAGCTGCTTTCAGTTTATAAATGTTGGATAAAATGGTTTGGTTGACGAAGATCACTGAATTCTTCCAGTCTTTTCTGTGCACCCATAGTCCCAATTCTTCGTCCTTACCCTTCATTATGGCCTATGTTATCACTTGTTTTACATATCCCCATCCCTGTCACTTGTCACACTGCATGCATGTTAAATAAGTCGTGATATTATGTGAATGAGAAGAATTTGTCACGCTTGACGGGTTTCCCTAATTACGCAAACAGCTGCACTCTTTTACAAAGAGTTACGGGGGAAGCCTCCCACACAATAAAACTGCATAACTTCACAAAAGCTGTCCGAATCTCTGCTAATTATGAGATACTCAATCAACTCCCCATCTACTCATCCTCCTCCAAGAGAATGCGGAATCTCATACGGAAAGTGTGGGAAATGCGGAAAGATTTTCCTATGAAATGCGAGGTTCCAAACATTTCGTTCAAGCCCGTTTCGGTTATAGAATGGAATTCTTCAGTTTTAATTTCTTGAGTGGTACTACTTCGCACCACTAGGACACCTCAGGGATTTTCAATTAGGGAATTAATGTTTTCTGCGAATCAGTGCAAGTAAAACTTTTACTGTAAAACTGTTGAAGAGTTGTTAACGGCTGTTAATAATTATAGTAAGAATAGTAAATTGTTTAATGATAGATCGGAACCGGACGATACATAGAATTAAAGTTTATTTCCATGTTAAGAATAGATATTTAATTCAATAAATTCCATAAATCCATGACCTGTAATTGGTTCAAGGGGCAAACTTGTATTTACTGAAAACTATGAATTTCAAATTATTATTCGCAAGTGAGTGATAAGGTCCTGTTACAAATTAATCAAGAGTATTGACCTTATAAGCACAATCGCCATGTTATACTTAGGCGCCAAAATTTTCCATCTCAATTTATTTTTGTGGAATTTTTCAAATTTTTAACAAGCGCAGATTTTAATTCAACCAGCTGAGTAAAAAAACGGTCAAGCTCGTTGGTTGTAATTGGTCGTTCCTTAAAAATCAGCCGACATTTGGATAATTAACTAATGATTTAACAGTATAACACGAGAGTCTTTTTAATAATTTGTTGTTGACAACTAAGACCAATATCGAGCCTCCCTCCACCTTGTGGAGGCACCTTCTTAAAATTACTGTTCTATTTCAGTAAATTCAGTGTATTGTTAGGATAATTCAAGTATTCAACTACCTTTTTACATAATCAATAAATTTTTTATCATGAAATGAAAACAAATTAACAAAACTTTTATCCTGAATTTTGTTAACAACAAATTTGTCCTCTCATCTGGCACCAAATAAGCAAATGGAGTTTCTTAGTTCCCCTAATATTACTATTTCCACTTCCAATAAATTTCCTCCTTCCCTCTCAGCACAAGAACTGCACAACAGATCACTGAAACTGTGTCGCTCAATCCTGGGCGAGGAAAACATCCAGACCGCCAAGCACTACGGCAACCTAGGCAGGCTCTATCAGTCCATGAACAAGTTCGATAGTGCAGAGAAGATGCATCGCAGAGCTATCAGGATCAAGGTTAGGATAAGAGATTTCCTTGCGTTTGTGTGAACTCGTTTGATTTTTAAGCACTAACAAAATAAGCAATTATTTAGTATCCTACCAAATGACTGAACTAAGCCCTCTATCTCCTATATATTTAGACCTTGTTCACGAAGTTCTGCATTTTCCTGATATATCGTGCAGTGAAATCTGATTATCGTTACTTCATAGATTCCTCAGAATCTCAAGTTCCCTGATTTACGTGTTTGACTCCGAAATTCAATCCTCATGCATTTTCATTCTCCAATTTCAGCCATTCACATCTCAGTACTTAATCATGAGTCATGCTTTCTTAATTTGTTGCCGTGGTCGCGATTATCAGTAAAATACAATGGATCAAACATTAAACTCCATCACAAGATTGACGTATTATGACGACAGTGTCAATTCCATTCAAATCACAGTAATACCATTGAGTTGTCGTTGTTATTCAAACACAAGCTTTTATTTTAAAATGAAATACATCTTAAAATAACCCCCATCACATGATGATTTGAGTCATCGCCAACTTCCGCCATTCAGGTATACTCACGGTGTTTTGTTTTGAAAAGCAAGCACATGATTTTCATGCTTATTTAGACATATAAATCATGTAGACTCATTCTTCTATTATATGGAAGACTCATCTTTTAAGAATTCGCGTACTGTATTTTAATTGTCTCTCTGTCACGAGTTTCATTGAAGTATGAGGGCGGACTGCGTTCTAGCAAGCAATACGTAAGCAGTGCTTGTAATAGGCAAAGCTCTTTGTTTACAACTCTCGGAGAGACTTGGCATGAGATCATGAGATGAAGGAAGCACTCAAAATTCAAATATATAACGTGTTCTGAGTATGATGAGGCATCAAAATCATGTCCTGAGAATGATGAGTCATAATGAGTATCGAGAATATTGAAAAATGAAGACAGTACTCCATTTAAAGAGAGTTGAAATTTTGTCTCCGAGCGTTGGGAAAACGAGATGATACATGATGGTAATTTATGTTTGGGGTGGCCCTATGCCATATGGCCTAAATATGATTGTGATGTGGAATAATGGAATATTGCTGGCAAATTGCCTAAGCGATATTGACATTTTATGTTTCACATAATACCAAATAACCTTGACTTACTCTCCTCGAACAACTGCTAGTATTTACTGGAGAATTCTACCACAAACCACTCGAAATTGCTTATAAATTATGTAATTTTATAATTAACATAGTACTGAAGCTGAGCGATGGATAGCTTGTTTCTTTGTTACACACACAGGTAGGGAGTACCTGACAGGTCGACTTCTTCTTTTCTGAAGAATTATGTTTAATAAATAACAGCTGTAGCGAAATATAAACTCAAGTAAATCACTAATTCTATGTAGGCTTGCCTTATGCCTATGTCAGGTCTAAAAATAATGAAATACGTCATACGAATCCCATATAACTGAACAAAGAGATTCCTCGAGTCATATGATTTCCTAAACACATATAATTTTACTTTCCTGCTGGAAATTGCCCGCCACCCATATATTCAAAGTCTGAGGAATTGAGAGAAATTACTAAATATTATAGGGGGATGCTGTAACATCATCAAAGCAACACATCCTGTCTGGCATTATGCCAAGCATCTGGATCTGTTCTGTGCCCTCAATCCTCATGTAATGTAGGTACGTTGGAAATGTGCTTGCCTCTTGACTAAGACCTTCAAGAAAGTAGCTCACATTATTCATGAATGTGGTTGCTGTATATTTTATTGATGTACAACCGCATGTATTGTATTGTATGTCTGAACCAGCTGTGCACACTGTGGAATACCTAGGATTTAAAGAGTGGATTTATGTTTATATGCATTATTATTCCATGCATAAATAGATGGTGTTCCTGCTTCTGATGGCCTGATGCATGTGGCTGTAACATTGTTCTCTGAACTAGTTCGTCCAAATGGACCTAGGTCGGTACAGCTCATTTCAAAACCCCTGCTGACATGAAATTTTAATATCTCCACCCTGGAACGCTTACATCGCGTGATTTACAATGAAATTCTTATTCAACACTGTCTGACGTTTTACCACCTTCGGCTCACGTCTATTTATCTCTTTTTTCTGCTTTTTTGTCTGCTTTTTCCATGCAATACTTCTGACAAGTTATGTAGCGCATAGTACGTGACGGACAAAACACATTGACTTTCTGTCATTAGTAGCAGAGTAGCAATTACATATTTACGTAGCTAAAGGAATTATCTTAAATCACATAATCATGTTTTCGTGTGATTTCAGCGTATCAAAACAACGCCCCACGCACGCCTTACATGTTTTGAAAGCAACACGCACATTAGGTGCGCTGGAGCTTTACGAATTATAGCATGAACTTTTTGCTTTCTCTCAACACATCTTAACTATAGGTCCAGGGGTAAGATGCAAAAGCATTAAAAGTTTTGTTTTAAGAAAGTTTGGATATTCACTGGGACAGTGGTCAGGCAGTCTAGGGAATGTTTTTACTCAAATTGACAGCAAATAGAGGTGGGTTATTTCAGTGGATATTCCAGTGGGTCATACGAGCGAATTACTGTGTGAGACTCCAGAATGTCCGCCGGGAGTCCCCGGGAGTTCAACGGGAGGACTCACAGGGGACTCCCGGGGTATTCCCGTAGGACACCATGGGGACTCCCGGGATACTCCCGCAGTAATTCGCTCGTATGACCGGATATTTTGATACGTGCTGTGACAGGAAGAAATAGTTAAGCCCCGGACGTAATTTATAAATGTAATATGTGCGAATTCGGGAGAATTAGCTAAACTTCCCGAATTGATGAGATAACTCTTGACGTGTTTAGCGCAATTAAGCTGCATTTACGTATAAGTTGTTGCTTCCTGACGACTACAACAGCTATACTAAGTGGTTTAGTAGCTTACCCATAAGATCCTGGAGACCTCGACCAATCAGCGTGTGAGTTCTCAGTCACCTCGCACACTGATTGGTCAATGTCAAATGGTCGCACGCTGATTGGTCAATGTCAAATGGTCGCACGCTGATTGGTCAATGTCTCACGGACCCGTGGGTAAACTAATCTGAACGTGATGAATTCCTCTTGAAATTGTGCTGTGTATTCGGTTCTATGCTGCTTCTAACAATGATGAATACCTAGTGCTGCATTTTATTCAGTTAGCGAGTGACATTCACCAATTTAACCTTCACTTTAGTTATGTAAGTATAACGGAAGCAAAGCTGCTGTCACGATACTATAGTATTATATAACGAGCATTTTATTAGCCACCAAAAAGCATAAGATTCCATTTCTCTGGTCCTGGATTCGACTCAAGTAGCATGAAAATGTTGACCGTTAAAACACTGATCCTTTGATTTGGTGCTACAAAGTTAACATATCTTTACACTCTATTCCTGACATACCACCGTCTGACCGCCTGGCGACCTGCACAGTAGAATTCCTTTCAAAATCCTCTGAAATGTTCCTGAAGTTAGATGCCAAGCGGATATATCCCCAAATTTGCTGAAATATATGTGTAGCGAATCAATGATACCGCCGCATATATTTCGAAACTATTCGGTACCTAAACTATTCAGTTACTGAAATATTGAGTTTCTGATTTATTCAGTAAAACAACTATATTCAGTTTCTAAATTATTCACTATTCAGAATCTATTTCCTGAATTATTCAGTACCTCTTCAAGAGAAGCAGCATGTCTGGGTTTATAATGGGAATGATACGACTGTAACTGGGATATATAAGTAATAAGTATATCTCCCTGTTTATTATTATTATTATTTTCATCTGCATACTATACTACTATTTTAGGGTTGGCACCTGTCACCAGTAAAATCCAGCCACTGCCAGACTTGTAAATTGTAAATATGTAGCCATATTTCCCGGCGGCATACATATAGCACTTATTAACGCTACATTGGTTTCAGTGAAAACTTAACTTGAACTAATGAACTATGTCCATCTAAAGTTACCACAGAATTGTAACATCCGTTAGATGACAAATATTTTAATTCATAGCGAATTTGTTGAAATTATAAATACATGAAAACTCGTAATATACTACGGCTCAACACATAAATTTACTCTTATCCTCACTGAAGCAATGCTCTTGAAGGTATGATTCCCCCTGAAAGGAAATTGACCTAGGTTTTTATTTAAATTCAATGGATTTTCTCTTGGTGGCTTCTAACTTAAAGATGAAAACTTGCTGATCCAGTTTTACTAATGTGTCACATGTTGGTTTATACAAAGTATGTTTCTCAACACAAATCCAGTTTACCTACACGTTACACTTAGTAATACGAACCGGTTCTTATCTTAATTAATACAAATTATCTCAGTTTGATTCACGAGTTTCCCACAGTATGTGATTTTGTAGTAGTCCTCTTCAATGAATCAATACAACATGGAGTTTAGGATTAACATTTCTCACATTTCAAATCATCATTATCCAATATCATCAATTTATGAAGTCACATCATGTAAAAATAGCGAGCATGTTTTTCAGTACTATCACAGGTGTTACTTTCACTTTCTTTTTGTCACTCACTGATTTCATAGTCTCACTTATTATCGCTTAGTTGTTTATAAAAATAGACATTGATCGCTTATTACGTAATGAATTTTCAGTACTTTTTCTTCGCCCCTCTGTAATCATGCTAACAGCTGTTGTTTTATGTGAAACATTAACATGTAGCGTAACCATTTGAAAAAAAACCCTCCCTCCCCTCGTCGATAGCGTAATATAAGGAATACCTATCCCTCTCTTCATGTTTTTTTTTCTCTTCAGGAGTCCCTCCTCATTTTGCTTCACCCTCTCTACTCCCCCTTTTACTCACCCCATTCCTTTCCAGGAGTCGCTGCTCGGCCCAGAGAACTTCTGCGTTCTTTGGGACACCTGGCGTCTCTATAATCGATAGAAGGGTACGGGTTTTAGTTTAAACGTCTTTGACATAGCCCCCAGATGTTTGGACCGGTGGGTTATTAAAATAAAAAAAAAATTTAAAAAAAAAAAATTTAAAAAATTTTTTTTATTCTTTAAAATTTTAAAAAAACCTTTAAACAGAACTTACAAGGGTTTAATTGGGATTTTAATAAGGGATGATGTTAAAGGGGGTTTTTAGTTTTTCCATATATAAGATTAAAAATTAAATTTGAATTGTTTTTTTTATTTTGATTTTTTTTTTTAGGAGTTAAAAAAAAATACCAAAAAGGCGAACTTTTAAAGGGAAGGATCGACTTTAATGGCCAAAAGGCCTTGGGGTTTAAAATTGACCTTGGAAACAGATTTGGGGTGGGGCCAACTTCTTTTTTTTTTCTTTTACGTTTTAACCGGGGAATTTTTAAAAATAAGAAAAAAATTTTAACCTTCCCAAAAAAGGGAATCCCCCCCCGGGGGGTCCTTAAATTTAAGGGGGAATGGTCGTGGGGTGGATTTTAGGCCCGGGTTTTTTAAAAAAAAAATGAAATTTTTTTGTTCCCCAGGTTCCCCTTTTCGGGAAATTTT
>WFMF01000342.1:0-110333 GCA_011033025.1 Beroe forskalii
ATTATTATTATTATTATTTTTATTATGATTGTGAATCTCATCAACTTATCTAAGATTCCGGCTACTTAAGAATGAAGTTACCCTTCTACTGCCCCTCTGCCTCACCTAGCACAGCGAAGAGAAGGTCAGTGACTGCCAGGTTGAAGACAAGAGCCATGTAGGGCGGCAGAGATCTCCTGTTCACCAGCAAGTTGAGGATTAGTGCCAGGTTCAGGAGGATGGCCAAGCTGTTGATGGCGATCACAGACACGCCACTCACGATACCGTCCGGGTTTAGTACAGACATTCCTGAAATACACAGAGCTGGTTTGGTTCGGAAATCATTACTGGATGCCTTGGGACAAGAACTTGCAATAATTTAACTCTATTATATTTTGAATCTTATAAGAAATAAGATTCAAATTATGATAGAGTGACTTTTCTTATGAATCAAAAGAAGAACACTAGAACAATCAAAAAATGTCAAAGGCTGGCTTCTAAAGAATTGATTACCGGGACAAAAAACAAACCATAAATGCGCCAGGAAACGGCATAAATGCTCGATGGAGTACATCATAAATACTCGGACGATAACATCGTGACGAAGGCTGGAAAGAAGCTTGAAGTTATTCACAACGCGTGACAAGGACTAAAGTTTGGAATACAAAGTCGAGTGCTCCGGAGTGCTCTGATTAAACACTCCATCAAATGCTCGTTGTGGGTTAACTCAAGTACGTGATAATAGGCTACTGATATATTGATTATATCGATTAACGCGTTTGATTCGAGTGAACACATGATTGACATAAACCCTCTGTTGCCAAGTCCCAAACACCCTGCATTATCAGGCGTCTTTTGTACTATCTACCTGTCCTTATATGCGTCACATGATATGGATGCACACAGTACCATTTTTATCACGTGATCACTTCATCACGTGGTTAGATTTTGACCAGACACGATTGCAATGTAACGGTCTAGCAGTTACCATAGATTGGATTTGCTTGATCACATGATTTAGCTTGGTTATCACGTGACCATGGTTTGTGACCTGTCAACAAAGAAACCAGGTCTCATCTCCAAGCTTAGATCCGTACCATTAGGTAGTATAATATGAAATTAGCTTCCGTACTCCTTGCGTGGTATGAGAATAATGCTACATATGTCACTGGACAGTGGACTGTGTTGGATTGAACAAAAATAGTGAATAACATTCTCACTTAAAAGATTACGATGAAAAGTAAATATAACATGAGTCACAAGACACTTATAATAAGTTGTTGGAATGGTAGATACAGAGTGTTGCCAGAACCGTACCCAGATTCTCATCAATGTACACAATTGTATGACAAAACAAATTTAACACACCTCGATTTTACGTGTTATTCGTTGAATGAAAGACTGTCGATAGCTTGGGGAAGGTTCAATCATGATTGAAAGATAACTTATAACAACGAACCCGTACTGAACTACAAACATAATTAATCAAAGTAGATTCGTGACAATGGTATCTGTAAACCATCATTCAGTAACAGCTCCTGTTAATAAGGAGTGTGACGTAGTGATCGGTAACCAATCACAAATATTGCATTTAGGGAGGAGGAAGAAAGCACTGCTTAGATACAGCGCTAAGATGCCAAATTGCTCGGAAACCGGTTGTATTGGCAGTAAAAGAATGGGAATCCTGGAGCAAACGCTTTTCAATGCAAAGTGCGGCATTTAAAAATGCATTAAGAAATAGGTTCTAGTGTTATCCAGAATTTGTCAGAAAGTCAGAAAGAACCCATTTATAGGTTTGTTGAAACTATTTTGACGTCAATTCGGGTGCATTGCCCTGCTTCTGGAATATTTGTGTAATTTATCGATTTCTGTTCTTTTGAAGCTCCGTTGGTACTTGGTGGTGCCCTTAGTGACGGATCTTGTCCACATAGCCACCAAGGGTGTTCAGAGCTCAGGGAAGGATGGGTCCTGAAGATGGGGACTGAGTAAGAACCATCGGTAGGAAATGTTGAGGACCTTACTGAACAAAGCAATGCTACCAAAACTTGCAAAATATTTCATCAATAATCCTTTTAAATGTTTATATCAAATATAAAACGTGTCTTTATAGAGCAAGCGTGAGAGTCAAGTGATTTGTCATCGTTTTCACACAGAGCGCTGTTTCATTAAAGGTGTTATTAGGACTGGTGACCGCAGCAGTGGTTTCATTACTAATCCACATAATATATACTACACGTATTAAATAATATTGTCTTGTGTTGTGTCATACTGCTCGGGGCATTACATTAATCCCAAAAATAGAGGTGCACTCCCATGCAGTGCATATCTAACAGATTTATTCAATAAGTTGTAATTTAAATGAAATCCAAATTAGAATATATTTTACTCTTGAAAACATTTTAGAAGCTGGCTTAGGTATTATATACCAATTACCATGACAGTTATGTGGATTGTGGAATGGCTTGTTAATACAATTTTTCAGATTTCGAAATCGTGCTACACTTCCAATGATATTATATGGCATTTTAATGGAATATGATCGTTGCGCTTCAATATTATTCAAGAATAATAGGACACTCCAAGTTATGAGAGACACGAAATATCAAAGGTGACACAAAGAATTAGAATTGACACAAAGTCAAGTACTCAGGTAATAATCACATATAACCATCCGGTAGGAATTATGGAACAGTTGAATATATAATATTGGGCCTGAGATCTTGTAGGTTCATCAAATTATGACTGTACATGTCACCGTGTCTTACCGCACTAGCTGAAGTAACTGAGGTTCCGTTTATTCGTTTAATACGAAGCTGCATTTCTAATTATTGGCTGCATAGGTATATATATATCCAATCTTATGATCTGAGAGCACCATTAACCGTGTTCTAATTCTAAGTGGTATTAGAGGTTGTCACCTGGGGGTATCTGTCAGGAGTCACAAAGCTCACCAATCCATCAGGAGTCACAAAGCTCACCAATCCATCAGGAGTCACAAAGCTCACCAATCCATCAGGAGTTACAAAGCTCACCAATCCATCAGGAGTTACAAAGCTCACCAATCTATCTCTCAACTCGAATGACAATGAGTTGGCTTTGAGTTTGTGATGGGGTGATATGACTGATATTGTGTGAAGCCATTTGAATCAAGTGTTCACATAATCTCATGGATAACATTGAGCCATTGTCAATGTTATCCATTAGTTTATGAAATTACGTAATACGTTATTCGAAATCATATTTTTCTTTTGATCCACCCCTTCATTACAATAAAATCTTCAAAACAGCGCTTTAAAAACAGTACACTTTTTCTAAAAACTTCCTTTACTAGAAGTCTAGAATGTAGACTTCAAGTAAAGGAAGTTTTTGGAAAAAGTGTATTGTTTTTAAAGCGCTGAAGATTTTATTGAAATGAAGAGATCAAAAGAAAAATATGATTTAAATAACGTAATCCCAGACTCTAGAGTCTAGATTTTAGACTCTAGAACCCCAAAGTATAAAAGTATCCGTATTAAATGTTGTTTATAATCAACCCCTCCCTGTAATCAATTTAACCCTCCTTCTTACCCCAGGCGTGAAGTGTGTTCTCTGCTCCTGAGTCATGGGGGAGAGCCCCACAAAGCCAACTGCCACAACAAAACCCCGCTGGACGTGTGCCAGACCCCCGAACTCAGAGACAGGATATCACGCGAGTACAAGGTCCATTGATTTCGCACTTTGTTACTGTGTAACACCTTGATTGACTACATTCACTCTTTCTTGGAGGACTTGTAAGGTTACTCAAACATTCTTAAACACAACCCCATTGTAAACTTCTAACATTCCAACATTCATCTCTAGATCAGTATATCACATATCCTCACACAGGAGAGTACAAGGGTTATTCCTTACTGAGAGTCTGTAGTAAGGGTGAAACATGGCTCCTCAAGAAACACCTCTCTCCTGAAACTGTGATGTTCCAGCACCCCTTCACACTCGACACTCCCCTGCACATTGCAGCTTCATCAGGTTAGACTATGCACAGATATTATACCGGAATACAGAATAACATAGATAATATACACATGTTGGTATTCGGATAATTACTGAAAAACACGCCGAAAGGGCGTTAATATCAAAATCTTAGGATCTCCCTATGAATACGTGATCGCGTGATGGTAGCGGCAAATTAAAGTAACTTAGCGTCTATTTGATTCTTTACGGAATCGGATACTCCGTGTGTGACCGGTCAAATGTTATTGACACCGCTAATATAAAACGCACAACCATCTTATAGCGTTTGTGTGATAACCTGTCAATAAATGTTGTGAAACAGCGGTTATTTCCGTTGTGAGGAAGAAAGATGGTACATTTCAAGACAAATATCTGAATTATTTGTATCATGTGTAGGTTATCAGAAAAAAACCTTAGTTAGATTGATATTTGATAACTTATTTCCAGTCACGTATCCGTTGAGGGTACCTTATGCGTTGCACAAAATAAAACTTAAAAGCTTGCAGTCTGCACCTTCAACGAATTGTCGGCAAATTGATTCCATCAGGCTGCATTCATCAAACGCAAAATACTACAATATGCCTTACGACTACGTTATTATTAACACCCCATATTATATTAAAGCGGTAAATTTATGTAATTCAAACACAATGAAATAAACTGAAATGGTTTTAATACTTTTGATAGCATACTCATAACACCTTGCGGCTTGCAGTTACTCCCAAGAGCAAGAACATGGTGGATCTCCTGATAAAGAAGGGTGCGGAAGTTAATGCAACGAACAAAGAGGGCGCCACGGCCCTACACAAAGCAACAGAGATACACAACCTAGAGGTCATGGCTAGCTTACTGCGTCATGGAGCAAAGGTGCGCTAATAACGCTTTATGTTGTGCTGTTAGATTTTATAATATAATACTGATCATACTACGGGGGAAGTAGTGGTTATTTGCTATCGAATAAACATCTCATAACGCTTTTATGGGAGGCTAACATGTTATAATGTTATTGCAAGACAGCATCGTCGCAATACATCAGACTTATAAGGATTGTATTGTTGTTATGTTCTAAGCGGTTATGAAGCTTTATAAATGTTTCAGTTCTAGCTATAAACAAGATCATACTGTATCGTATTGTATGAAGAACCATTGCTATCTATCCTGTATCTGCTTATCTGCCTCGTTATCTATCTACCCGCTGTTATCTATTCGCTGTTATCTAACCCACCACCTACTTAGTCTCTTAGCTACATAGTTAACTACATTCTATCTACGCAGGTAAACTGTCAAGATGAAAGTGGATTGACGCCCATGCACCGTGCTGCTGCACAAGGTCTGACGGAAGCAGCTCGGCTGCTGCTCTCTCACGGCGCTGACGTAACACTGCCGTGTAACAACGGCTCCCCCTCCACCGACCTAGCAAGCGAGGGTGTCCTAGCGGTCATCAGAGAAATGGAGAAACCTGCTGTAGTGTGCGTCAACACAGAGGAGGAGTTGAGGATGCTGGAGGCAGCCAAGACAGGAGACATAGAGACGCTCAAGGGCATCGGGAACAGCACCAACTGCAACTGTCAGGACCTCCAGGACGACACTCCACCCCCATCCACTTCGCATCGGGCTACAACAGAGTGGATGTTGTGGAGTTGCTGCTGAGTCTGGGAGCTAATGTCCATGCTAAGGACAAGGGTGGGCTAGTGCCCCTACACAACGCCTGCTCCTACGGCCACCTGGAAGTGGTGGAGCTCCTAATAAAACACGGCGCTAACGTTAACATCAGCGACCTCTGGAAGTTTACGCCCCTCCATGAGGCAGCAGCTAAAGGGAAGTACGAGATCTGTAAACTCCTGCTGAAGCACGGTGCAGACCCGGCCAAGAAGAACAGGGACGGTAAGACAGCCCTGGACTTGGTGAGGGAGGAGGACGAGGATATCTCGGATTTACTGCGGGGTGACGAGGCGTTGTTAGAAGCTGCAAGGAAAGGAGAACTGCCGAGGATCTTGAAGTTGCTGAACACGACCAATGTGAACTGCAGAGATGCTAACGGTAGGAACTCCAGTCCGATACACCTCGCAGCAGGGTACAACCAGTTAGAAGTCACTGAAGTGTTGCTGGAGCACGGAGCTGATGTTAATGCACAGGATAAGGGCGGTCTTATCCCCCTGCATAACGCTGCTAGTTACGGACATGTGGAGATAGCGGCCCTCATGATAAAGTACCACGCTGATATTAACGCTATGGACAGATGGGGCTACACCCCGCTACACGAGGCTGCTCAGAAAGGTCGCACTCAGCTCTGCTCCCTGCTGATCCTTCACGGAGCTGACCCCATGTTACAGAACCAGAACGGAGAGACCCCCTTAGAGCTGGCCAGTGCTGCTGATGTGAGGTCGCTACTGATGGATGCCATGCCCCCTTCCTCACTCCCTGTCTCAGGTCTAACCCCCGTCTCACCCCCGCCACATATTGGGGGCATGTTGCCGCTACATCCTGGCCTGGGGGAGAACTTCACAGAACCTGTCAGCTCAATGGACAACATCACCATAGACACATTCCTAGAGAAAATCAGCATGTCTCATGTGTCAGACCTCTTCAAAAAGGAGGATGTAACTTTGGACTTGTTACTGGAAATGTCTCATGACGACCTCAAGAACATGGGCATATCAACGTACGGACAACGACATCGTATCTTGAAGGGGATCCGGGATTACAAAGTGGCGACAGCAAAGGGACCGGTCCCAGGTGACAATCCCTTCCAAGGTCAGGCCTCCAACTCAGATTACCCTGACTTGGTGGACTTGTCAGTCACGGACAAGGACTACATATCAGTGTGCATGGAAATGCAGGGCTCAGTAAAGGAGCACGCTGATAAGGGCGCTGCAGGAGGCTCCTTCAGATCCTACAAGATAATCTCCATCCAGAGGATAATAAACAGCAGAATCTGGTCTAGTTACTCTTACAGACGCAGTGAGATAGCGGCAGCTAACGGCTGCCCTAATGAACGCATGTTGTTCCATGGCTCACCCTTCATTAACGCTATTGTCTGGAAAGGGTTCGATGAGCGGCATGCCTACATTGGGGGCATGTTCGGGGCTGGTATTTACTTCGCAGAACACTCCAGTAAAAGTAACCAGTATGTGTACGGTATTGGAGGTGGGACGGGCTGTACTCTCCACAGGGACAAGAGTTGCTATATCTGCCACAGACAGATGCTGGTCTGCAGGGTGGCACTTGGTAAGCCGTTCATTCAGCTCAGTGCTGTGAAGATGGCTCATGCGCCACCCGGCCACCATTCAGTCATTGGTAAGCCCTCCAGTGGGGGTCTTCACTTCCCAGAATACGTTGTTTACAGAGGCGAACAAGCCTACCCAGAGTTCCTTGTAACTTATCAGATTGTAAAGTAAACAGATAATAGCACGCGTTATTTATTGATTTAATCGGGAATGTTTCATTTTATTTATTACATTTTATTCTCAAATTTTCATGTAAAATAAGTGTTTATTAGATGGGATGCATTTGGTTTACAGACTTGGTAGTTAGAGTAGTCGTTATTTCTTCCATATTAATTGTGATATTTCATGTTTACTCCTGAATTCGGGCAGCACTTACTATCAATAGAGTGAAATTTGGGCTGATTGTGACATATTTTGCCATTTTTGTGACCATTATTTGTACTAAATACGTACGCGGCAACGACATTTTAAAATGTAAAGCAATTTTGACAAGTCCTTTTTGGAGCCGCGCAACGCGTGCGCGCGCAACCCAACATTCGTGCTATGCGTTTCGTCCGTAAACAAAAACCCTGATCAAAGTGATACAACAGAACGAAATTTGCTGCCAAACGAAATTTCCTTTCAATTGTGCATATATCACTCAAGACAGTACTTGGTTTTGGACACATACGCATACCACGAATGTTAGAACTGAGAACGTCATTTTGATACTCCTAAATCAATCTTCCTGAAGTCATGCTGTTCAACTAGGAGTTGATGGGATTGTTTTAACTATTCGGTAGTCGATTGGTAACTGGTGTATGATCTATATATTTGTGTATATTACGTGTTCAAATAAACCACTTTTCAAAAGGTAGTTTCTCTTGTTCATCACTCTGGGGAAGTGTGATTCACAAATTATGTCAAATTCCTTCGTTATCAATTCTGAGTAGAGCTTTTAAGTTATGGAAGGGGAGGCAATATCAAACTAGGTACTGAAAAATAAATCGGAGTCCAGATTCCAGGCCTTGCCCTCCAATCGGCCATGATGTTTTCTCGTCCGGGTTTAATTGTAACAATTTCAAATTTATGTGGGACAATATTTCTGGGGATCGAAGTTTAATGGGGATTTTTTCATAACCAAAAGCATGGTCATACATTACGAGCGAATTAGTGCGGGGGGGCTCCTGCGGGAGTCCTATGGGAATACCTCGGGAGTCCTATGGGAGTACCCCGGGAGTCCTATGGGAATACCTCGGGAGTCCTATGGGAGTTGTCGTACGATGTATGACGGCGCTGATTCTCGAGAGGGTCTGTCAACGTCAGACAACTATGGGAGTACCCCGGGAGTCCTATAGCTATGGGAGTCCTATTGGAGTACCCTGGGATAACTCCGGGAGTACCCCTGGGTACTCCCATAGGACTCCCGAGGTATTCCCATAGGACTCCCGGGGTACTCACGTAGGAATCCTGGGGTACTCCCATAGGACTCCCGAGGTGCTCATATTAAACCAAATGAAACTCCAACATGGTGGTGCACCAGGGAATCTCCCGCAGTAATACGCTCGTCTGACCAATAAAACAAAACTGGGGATGAATTTAGAAATTTTATGGGGTGCGAAAATTTATCTTCGTAGAATTCTTAATATCGTTCCACCAGAATCTGTATGGTAAGATGTATGGTAAGGTATAGTGGCACCAAGCGTGATTATGGCGACAGTAAGCGGTTACATGTCGAAGTGGTGACCGTATACCGCAACTTACATGGTCGAGGCGACAGCCGAGACTGTGTAAGTTGGATAATGGACGAGGCGTGCCGAGTTCATTATCGTAGGTATACGGTCACAGCTGAGATCATGGAACCGGATTATACCCCGACCGGAAACAGCTGGGACTGACTATTCTACGGCCAAACAACAGTATTTCTTCCCACTCGGGTCTGACGACCCTCGTCCGGATTCATCGCTAAAGTAGATTTTTGAGTGCTCCTTTATAAAATCAAATTTCATTTGCAGCTTTTTTGCACTGTTATTCAGTGGAGACCGTATAACCAAACTTACACGGTCGCTAAAACAAGCTTGGGAGGGGTATAATGGAACTTACGCAGGAAGCGTTTGTGGAGCTTCTCATGCAAAGAAACATTTGCCATATCTGTACATACATATCCACAAAAGGCACGTTTTATCTTATCAGTTAGAAATAAAACACCGCACACGCTGCTAATAGTAATCCTGAAAATCACGCAATGTGCGACATCTGATACATGTTAAGTCAGACATCTTATTTCACGGGCGGATCATGCGACATATTCTTTGACACTTAATCACCTTCTCGTGACACTTACAGCTCTATTTTCGCTTGTGCATTTTCCTTTCTTAAAGTATGAACGTGAAAATTATTCTGCAATTTCACTGATAACATTAATTCAGCCTCTTTTGTACGCTAGGATTGCTTCATTGACTCACTGAGTGTAATGTACATCCTCTGACCGACTTGTAGTAGTTGTTGTTACTCGAATCATGAATAGTTTCTGTTTGAAACCTATTTTTTATATAAGCTTGAACAGTGCAATCTTGGTAATTTTATCTCTGTGTTCACTTTTTCATACATAGGCTTACCGCCTTTACGCAGGTTTTCACCATGGATTTTGATGACTATGACTCGGATGGTTTTTACAAGTACAAATACAGCAACAAAAGCGACCACAACTACCCCGACATCCTTGCTGAACTAGCGGCCGACTTCTTTCCAATCTTCGTGTACATCTTCCTGATGATACTGGTCGGTTTCCTCTCGGGTCGGTTGAGCATTCTCCCCACCGGACGGGGGCGGTCTGTCCTGGCATCCCTGCTCTTCAACATAGCCCTCCCTGCAGGTATCTTCCTCAACATGATCACCATCAAAGTGACCAGTCTCAAGGACTCCAAGTGTCTCTATGTCTTCGTGGGTTGCATCATGATAGTCAAGTCTATTCTCTACGTGTTAGTACTGGGCGTGGGGCTGATTATAGTTAGGAAATCTACCCTGAGCTGGGCTATAGTCTCTCTGTTCGCCCTGGCAACAGTCCACTCTAACGACTACGGGATAGGGCAGTCCATGCTCCATGTACTGTATGACAACGCAACCATCATACCCGCTCGACACTTTCCCATGTACATGGACGCTTCCATCCAACTGTCCTACGTTACCTTCATCCCCCTGTCCCTGTTCCTCATGGAAGTGAAGAGACACAGGGACCTGTCTCTGAAGTGGGGTAAGAGTATCTGCTACGCGTTCCTCACATGCCTCCTCAGACCTATAGTTCTGTCAGCCATCCTCGGGATATGCTTCAGGTTTGCGCTGGGAGTCGACAATGACACTGAAACGTCCAAAGCTGCCGTGGGTAACTTCATGAAGTGGCTGGGAGACCGGTTCTTCATGAGTCTCATCAACACCATCCCCCCGATATACCTGATCTACACGGGCCTGGTCCTGGCAGGGAGTGTCCGGCAGTTCATCTCACCCCGCGAAGTGATGGCCATTTCAGCTGTTACCATCCTCAAGCTAGGCTTCTCACCCCTCATGATGAAGTTTGTTAACCACAAATTCCTCCCGGCCCCACCTATGTGCAATACCACCAACACTAACACCAGTCTACCGGTCATGCTGAATCTCTACGGCACCTTGCCCACATCCCCCATAGTTGTCATTATTGCTGCCCAATACGATCTCCTGCCCCAGATATTTTCATTGATAGTGCTCATGACAACACTAGCATTCGCACCCATAGCAACCTTCTTCCTTTCCCTTAGCTACCTGGACAAAGCAGAGTTATTCAGCCAGGAGACAGCTAGAGTTATGGACACTGTTACTAAGGGCACTGGGTATGCTACACTGGCACTATCAATCTGGGTGCTGATTGTGCTGTTCTTTCTAAAGAAGTACAGGAAAGTCCTGTACTTGTTGCTCCTTGGTCAGATCCTGTGCTTGGCAGCGTATGGTACCCTCACTGGTGCCGTACAAATAGAGGATATAAAGGATGACATGTGGAGGAAATCGGTGGCGTTTGGCAAGGCAGTGGCGTGCTGTTTGTTCAGCATGTTGGGTTGCACCTACATCCTCACACTCGGCATTGTAGATAGAGGCACCCAGCACATGATCAGGGTTATCAACTCTGTCAAGGCGTGGGTCTGGTATATCGTGATGTTGTTAGTGATACCTGTGGGTTTACTAGCCATCACCGCACTGTCTCCATCACTCTCTCAGACGCCACAACCTAACGATTTTATGTGGGACCTATGTAATAATATTGCCGACCAATTCGTGGCTGTCAAGATATCAATACTGGTGGTAGCACTGATACTTTATACGCTGCCAATGTTTTTCAACTGCTGTTCAGGAGAAAGGGTGAGGCGGACACTGACCAGACTCAGGTATGAGCCTATCTTGGAGGAAACGTCCGAAGCTGAACTGTCGACAGCCATGCGGGATTACCACAGGACTAAGATGGGTCGGAACCCCTTGGACCAGGAAACTAGTGACCGGTGGGAGCTGAGCAGGGGGAATTTTCTGAGGTTTCAGGCTGCGGGGATCATGACCATTATCATGTCCATGGTGACACTTCTAGTGGAAGCCTGGAGTCTCTGCCTCAAACAAGCGAGTGACAAGTCCGGCTTTGCGGGTCTGGTCGTGTTGTACCAGAACTTGTGGCTGTTCGTGGGACTGGGCATGGCTGTGATATTCGGTACGCCAGTCACCGAACTACGACAACAGTTGGTCCGAGTGAAGGACGCGATTATGGAGAAGATAGTCCGTGAGGGCAGCGAAGTAAACCTACCCCAGGTGGAGTGTCTGCCCCCCGAAACGGTGCTGACCTGTCAGCGCTTCGTCAAGTACCACCTGACGGCGTGTATCAGTGCTATCGGCAAGTCTATCGAGGGCACGTTCGGGAACTCCTACGACAATGTCTTCACGGGGAGGACCTGGTCACGTGGCTGATTAACGTGGGTCTTGCGGAGGACAGGAGCGAGGGGGAGGAGTACGGGGCCCGGCTGGTGCTGGGCAGGGTCGTGGCACACATAGACAGGAGGAAACTCTTCTACGATCGGGACTATTTGTATCGTTTTGTGAAGGTGAACATTCCAACTAGAGACGGGGTGGACAGTATGAGTTCTAGTGCGCTAAGGGACGAGTTTCATGTGTCTAATACCACCAGGGCTATGCCAGATTGGTTCTAATTCTACCAGGGCTATACCAGACTGGTTCTAATACTACCAGGGCTATGCCAGACTGGTTCTAATACTACCAGGGCTATGCCAGACTGGTTTTAATACTACCAGGGCTATGCCAGACTGGTTCTAATACTACCAGGGCTATGCCAGACTGGTTCTAATACTACCAGGGCTATGCCAGACTGGTTCTAATACTACCAGGGCTATGCCAGACTGGTTCTAATACTACCAGGGCTATGCCAGACTGGTTCTAATACTACCAGGGCTAGGCCCGACTGGTTCTAAGACTATCAGGGCTATGCCAGACTGGTTCTAATACTACCAGGGCTATGCCAGACTGGTTTTAAGACTACCAGGGCTATGTCAGTCTGGTTCTTATACTACCAGGGCTATGCCAGACTGGTTCTAATACTACCAGGGCTATGCCAGACTGGTTCTAATACTACCAGGGCTATGCCAGACTGGTTCTAGTACTACCAGGGCTATGTCAGACTGGTTCTAATACTACCAGGGCCATGCCAGACTGGTTTTAAGACTACCAGGGCTATGCCAGTCTGGTTCTAATACTACCAGGGCCATGCCAGACTGGTTCTTATACTACCATGGCTATGCCAGACTGGTTCTAATACTACCAGGCTATGCCAGACTGGTTCTTATACTACCAGGGCTATGCCAGACTGGTTCTTATACTACCAGGGCTATGCCAGACTGGTTCTAATACTACCAGGGCTATGCCAAACTGGTTCTTATACTACCAGGGCTAGGCCATACTGGTTATAATACTACCTGGGCTATGCCATACTGGTTCGAGTACTGCCTGAGCTATGCCGGGCCGGTTCTTAGACTACTAAGGCTATGCTAGACTGGTTCTAAGACTACCTAGGCTATGCCAGACTGGTTCTAATACTACCAGGGCTATGTAAGACTGGTTCTGATCCATGTAAGGATATAACAAGAGATTTGTTTTCAATTTCAATGATATGACAAATAGAAGTAGAAGTTTCTCAGATTCAACATAGAAATGTTCATACTTCAATGATGAATGAATGCACAGCGACTTGAGAGTTTCAGAAATTACGTATTATGGTACATTATGCAATGTTTAATGGTATCGTGAATAACTATGTTCTATATTCAGTGAATCATGTTCGTTATTCAATATTCAGTAAGGTTAAATTCAATGCACTAATATCATGAGTTACATTGGATTGAAAATGTGATCATTGATCACGACTAAACTCCAGTATACGATAAATTTCAATATATGATAGGTTTTTCAATCCCTGCTTATACCACTATGACCATGAAGTCAAACCGGAGTACCAATTTCACAGTGAAGTGTAAGGGGAGAAAATGACAGGTGGAGACGGGATCGTTTAAGACTTGATTGTTCATGATAATTATCCTATTCTATTTCTATGTCACTTGACACATATTTATCTTGAAATTTTGTCTTAACAAAAAGTAACAAGGCGTTTGTCTGTCGTTTGAGTGTTTTGGAACTGAATTCATCCAAACAAAGCTGCTAAAACAATGCAACTCGTAGCGCCTTTGTGTCTACCGTCGCCCTTCTGGCCCTTCAGGACCACCCCGAACGTCAAGTTTTATATCTGGCACCTGTCACTTTGCTTTGACACTTTCCAACTTTGAAACGATTCGTTCAGTATCTCTCATTCTTGTGTGCATTGGACATTGGTTGAGTGTTGTGTGCTGAGACACGATGTCAGATGAACTGGAGCACGTCAGTCAGGTTCCAGCCAGGCACAAGGTATTGGGTTATCCCGGGAGGTGGGGTTTATGTCATTGTATTAGAATTACTCATGAAACGACTGAATCTATTGCCCAAAATTTTGTGTTTTTTCATAATTAATGGCAATGGCATGTTTTCTATTGCTTTGACCAAGAGTTTAGTATCGAAACTATAGGGGTGTCATTTATACTAAGTTTGTTGACCATGTGTCTTTTCAACATAATGAGTTGTGAAACATGAGCTCTTGGAACAATCAGTAAAAATGTACAATATGACGTAAAATCAGCCGAAAAAAGCTTTGTTAGGAGGAAAAGCACGCTGGTAAGTCGTAACTTGATAATCACATCAATCTAAAATAAAGAGCCTCGAAAACATCTGCGTGCACCTTTAGAAACTCCGTATTACGATATTAAAATGACGATATAAGATATCAATCTTATCAGACTTAGAATCAGCAACGTATCTTAACATAGTTTTCACCTCCTGTTGGGCTCCTAATTGATTGTGAGTGAGCTATAAATGGCTCCTATCTCTCGACTGGTACCCGCTCTGCTTGTCCTAAGTCTTTGTCTCAAGTATTGAAATTAGTAAAGACTTGATGCGGCACCAGACGTAGTGACTGCAGTCGTGTACTTAGTAGTGCTTACACCGGAGCTCTCCTCTTCATTTCGAGCTGATCTTTTTCCTTATCTCATTGTAAACCAGACGACCGTACTTCTTCCACTTTCTTATCGCGCTATATATGGGGGTCAGGGAACGCTTCAAACGGGTAAGATTTCACCGTTATTTCAATCGTTCGACACAAAATGATAGTGTTATTGATAAACTTGAAAAAACTTATATTACATTGCCGAACAGTATTTTTGCTAATGTCAATTGCCATGAAAATTACCATGAAAAAACTTTTCGAGTCAAAGTTGTATGAATATTGCATGTAGTAACTAGGAAATCTTCACATAAAATAGTGTCTTATCGGGTCATTTGCCTCTTTGAGACATTTGAGGAGACAAGGTCCTATTTCCCACAATAGGATCTTGTCACCAGCAAATTATGACACCACAACTTTCACGGTTGACAGAAAATATAGAAACGGCAAGAATTAAAAAGTCCAATTGTTAGAACCCAGGACAAATTTCTATCAGTCGGCAGGGACCACTCATGAGCAGTATGAGTAACATGTTCCACATTGATGACACAAGGCTTAGGGCCGAGTATCACTTGACATACCATTCAGAACATGATGTCAAAGTTATGCATTGCATTCGACATATCGCTCCAAGAATGCCTTTAATCTTAAAAGCTTCAGGTGACAGCCATTACTATCACTGAAAGCATGTTTTGAATCTTATGCATCATTCGAAATACCACTCAAAGCATCCTGAACGTCAAATACGTCAAGTTGAAGTTGACTCATTTGACGTTCAGGAGCTCAAAGTGGCATCAAAATAGCTCAAAGTCAAAGGTGGTCAAGCAACTGCATCGTTGTTCATCAATCAATAGAAAAACGCTCAAAAGTGCTCACTCCTGAGCAGTTTGGCGCAGACGTTATCAAAATATGTTACTTGCAATTGACTTACAATGACTTTCGCGCAAAGCTACGCCTGCATGAGCAGTACTGGTGCGAGTTTTTCAATCGATCAGTTCAATCGATCGATGGACAATGATGCTACCGCCTGACAATATTGTACAGATGAAGTCAACTCAGTGGAATTCCAGTACCACATGGGAACTGTTGGAAGTCATTGTTAATCTCACGATGACATTATACGCAGAGAGCAAGTAATTGGTGTAAAAGAGTGATGTCATTATTTTGGTTTTGATGTGCGAATTGATGACGTCACGCCATCCAATTTTCGTGGGCGGGAGAAATGTGTGTGAAATATACCAATCAGCTTTTAGTTTTCATGGAATTATGTGGAGTGTACACATCGTATTGCATCACCTAGCCTGATTAGAGTTAGACAAGCCTCATCAACTAGCGTACGTTGAGAATAATACAGATTAGTCAATCTAAACGTTCATTCAGTACCTACTCGGATAAAAATCGTGTGGCTCGGCTGTCAATTTGTTGTCAGTTCGACTTAAGTAATAGCGTTGTTTTGTGCTGTTCATCTTTGATATCTGAAGCTTAAATTGATGGCTGAAGAAGAAGAAGAAGAGGTAAGTCAAAAGTTCGTTCTTGAGTTCGTTGTTGTCTTGAACAATCACCAGGAACATGAGGTTCTAAATTCCCTTACAGCCAGGGGGCTTGAGTTTCATATTTGTTAATTTGGCATCACGATTATATGTTGTTTGCAAACCAGGGACAACCTGCCCGCAATATCGACGATCAAAATTTTCGGTCCTAAAAAGCAATTACTCCAGTAAGAAAAGAGCTAATCGCCTTAGAAGAATTATGAGCTCATTAGGATCACATCAAATGTTCATGAGCATTTCAAAATTCAGAGAATTATAAAAATGCTCCAGAATCGACTCTTTAGAGGCAAAGAAATACAGCATTGTTTCGAGTTCATTACAAATCATAGAGTTGCTCAGTTGCTCAAAAGACAGATGTGTATACTGTAAAGAAGTTGGTTGTAGTTGCTGTTGATGTTGTGTTGGAAGCTAGGGAAAGCTACCGGATGTGTGGAGCAGTTCTCAACATCATCGTAAGGAGATATTGCACTTTTGCCATTTAATAGTGCCATCTTTTAACAGTCATGGGCTGATAATATGTTGGAGTATTTGTCCTCCTGTATCTTGGGTTAATCGTCTCTAAGTCGGATGAGCTGTGAACACTGAGAAAATTTAAGAATTCCTTATGGCTACGATAGGTAATGGAAGCAGATAATGTAAGTCGAATCAACCCAAATCCACCCGACCCTGTCCCCACAAGAAAACCTGCTAGAGCCAAGCAGAACGAAGACGAATCAACCCGAATCAAGGCGAATCAACCTGTTTAAGTCTCCATTCAACCCAAATATCAGCTTGAGCTAGATTCATTTTGTTTCGAGCTGATTCGCCAGGATTCGGTTAGGTCAGCGTTAAGTATTTTTGGGTTAATCTGGGTTGACTCGCATTAATTTCGGTTAATTTGCCTTGACTTGGTTTGATTCGCTCTTACTGTGCTTGATTCAATTATTGGGGGAAGTGTTTCCGTAGGTTCGGGTTGTTTAGTTTCGCTTGATTTAGATCATCAGATCAATTCGCCTGAGTTGATCCGCCTTGCTTTCAGTTTCGACCTTCCTGATTATGGTGTGTAAGAAACTCTTTCAGAAACAGGATTCCAAAGAGTTGCTTTTGACATCATCAGATCGAGCACTTTGAACATCACTCCCACTCATCAGTGGAGTCCACCGTCCCACACATCATGAGGAGTGGTAGCTGTCACTGCACGCCTCATGAACTACTGTGTGTGATGGAAGAATGGGAGGGACACGCCTACTTGCTGCCTACTCGCTTACTGGTGTGCAGTTTAGAGAGCATTGGAGTTAACACTGAATTGTATGTCAACTTGAATAAACTAGTAAATGACCCAGCTTTTGAGGGGACTGAGGCAAAACTTGACGAATTGGTTCATACTCATCAAACGTAATGCGGGCATCATTTCTAAAGTCTTTCTTAAACCCGATTTCACAACATTCTGTCAACCCTTTGTCCCTAGCCATAACTGATATGGCTACGAAAACTAGCCCCCATCGCCATATTTATTTACATGGAAGTGAAGAAGTCATGGAACAACCCAGGAATAAACTATGCTATAAAAGTGGTACCCTCGAAGTTCTGGTTTATTGAAGGACAAGGCCGTTGATGAAAGTCAACTAGCACATTCCAATACCTCAATACGATATTCCAGGATTAAGAAATCATGAAATGCAGCTTCAAGATTATTTTCTAATCCTATTTCCAATTTAGTTGCATGCTTTGAAAACACCTTAAGTGTATATTCAAGCATTTATTTCCACAATATTGTTTTTATCTTTCAAATATCCATTTTATTTCCATTCTTTTGTCACGATGTATACACAAGCCATTATTATATGGAAGATCTATTCATATGATCATTGTCACATATCACATGTGCTGTGTGAGCTGCGCTGTGACGTACAATGTACTAACACAGCAGGTGCGCTTCACTGTTTGTGTGTCCGTGTGTTTGTGTGTCCGTGTGTTTGTGTGTCCGTGTGTTTGTGTGTCCGTGTGTTTGTGTGTCCGTGTGTTTGTGTGTCCGTGTGTTTTTGAAGCTTTGTTTGTCTGCGCTAGAAAAGCAATGAGGGAAGGTCATCAACTTGTGTAGTACATGTGTGTACTGAAGACAAAGGACCGGCCAGCTCGTCTCTCAGGTCTTTGATGGTTATATTATAAAGGAGCACTTTAGTGTATATATATGTGTTGGGACAAGTCACTAGTGTTTAGAAGGGCGTCACCCGCGGTGGCAATACACACATACCACCGTTCATATACCACTACAGACTCGTGACCAGGGGGAGTGTTGTTTGCAGCTCACTTACAAATGCTGGAACCAGCATCAACATGAACAACTCCCATTCACCACAGCACTGACATCAACATTCAACAACCTGCATATGCAGGAAACTGGGATAGGATATGACAACCGAGCTCAAACTACATCGTTTTCTGATTGGATGAATAATTCTCTCATTTTAGTAAATGCTGACCACCACAGGGCAGACCAGCATAAGAGAGGAGGGGGTTTTGGAGAGGAAGGGCTATGAAGGATCGAAAGTGGGCTTGTCTAAGCCAATATTAGAGAATTAGATAAGCACATTTTACACAATGGGATGACACACCTATATATTCTCATTAAAAGCTTTTTAAATCTTAATTTAATACTTAGCCTCTACTCTCATTAAACCGTCATTATTTCATCAATCATCATCTTGAAATATAAAAAGAGCAAAAACGTCCTTGTACAAGTAATAATGCGGCATATATGGGTGCCCGCTGCAAGTGAATGGGTTGTAGCACAAGGTACCCAATAAACCACTTTGAACTTTGTCGTTCTTCTCTGTCTTGTTTGAGTTGTATCGAGTGTGATTGGTAGTAATAATAGAACTGATAGGATCATGAAATTAAGTAGGCTTACATCAGTCGCAAACTTCGAGGTGAACAAACCAAACATTGCACCATGAACCATCACAATTTCCAAAGAATCATCAATTATGTCAAAATCTGATCAGTTTCGATTCAAGTCCGTTTCATTGTTTCAATTACATAAATTTTCCACGAGGATTCCATTTTAAATATGTAAGAAGACTAGGAAAATCAATAGTTCAAGTCACAATAGATCTCACGTTCCACCACAGGGAAGGAACAAAGGGGAGGAAGAGGAGGAGGATGACGATGATTCTGACTCGGAAGACCCTGACTCCAAGAAGAAGAAGAAAAAGAAGAAGAAGAAGAAGAAGAAAGGAGGGGGAGGTGATGCTCCTGCCACTCAAACAGCTGAGCCAGACGATGGGTGAGCGTGCATATGTTACTTTTTAGGTACCGCTAATTAAACTATTTTAATATTTGTATTCTGTTATTCTGTTCATAAAACGAATAACACAGATTTGTGACACATCAGACAAAAGCACACAGTCTGTTAAAAGCCTGTAGTCAGTAATATCACTTGTTATCTGCAGCACAGAGAACAGGAACAATTAATGGTTAATTATTTAATGGAGAGATTAATTCTTGTGAGGAGCCATTAAATACAGCGCCAAAACTCGTCGATTCGTTGATTGAGACCAATGGAATACCAGAAGATCCCTCACCTGCGTCCAATCAAATTTACCCGATAAGCTATTGAACCGTGAAGTTAATCAAAAGGAGTAAATTAATTTCAATCAAAATATAGAGCAACATCATTACATGGAATACATCCCAATAACATCATTCTAGGCCCATACTTTAAATTCATGGATAATGGATTTTTATGATCAGCCAATAAATATCAATAACAAGTATGTTACGTAACAACCATTTATTTTGAAGACTTTCAAGTCAGTAGAGTTGAATAGCTGAAAATTATGAACTATGTATGATGTTCATAATATTATGAAACACAAATTATCGATTATTTTGCTTTTTTATTCACCTGATCACACTGGTTCTGGGCACAACTGGTTTCTATACCTTCATGTTCAACGTACTAACCTAATCCGACGAGATTAATCCATGTCCGGCTAGGGTCAGCCAGGTGTCGAACTAGGAGTCAGCCAAGGGTCACTGTTTCAATTTCAAATGATTGTTTCTCGTTAAGGATACTTGTGAAACAATAATTGGTTTCAGTCACTTCTTACACAAGGCATAATATCTTCCACAAGATACCCAGGGTGATCAATGATGTTCGATCTCCATTATTATTGTGAGATATAGCATTCATGACTAGGTACACTGCACATTGTTGCTTAAAGTGTAAAACTTCTGTGTCTATTTCTAAACATGGCTTTTTGACACACTACGCCGACGAAGGAACTTGCAATTTAAGTCATATTGTTAACTGACCTTGTGAACTTGTCACCCAGTGAACTTTATTGTTATTTGTTATCGTTTACTAAAGCTTTGGTTGCACCATAGCTCTCGGTTTATCTGAATAGTTTGTTATATTTGCTTGAAGTGTGAGAGAGATAATATGGAACAGGACCCTTGATACTGTCAACAGAACCCCTGATCCTGTGAAAGGAATTTCCTATCCTGGAAGATGGTGAAGTTGAAGCTCAGGAGCAAGAAATCAGAGGATGGCAAAGAGACAGCGGATGATGGACTCTGGTCTCCAACCAAGTATGTGAACAATGAAAATATTCAGGAGATTTTTTTGCAGGGTAAATCTAGAAGGTTATATGAAAATGCATCCACATACAATTCAAATTTGAACATCAATGTGCCCGATTATTTGATGACCTATTTAGTATAAAAAACTCGCCATAGTCATACATGCTCAATTTTATAAACCTTTTCAAGTTTAAAATAGCTGTTATAGGTGCTCCTAGCTTTGCCCTCAGGATGAACAATCACGTTATCAAACATAGGTGGAATTTCTCACATTTTATCAGCTGGCACGAAGCTCATCCGTATTTGAGTTTTGTTCCAATGTGAATTTATAACCAAAATGCCAGCTTTAAAAATAAACGAAACAATGATTTTTTTGTGAAACCTTGATTCAAAGCACATTATTCGGCTTTATTTCATAAATGAAAACTAATTTTTTGATGGTTGCAAACGATCACAGAAATTCCCCTATTTTTACAACACAACACCTGGCTGACCCCGTCTGTTATTCTTATTCGAGTTAATTCTCTAATTGGCTTATTACGTTGAAGTTTTCATTATATTCTGCCGAGCACTTTGCACGGCTATTCTCAGTCTCATTGAAGGTTTAAGTTCATTGTTTGATTTCGTTCTTGTATCTTTGTTGAATTTCCGCTTGTTTGTTTGCAAAAAAATACAAAAAAATAAGAATAATATTCTTACACTTCTCATTGATTCTGTTCAGATTTATCTAGATTCTAGATAAATGTATCATTAATTAATGTTACTTACTGAATATCATGGTATCAATGAACAGGTGTCCACTAAGAGCTGGTGCAATAATGTTTAATCTGAAACATCCTTCTGAAAGGGAAACACCCATGAAGACAAATCGAATCCTTATAAAGAATCGGAAGATCCATTCGTTATTAATAAGTGACAAGAGTTTTATCATTTCACATTCCGAACATAGTGGTCGAAATAACTTCTCGGTATCTGTCATTATTCATTAGTTTTTTAGTGACTTAGGGCCGGATTACACAACCGTTTAAGGTCGACCTTTAGCCCTAGGTGCTCCTTAAAACGGTCCAAACTGCAGTTTAAGGTCCACCTTAAAATTCCGTATTACCCAATGTGCTCCTTTAAGGCGATTTTAAGGTGCTCCTTAGCGAGTTAGGTCGACCTTAAAATTCCCGAAAAATCAGTATTACCCAATCTACCTCGTCCTTAAATTGGTCCTTTAGCTGCTCCTTAAACGGCGAATTTTTAAGGTACCTCCAGCTCGTCCTTAAAACCAGTAGGTGCTCCTTAAACCACACGTTATATGTGATAATAATTTGGAGCTACATCGTTGTCACAAGAGAAGAGATAAAATACAATGATTCGATGTGCTGATACCTTAGTTTGCGGTCCGGCTGTAATCGGTTCAAACAGCCAAAATCATTAAACAATTTACCTCCATAATGTGGTGTGTTTTATTGGGATTCGTAAACGGTAAAATTTGTGAACGGTAAGACCGATGATAAGCTCTTGTGTACAACATTTTTATTCAATCTCAATTCAGCAATTAGGGTAAACAGAGCTGGTAGTGGCAGCTCTCATGCTTTTGGGAACTGTGTGAGTGCCCCACCGTAGGCTTCAATCACTCAAATTGACAATAGGTCTATTATCCAGCAACTGTGTTTGATTGACTGATAAGGCATGTTTATTTTTTAAAGAGCCCCATCAATCATCATAGCAAGATATTTACTCGCTAGCAGTAAAATCCATTTCACTGGCAACGAGCACATTCAAACCCATCTATAATTTAGTTTGCTAACAGATTCAATTTGCATCTGATTTCTAGATTTAATTTCACTTCCATATGAATTCCCTTATATGGTGGTCTCTACCATATATGGAGCTGCTCCTTAACTGAGTTGCTCCTTTAATTTGGGTAATCCCAGAAAGTGTCAAAGGAGGAGCTGCTCCTAAGATGCTCCTTAGCGTTTGAGGACGACCTCCTCCTTTACGGTTTAGGTCGACCTTTACGAATTGTGTAATACCGATTTTGCTAAAGGAGGACTTACAGGAGGTGCTCCTAAGAGCTCCTCCTTAAACTTCGAGCCTCTTAGGTCGACCTAACACGAAAATTGTGTAGTCCGGCCCTTAGTCCCCACTAGCCACTCACGCGCGTCATGGTCCATTAACTGTTATAGGGAATATTGCGGAAATTGTAGTTTGTACGCGATAAACACAATAAGGGTGTGTATAAGCGGCTAAATCATCAGTAGCTATTATATTAACCGCTTCGGATAGTGTCCACTGTTTTGCTAGTAATTTAATAGGGAGTTGCTCGGAGTTTTGTATACACATATTCGATTTTATGAATCTATTTCAGTTGAAAATTATCAAAGCTTCAATGCATTAGTCGTTATTTTGCCCCGGGCCCTCGAAAGTAGATCACATGACAGCAAGAAGGAAACTGAGGAAAGAAGCGAATGAAATTAAGATACTTAGCCCTGCTGAACCGTGCTTGGATTGATACCAAAGCAGATACCTTATAGTTGTTGGCCTTTTGTTGGCCTTTTAACCGGCCCTTTTTTAACCGGCCCTATGGACAAAAATTGAATCATTTTTGAACCATTTAACCGGCCTTTTGAACTTAAATTTTTAAGCGGTTGCCAAACCAAGAAATTTTTGCTCAAAAATAGCCACGAAAACGAACTCATACTATAAGTAAATTGCATCAAAAACCCATTTGCTGGTCTAATATAATGATTTAGGTCATTATCTGTGCTCTATAAAAGTATAAAGATGCTAAAATGAATTTTATAGTACATAACCCAAGTAATAAAAGTTTCATCTGACCTTATTAATTAACTGGCCTCTAATTTAATTCGGCCCCACTTTTACCGGCCATTTTCTTAACCAGCCCTTTGGACAAAAATTTCAAAGTTGTTTTCGTCCTTAAGGGCTGGTTAAATAAGGGCCAATAAGGTAATATAAAACGCAAATTAAATCAACAAACTGAAACTGTTTAATGTGAACAATAACCGTAATAAACACAACCTAGGATACAACTTGGTCACGTGACTCGTCTTTATATTATCACTATAGCTCTGTGACACTCTATCACCTTTATATCACACACCGAATGTACATTACTACTTCTATTATTATTAGTTAGTTCTGCAGCATTTTATCGTTAGTATAAAACTAGTCTTATATGTTTTTGGAACGTGTAAAACTCAGTTTTTTATGAGGCGCGTGACGGTGAACGCTCCTTTTTTCACTCTATTTGCCGACTTTTCAATAAATATATTACTCAGATGCGTTGTGTATGTATGTTTTTTGTTTGTTTTTGCTGGGCCTTTAACATTGCTGAACTTGGGACCTTGAAATTCCAATCAAAATTTGTGCAGACAAAGTTTTAGGAGGGACATTGGACAATTATGCACGTACATCTTTGAACAAAATGCAAGTAGGACTGTAAAATGGATCAAAATAATTGCATGGACGGTACCATCAACCATGAATGGAATGAAATTAATTTACCAAACTTGTTAGCACAACCACCTGTCGGGCTCATCATTCATGAGCAATCAACCGGAACTTAAATCATAAAAACAACTTCAAAATGTAAAAACTCAAAGTATTCCTCTCAAACAAGTAAACAAGTAGTCCTCGTAAACTTTTATAGGGAAATGAATATACACCACCAATTCACAGCAATCCTTAAATGCAATGTGGTCCGGCAGTAAACAAAAATCCGTGATCTCAAAAGCTATTGTTGTTTACGAATTGCATCAGAGGGACCATCTTGAAAACACAAAAACACAGGGCTGCATTGTAATCATCTAGTTAGCAAGAAGTTGCTTTGTAGTTTTTAGAACAGCGCTTCGTTTGCTTCTTTTTTAACATTTGCCTCTTGGCCTCACCAAGAAACATACAACCTTCTCCCTGGATTTTGGGCTGGTAAGTATGGACTTAATGTACCTGGAATTTTGGGCTTCGGAAATGAAACATGGAATCACCCAAACAAGGCTAGCCCATACCTTGGGATCAAGTTTAAAGCGATAACCAATCATGTGTTTCCCCAGGACTTGGGTTAACCCTATATAACCTTCTCCCCTGGATCTTGGACCCTATACTATTTTCACCCTGTGACCACTCTCCAAACACAGTAAAATCAAAGCAGGATAATCCTTAGCTGGGGACTTTGTACCTGGCTGATTCAATTTTCAGGACTCACAGACAACCCGGGCTTACCCTGAAACATGGAATCACCCGAACAAGGCCCACCCATATCTTGGGCTTCACCGTATAATATGGTCATGGCTCCACCCAATCATGGAGGCGATGGTCCCCAGCAACCAAGCAATGAAGTGAGCCTCGTATGGTGGATCAGGGGAACATGTCATAGGGGAGCCCGTTCAGGGAAAGTTTGGTAGGGTTGTAACTATTTTACTTTATCCCGTGTAAAGAGGATAGTACTTTATGCTTTCATAAGATGCCGTTCTAAAATTTAAACCGTTTCTCAGAAGTTTTGCTTTTATTGATACTACCAAACATTTTTTATTTCAATCTTATAGCTCCTCATTCTACCCTTGACTCATACGCAATACTAAAGCAAATAGTACTATTGCTTTTTGTCGATTCTCATCCCAATCTGCCACCTAATTTAACCCCACATAATGAAAATATGCCGAATAATAATACGATGTAATTGCACCACAATGCAGACACAATACGTAGTAAGGACCCGGCCCCAGGAAGCTACGATAAAGCATTTAACTTGTGCTGACCGGTCAATTGTTTGTGTACACTCAATTCAAACCTGCCCTGTTTTAACCAGTGTTTTCACTGCCTTGTGATATATAACGTAGCTTTGTTTTTGATGGTACAAGATGCTGTGCTTCTTTTTGCAGTGTTTTATACTGCTTTTTCTAGTTCATATTGCGTAATAAGAAGTTTTGTATCATTTCTAATTCTATTGTCATTCTTTTTGTCTTTTTTTTTTATTTCAGATTTCTTATTTTCAATTCGAAGTTTCATAAGGACAAATGCTAACAAGAATCAGAATTTTCAATATCATTTCCTTGTTTTTGATTTTATATTGATAAAATCTTATCAGCACGTTAGCTGTGTCTATACCTATAGTGTAAGTTCGAACTCAGCTCCAACTAAAAGTGCCCTGATCCTGAAACCACGATCTTATAACTCACTGCTTTTCTTCAAAAAATCCCACTGACTTTCTGTTTGAAAAGACGCCGAGCATACCCTAATCCAAAGTCCAACTATTACTCTAAACTCCAAGTCTTACCCCCTCTGAAAACAGTCACCACCCTCCACCATTCCTCCAACCCTCCTCAACCTCCGAGTGTCCTATGATTAATGACAAGCGCTGCTGTGGAACCCCCAAACAACACCAGGAATGATCCACTCGACTCCGATGACGAGTACGTTTGAGTTTTATCAGAATATTATCATTGATCGATTTCTGTGTTAGTTGTTTCTATATTATCACAATTTATCAAACAACATTCAACAATAGGTTCAAAAGGGTAGAAACTTCTCCTTTTTCTCTGCAATGTCACATTAGAATTAATATAGAAGTTTTCATTGGACCTAATTTTTTTCAATCGGCCCTTGAACCAAAATTTATATATAGTTTTCAAGGGTCGTTAGGTAAAAAAGGTCCGATAAGTTACAGCGAAATATGAAGCTAAAAATCCCTTACCTTTGAAAGCTGAGTCAATGGATCCTCCACTAAGAGAACATCCTTCCGTGTGTGCTGCTGATTCCTATGAGAATCCAAACCGTTCAGGAACGGAATCGTGTACCTAGGATATAAGCAAGGTTATTAAGTAGCTGAGACTTAGAAAACACATGGTAGCCGGCATAGTCGCTGGAAAAGAGCAGGTGTTATCAAAACCAAATTTTAGCCATTTTTCACTTTTCCGCTATTTTTAGCAGCCGTTAAAATAAGTTGATGAAAAAACTTTCTCAATGATCACTGACCACTCCTACCATTCAAAATTTCACGGTGAGTGAAATAACGTCATAATTAGCTCACTGACGTGATTATGTAACAATGGAGCTTGGATTGATGCCAAGTCTACTGAATTACTCCAGTGCGATTGTTACAGTTCAGTTCGGAGGAAAGGGAAATTCGCCTTCTCCCTCCTGAAAAACGTGCAGGTATAATACATCTCAGTGTGGAGGCCCGGTACAATACCTGTTGAGTAACATTTCACACAACGTACTACACGTCGTCTTCGCAGCTGCAACACGTTTTGTACAAGCTTCGAACAAAGAGAATATTATGTAATGGTCTCTAGTGTTCGTTTCCTGCCTCAATGCCAATATGGAGTAAGTTTTGCGACATTTTAGCGATTTGAGTAGTTTTGTTGGAAGATTTTTTCAAGAGCTTTTCAAATTTTTTTGTACATTCTTTGAATATTTTGAACTCAAACCGGTATCATTGGAGCATCCTGTCCTGAATGTGGCTCGGACAACTGACCAGTGACTCCATTTTATCAAAAGGCCTTAATTACTTAATTAGTCCTCATAAGATTTATGATAAAGTGCTCTAATGAGAAATGAGTAATGCACTTCGGCTCTGTTTTGAAAACTACATTGAAAGTATTGTGTCTTCTATCCTATCCTCCCCTACATTTTTTAGCAGCATTTGTTGAAAGTTTATGTAAAGTTATGTCATCGCAGCCGCATTTTTCACCATTTTACCGCATCTCTCAAAGGAGAAGCACTCCTTTGAGACGCTTTAAACCGAATATTTCACCTACTCTTGCCCCTACAGCAGTGGTTATTGTGTGTTTGAGCCGAATAAACACGTGGAAAACGCACTTACCGCGATCTCAACAAGATGCTATTATCAGATACTTTCAAAATCTGAAAAAAATCACTGAGATTTGACCGAGTGTCTGGGGTCAAACACAACACATGACATCTACTAAGCTGATTTCACTACTCATTCTCACACCCGAATCTAATATATTAACATCCCCACTCCCTCAGAGACGCTCACCAGCGAATCAATGTGGAGCAGCTCTCCAAGAAGGAGGAGCTCTTCCAGATCAGGTTCATCGTCCACAAGGCCAGGAAACTCTCAGGGGCCTGCGAGATGCCCCTGTTAAGGGTCCTTCTAGGAAGCAAGATACTCAGAACCAAGGCCAAGAAAGGGGAGGAATCCAAGGTGGAATGAGGTAAAAGAACTGATTAGATAGCGATTGGTTGAGAAAGAGTATCGAATCAATTTTGCCACATCCTTCAACCGCACTCGCAAGTTTATGGCTTTTACTCTTTAGAACAAAATTCGCTCGATACTAAACGTAATTGGAACAAAATTTAAAACAAAATTGAGAACAAAATTTGCTTGATACTAAACGTGATTTAGAATTTTTTCAGACACTGTTATTCTCCATCACCAAGTCAGAAGCTGATTTGATCTCCGAATCCATTGAAATCAAATGCATAGACTCGGCTAAAACCCCGCAGTTTGGACTCATCGGCTTGTATATGGTGAGTAAATGCACGGTCCCAGTCTCATTTATGCACTCATGTCTGTGGCGTGTAAGCTTACTTCATAGCCTGACTCTCATGAACTCACGTCAAAAACCTTTACATTCATATCCAGGTGTGGATTATAAATTAATCCATGTACACACAATCTACACCGAGGTCACAGGTGCAGATATAGAACTTGAAACTTGATAACCTACTAAAAGTTTTATTTAAAATACTGTTAATTACCGCACAGTTATTAATTCTTTGATTAATAAATGATAACGCAATGAGAAACAATGACACGGAATTAATGATTCACTCAGAGTGATTTGTCAATAGCTTGGGTGGAAAAAGGAAAGAATCTCTTCTACAAATGGTTTGCTCTGACAAACCCTGACGAACCACAAGATGGATTGACAGTGAGTATCAAGAATCAAGTGCTTGAGAATGAAATGACCCTTTAAACGTTAAAATTCCTCTTTTCTTTGTAGAATCATGCTGCAACTTCCACCTTCGAATAACCCATCCACATCTCCAAATCACAATCATTTCAGGGCTATGTCAACATCTCGATCCAAATCATTCCGCCTGGGGAGAGCGCCAAAGACCTTCCTAAACTGAGGGATGAGCAGATAGACGTGTCTGACAACGTGTTCTTTCCTCCTGGTATCATCCTGCAACCTGGACAGTTCAACATCAAGCTGCTCAATGGGGAGGATATGCCTCAGAGTAAGTTGTAGGGACTGTGGTTTCTTGTTATTTTGTTATTCAAAAATTGATTTGCTTAGAGACAAGAGTGTATATAAGAAACTGTTACGTTTCTTCGAGGGAATTACATCACAAAACTTTTTAGCATTGTTTAAGCTTTCTTGTCCTTGAAGAGAAGAATTCAGGTTGCTTTAGCTACCGTTTTCTATTATTGGATGATTTAAGATCCACATTGTTCAGTGTGTCAGTTCTTCTCGTCTTCACTAAATTTAGAAATATGTGTACTGAGCTAGTGAGCTGTATACATGTAAAAATGGATCGTGATCACAGATAACTAACATGCTATATTTACAGTGGACAGCTCCGTGTTTGATGGCCTCAAAAACCTGGTTACTGGCGGTGGGGAAGAGGTAAATGGTTGGGAATGGTAGTTCATGGAAAAAAGTTCTTGCTCATGTATTTCATCAACATTCACACTCAATGCTTATCTAAAATCATGACCCAAATTTGCTTCACTTCCAAACTGCTTAATAAATTAATAATCTTCATCTCTGCTTTTATTCACATCTGTCATTATCTGTACTAGTCGGTTCCCGTCCTACGGACGGCGAATGATGGCAGCCGCATGAGCTAACAGCCACATGTCCCTTTGACAGTGATTTGACCGTGCGAGTTTGGACTTGGAGGGGAAATTCGAAACTTTAATTTCTGCGAAAAAAAAGCTTCCCACGCCCCTTAGGGTGACCCAATAATTCGGACAAAATTCGCAAAACTTTTATTCATCATAAGCAACTTGATGGCGAAGGAATTTTGAAAAAATTCGAAAGTTTAATTTTTGCGAAAAAGGGCGTGGCCCCCACGCCCCTCAGAGCCGAATAATTCTGACAAAATTCTCAAAATTTCTATTCGTCATAAGCAACTCAATGGAGAAGGAATTTTGAAAAATTCGAAAGTTTAATTTTGCGAAAAAAGGGCGTGGCCTCCCGCCCCTCAGAGTGACCAATAATTCGGACAAAATTCTCAAAATTTTTATTCATCATAAGCAACTCAATGGCGAAAGAATTTTTGAAAAATTCGAAAGTTTAATTTTTGCGAAAAAAGGGCGTGGCCCCCACGCCCCTCAGAATGGCCGAAAAAATTTCTCATTATTTTTCTGATTTATTACTAAGTTTTTGCAACACGACTAAAACATAATTTCGTTGCCTACCTGAAGTTGCTAACGCCTGCCAACCACATATATATATATATATATTAACAACACGCATTATATATAGTAAGATTATTGTGTTTTGGTCCCACTCTCTAACTAAGAAATCGACCAGGGGCAAGCCAAAGAGTTGGTTGATCCATATGCAAAGTTTGAGTTCGCCGGGACAACCCTGGAGAGCTCTGTCAAAGAAACAACCTTCGATCCCATGTGGAACGAGTTGATGATCATTCAGGGAACTTCCCTAGCATGTGTGAAACCATCGTCATCAAACTGTATGACAAGTAAGTGAGAAACAACGGAATAGACAACGCATATAGATTATAAAAGTTGACTTGAACTATTTAAGATCTTGAAATCTTCAGAAACTTATAGCTTTTGAAATTATACGTTTGTTACTTCTCTACTTATTATTCATTGCAATCCTGTGCTTTCACTAATTCTACCCTCTCCACAGTGATGAGTTCCAGATAGATGATCTGATTGCCACCAAGCTACTCCAGATGGAACAGATATCCCACTCATCAGCGGAGGCAGACCAGGGCTTCCTCCCCACATTCGGACCTGCCTACATCCCCTTCTACGGGTCTTTCAGAGAGTACAATGATGTGTATGACAAGTACAAGGACATGAACCACGGCGTGGTGAGCAGATTTTATATATGGCTGATTTTTCAGAAGACTTAATTACAATGCCCTGTATATTATGAACTCATCATGAGTCTAATGGCAACATGCCAAATCACTCCAACTCCCTGCAGGGCGAAGGTATCGCGTATAGAGGTCGTATTCTGGTGGAGCTGAACACGCAGATGGGAGAACCTCAGCCGGACCAGGAGCTCCTATCAGCGCTGCCTCAGGAGGAAACAGACATGATCATGGTGGGTGGATATGGTAGATACTTGACACCAGACTCAGATAGGAATTCGTGATCGCGAATAACTCTAGAAAGTTACCACTTCTGGTAACAGTGCTGGTACTGGCAGTTCATCAATTATTTGATTCTTTGATTGTCTGAAATAAAACCAATTTCTTTCAGTCCCACTTGAGCCGGTACAAGTACCATCTCTTCGCTTCCTTCTTCCAAGGAAACATGGTGGGAGAGAAGGAGAACCAGGTGGAATTCGAGGTTAGCATCGGTGACTATGGCAACAAGTTCTCTCCCCATGGCAGCACTGCTCCTTCAACAACACAGCCTTGCAATGCAGGTAAGAGATTATGAACAAGACTTTGGCAATTGAAACACGTGTGATTTAAGACGTATAACCAACTTCTTTCCATTTTTCAAATCTATGAACCACGGTTTCCATTTGATCGGTATATCTTCCATTAATTCCAACACTATTTTACAAATCCTGATCCTGTCACTGATATTCCTTGCTCTATTTCCACATCTTTCCAGTTTACGACGGTACGAAGTACCACTTCATGCCTTGGAGCAGGACTAAACCCACTGTCATTCTGCACAGTGAGTGGGAGGACATCGAGTACAGGGCTGAGTGCCTCAACACCCTCATTTGGATGAGAGACTTCATGGTACTTTGATGTTGATTTAATGCAAATTGCAATCAGATCAACTAACACTTCTGTAAGCGTTTTTCTCCATCCAACTATCCAACGAGAAGAGAAATTGGACTCAAGTATTAAACACGAGCTGCAAACGAAAATTTCCTTTCAGCAAGACAGGATCGACGAGTACATCACTCTGGAGAAAGCCTTTGCTGAGGAGTACGAACAAGACTGCAAAATGGACAGCAATCTCAAAGCAATTTACGATATTCTGAGTGATACTCCGCTCCATGACCCTGACGAAGATGAAGCAACTCAGTTAGATAAACATCTGAACGAGCTCAGAACCTTCACCATTGTAAGATTTTTGGAAATTCGCCAGACCCATTGTTTATGAATTAGGGTAATTTGAATGCTATTCTTTTCCACTTGGACTTTGGGGTCTAGTGATAAATAGTATATGGGGTGCGGCGATAATTACTCTCTAATTGAAATCTTTCATAATCATTACAAACTGTGGGACCAAACTTACTGAATTTCAGAATAATTTGGTGGATGAAGTAACGGCCATGATTGACGGTAAGTTCCAGTACATCTCTCGAGATGACAAACTCAAGAGGTTATACGGAGTCCTGGAGAAACTAGACGAACTATGCTTCGAGGTAAGGAAGTCCTCTGGTGTTTACCATCAATGTAATTCTGATGTTCTGATTTCTGGAAATATTCTGATTCAATGCTATTAATGACATCGTTTGTGATATGAACCACTCCTTCAGCCTCAGCTTGGGATTCCAGACGTCTTCATCTGGATGTTAAGTGGTACTAAGAGGATAGCTTACGTCAGGATACCCGTCAATGAGATAATGTACTCAAAGTCTGAGTGCGCAAAGGGAAAGCACTGTGGTATCACTGGATCATTCTTCTTGAAGGTGATAAAAAGTAGCTTTGATAAGTCCTTAAAAAAACATGAACTCCCAATAGCCTTCAATTTCAATGAGTAAATGAAAATCAGCAACTCGGTCAATGGTCATCCAACTTAGTGACACAAATCGACTGGAAATTTAGATACTGATAGATTGTAGATCTGGATGGTTATTTAAAAAACATTCACAGGAACCCAAATCAGAAGAGATCGGAGCTCACTTGACGCTGACCCTGTGGTTTGGCAAGTTTGAGGATGTTAACGACACTTTCAACCCACCTCGAGGCTCGGAGGTCATTGTGTACGCTGAGACTTATGAGAATCAGATGTCAGTGCTGGGAAGTTGGACTACCAAACTTCTCCCCAGACCTGCTTTCTCAGACGCTACAGGCAAAGTTAGTACTCGTAACATGGCATGATTCGTCTATTAATTTCCGGATTCCATGCTTCTAAATCATGAGTTGGCAGATATCCAAGTTTCAGATTGATTCACCTCTCGAGAAGATGTGAATTTGACAGATACCACCTGGTGAAATGCCTCAGAACTCTTCGAGTTTATCTCTTGCATTCTTTTGATTTCAATGTGAAGTTTGAATTCAATCAAATTAGCAAATCCATGTTAATCGAGGAATCTCTGGGCAAAGTTGATCTAAATGAGCTCTTACATGGCTAACTGTCCTGAACACGGCTAGTTAACTGTTAAGTAGTTACAATAGAAAGATAGATACAAATTTTCAATCAGCTGTCTCTTGCAGTTCTATGACAACCCACTTCTATCTTCAGCACAGCCTACCACTGGATGTGTTCGTACCGCCAGACGGCTGGAAATTTGAGGACGAATGGTTCATTTCAGTGGATAGGAGTCTTACTTTCGATAACGAAACAGGCCTAAAAGGTACCAGAATACCAAATGTTTAATTGATTAATTGAATCCCAATCAATAGACAGAGGATTTCAAAATAACAGTTTAAATTTTCTCAATCTTCTGATCAAAAGTAACCCCAGCCTCTTACAATGAAAACTAATCAACACTTTCTTCCATTATCACAGAGGTGTCTGAAGTGACGTATGAAGGGGAGACCAGGGTTCCTGGGACATCCTGGACAGGTCCATTGGTAACCACTTGGTGGCAAGATGTGGTGAGTGACAGGGGATACTGGCAGGTTATAGGACGGTTCTCAGTGCATTGGATCAACTTTATTTTAAAATCCTAACCAATGAAACTATCGTGTGAAATCATTAATCAGTATCACTATTTAATCTTCATATATGCGATATCTAATGAGTACACCAGATTACTTCATCTATCCACATAGAAAGGAGACGAAGCGCCAGCAAAAGACCAAGTTGAGTGTCCGGAGGGCTGGCACTGGGCTTCAGAATGGGAGACCGATACAAACAGAGCAGTAGATGCAGACGGTATGTGAGAATATGGAGAAGTTCTGAAATAGAGATGTGTTCGGGGTGTGGCGTGTTGTTTCAACCATCTTTTGGCACACTTCCATGACACTGATTACAGTGAAAGTAATTGGTACATATCTCAGGTTGGGAGTATGCACTAGATGCCAACATAGCCAGCTACAGTCCCATTGAACGGTCCTACCATCTCTCAAGGAGGAAGAAGTGGCAGCGAGTGAGGGAAAGAAACGCAGAGTCCAGCCAAATCGTTAGTACAATCTAAGTTCAGTAGGTAGAAATTCAACTATGCCTTAACAAAACAAAATGCTAAACAATAGATGTAATCTGTAATCAATATTCAGCATGTTTCTATCATTTGCAGAAAAAGAAAGACATAGACCCGGACGGATGGGAGTACAGTAAGATCTTCACGACCAAGTTCCATCCTCGGGAGAGGAAGTTCGACATGGTGAGACGGAGAAGGTACAATCGGAGGATGGTCAGCAGTGTTCCCATGCCTGTTGTCTTCCAGATAACAGAGGAGGAGGCTAAGGGAGACAAGCCGCCTAAGATCATCAACATGGCTCCTAGGATAATCACAGAATACGAAGGTGAGTGACTGAGTGGGTGTCAAAGATTGGCCAAAAATTATCAGCACTTAAAAATGATACATTTGAAAATATTTTGGACAAAGAATCCCGTTCCAGCGTTCATTGATATCAAAGTGCAATAAGGGGAGCTAAGAAAAATATTTTCGGGTAAACTTTTGATTACAAATTTTCCAGAGAAACACGTGCACAAGTATCAGCTGAGAGCCTATCTCTACCAAGCAAGAGGAGTACTGGGGGCAGACCCTAGCGGGTATTCGGACCCTTATGCGAGGGTTATCTTCGGGAACAGAAGCGCCAAAACACATGTTATCAAGGTATGAATTAAAGCAAATGCTGATGGTGTTAATTGGTGTAATGTGTGAAACACATCGCATGCCTGAAAGCATCAATCAGTATCACTACCGTCAAAAGGTGCACTTCTTTTATCCTAACTCTGCAATTTGCAGACCTCAGTGAGTCCAGTGTGGGATACGACCCTCATTCTTGATGCTGTTGAGATATGCGGGTACCCAGAAGACATTGCCAACGATCCTCCCAGGATAATAGTTGACCTCTTCGATGAAGATATACTGGTATGTTGACTCTGAAACTGATAAAAAATCCTAATTATTTGTTTCAGACATCGAATTCGAGAGGAAGGACAATTTTGTGATGAGAACAATTCCAAATTGTCACAAACCACCCAAAACAATATCTTAACTTTAATGCGCTTGTTACAGGATCATGACCAGCTAGGAAGGGTGGTTGTCCAGCCAGTGGTGTTCAACAGTGGCAAGTACGAAGTGACAAAGCTGAAATGGTACCCAATTGGTGGTGTCAAGAAGTCAAAGGGAGATCTGCTTGCTGCATTTGAAGCCTTCAAGTTAGGTCCTGACGGTATTGAGTTGCCTCTTCTTCCTACATTCGAGGAAGAGAAGTACATAGTCCCTGAAGTTATCCGACCAGAAAAACAGCTTATGAGAGTAGAGGTAAGTAATATAGGTGGCGGGTAATTCTTGATGATTTATGAAAATGCGTTACGTGCTGAGAATGGAAAATATATCAAAAAAGGATTTTAGACTCAAATTGCACTTTCCATATTTTAAGCTGTATAAGTATTGTGTGTTGCATCAGTCCACGCTCAGTGCTCACGCTTCACATTTCAGGTCTTAACATGGGGAGTGCGGCAGTTGAAGGACTACAAGATGCTTCCCATTGAGTCACCTCATGCTGACATTGAAATCGGAGGAGAGACCATCACGATCGACAAGATCCCGAGCCTCAAGAAACACCCCAACTTCGCAGTGCCCTACGTGTACTTTGATGTGTGGCTGCCAGTCAGAGAGGAGTTCCTGCCTCCTATCAATATCAGGGTCATGGACAACAGGTGACTGGCGTGTCAATAGGATTTGGGTTGGTAGCATGGCAGCTATCACATTCTTTGACATCAAACCTGACATCGATTCAATAAAATAATCTTGAAGTTTCACAGCACTGTCGTGTGAAAGTTTCAACTCACATTTCTCCAGGGCATTCGGATACACTCCGTTGGTGGCAGTGGCAACAATCAAGGAGTATGGTAGATACAGAACAACTTACTCAGGCGTTATGGCCGAAGCTGAGGATGAAGAACCAAATGAAGGTGAGGCTGCTTGGAAATGATGTCTTAGTAACACATTACACATGAGTTTATGCCACCGAATGTCATTTGATGTCGTTGGATTTTGCATCAAAATTTGATTATGCTGAGACAAAAATTGCAATCATGTCACATTCAACCATCCCAGACGTTGGAGAAGAAGCTGAAATGCTCAAGGAGATCATGGCAGGAGGACTTTTTGGGGGAATAGATGACGACGATTATGATGTTAGTAACAGGCAGCAATTTTCTATTCAATTGATCACAGTGCAGCTGATGCCCGATCTTCATAATAAAATTATTGTATTTTGTATCTTTGATAATTTTGAGCTATGTCGTCAAAACAATTTCAGGAGAGTGAAGTAGCAAGCACAGCAATCGACCAGGACGACATATCAAAAGCATCATTTGGACCAATGGAATCTCGAGTATCTGAGGCCCCATCTACTGATGGAGCTCGACAAGAGGAAACAGTTGTGCCCATAGACACGCAGGTTTTATGAGAGATTCATATATAGCCGATAAAATGACTTCAATATAAGAATATACCAGAATACATTGAAAATTTTATATTGAATTCTTATGAAAACCCACCGGCCCCCTTTTTCCAAATTTGTTATTATAAAAGTCCCTGCTATTTTCCAGAGAGACGTTGTGGTTGCGATTGGGAGTGAGGAGGAGAGAGAAGAGGAACTCCACTTGGAGAGCCAAGCTGAGATACAAATCAACATGGAGGTGGAAGTAGACAACATGGCGAGTCTCATGTCTCCCGGATCAGAATCAAGTGGGTAGAGGAAAACAATATTCAGCTGTCTTTACTCTTTTAAGTTTACGGGTCGAAACGTGATGACTACCAACCCGCTTCAAATGAACGCTACGTTGCTACATGAATAATGAATATTGAGCAAAAACACTCTGAACGCTCTGTGAACACTACATGAACTCTCCGTGAACTGAGCGGACGACATTCGACCAGTAGTTCCAATTTCCACGAATATAAAATGTGAAAGTTACAATTGAAATGTTTGACTAATTTCTTAAATTTCATCACTTCAGGGCACCAGCTCATTCCTGATGAAGAAGACAGGTCGGTGTACAAGTCAGAAAGCCAAGAACTCATCATTTCCAATGAGGGAGCTGTTGACTGGGAAACGCAGGATCCGATAGGCAATGGTACTGCTGAAATCTCACAAGGAGTCATAGAGGCTGTAGAAGAGGAGGTACCGATAGATCCCAAGTTGAAGAAGCAGATGGAAAAGGAATTGAAGAAACAACAAAAAGCGGAAAAGAAACAGGCTAAACTGCGGAAAAAGAAGGAAGCAAAAGAAAAGAAAGCTGCAGAAAAGGAGAGGAAACTGGATGAGAAACGCAAAGCCAAAGAAGCTAAGGAGTTGGCCAGGGCAGCGTACAGGGAAGAACAGGAAAAGAAGAAGCTGCTGCTTGACGCTGAAGACTCGGATGAGGAAGACTCTGAGGAAGTGCTGGCTGAAGACCTGGATTCACCTGCTCCCATCCCTACTGCACCATCCACAGGAGCCCCGTCAGATGTCCCTGAGAAAGCTGCCGGATTACTCGGTATGTGGTATGGTAAGTGTCGTGTCAGCCGAGGGAAGCTATGAGTGTTGGGAAATAGTTAACACAGCACCTTTCACACCGGTGCCTAGGTAACAGCAGCTGCGAGATTTGCCTGAGAGCTGTGTGCTGTGTATGTTGGCATATTTGCTGCGAGTGATTTAAGAATGACAACATCGCCTTGGGAGCATGAGTAAATTCAGACTTTACGGTATCACGAAATCTATTAGAGTGATGTCTGGTGATCAAGTCATGATGAATGCTATGGTACGAATCATGTTCGTAGTTTGTTCTGTTGATTATCATTGAATACTTGCAAGAATGATTATTGATACTAATTGTTATGCAGATTATCATAAATAGAAATTGAAAAGATTACATCATAATACATGCATGAATAATATCCGATTGAGCAGTTAATTGCCATGGGATTTTCGCAATTTTGCAGATAAATAACCGCTAGCGAAGCTGGGGATGAATTGATTGATTATTTCACATCCCAACGATTTATTCGCAGGAAAACTCTCGAGACCAATCATAACCATGCCTGATGCCATGAGAAACTGCCAGATTCATTTAAAGTTGATAAACCGAATACTCTGAGCTACTAACTCTTGATTAATGATTTAAAACTGAGCTAAAGCAGTAAAGCACATACTACGATGAAAAAAATTAGAACTCTACTCGATTCCACACACGCACACACATGAAAATGATCTGCCAGTTTCTGCATGGAGGCATCGGCTAATTTCCGCTAGGAAGCACGGGCGATGCTATGTCTCCAACTAATGGGAGCTTCTTAGGAACGGAAGAACCCCAGGACGACCCAAAGAACACCATCTCCAAACTGTCAAGGAAGGAAACAAGGAAACTCAAACAGGTGCGTAGTAGTATGTATGAGCATTATGCATGCCTTGATTCATGACATTATAAAGCTGCTGCTGGATTGTTTTTGAATTGATTGAGCATGAGTCAATGCAGAAAACTAAAAACTATGCTAAAAGATGCCCCGTTTTTCCATTCCTGTAGGGTGAAGAAGAGAAGGAACCTCATCCTGATGACATCCTGGTGTCAGATTGGTGGAGCAAGTACTACCATGCCCTCGGTAAAGACCCAAGACTTGAGAGGGTCTTCAAGGAAAGGGGCTTACCTACTCTCAAGGTAAACTGGTGACCCACATATAAATTTAGAACTTTCACCGTCGTGGAATGTGGATGTTTTCTTGTAATTGTGTAAAAGATCGCAGCAGTGTCAGAATGCCATCTCTATGCATCGTCTTTGAAACATCAACTGTAACTTCTCCTCAGATGTATGACGAAGAGTTGGAAAAAGCCCACGGTAGATTCAGGGATATCATGGAGGTGGTAAAGTTACAGAGACCAGACAACGAACTGAGCAGTGACTTCGAGGAGGACTCAGACGATGAAGATGCTCATGTCGGACTTTTCAAGGTAAGTTTTTATAAAATCAGATATCTCAGTTTTCAGAGCAATCAGTGATCTTGATTAGAAAATGCTTCAAGCATCCAGGTTTAAAAATAGTAACCATGAATCGCTCATTTGTGTTCACCATCACTAAACTCGCAATCCCTCAAGGGCTCATTCAAGATATACCCGATCACAGAAGAGATGCACAAAAGAGCGGAGATCGAGCCTCCAGAACTCATGTTCCAGAACCTTCCGTCCAACACGCCTCAGGATGTCATCGTCAGGATCTACATCATTTCGGTACGTTGAATGAAAAATGAGAATCTAGAGTATTTAAAAGAAATTTTGCTCTGTTTGTCAGGAAAGAACCTGATCTCGGTGTACCATTGCTTTACAGCGATCTCCCTACCTTCTCACGACTCTAACAATTCCAGGGAATGAACCTAACACCGCTGGATTTCGGAGGCAGTGTGGACCCTTATCTGTGGATTAGGTGTGGAAAAACCATCATAGACGACAAAGCAAACTACATGACCAGACAGATCAATCCTGAATTTGGAAGGTAGGAACTGATCATCTCTAGAAATCAAGTAAAAATCCTAAAATGCACATAGCACAATTTAGCTTGTTCATTGTACAACAATTTGCCAAATTGTCAGGACAGTAATGCCGGGATTTTTCCATTTTCTAACCCCGGTTCTCTCTCTAATCCAGGATGTTCGAGTTCAGATGCTCCCTCCCCCGTGACAGTCAGCTCCAAGTCAGAGTCATGGACCACGACCTGATAGGAGCTAATGATTTGGTGGGCAGCACCACTATAGATCTGGAGGACAGATTCCTGTCCTGGAGACACGCCTCTTGCGGGGTAGCCACCCAATACATCGTGTGAGTAGCCACCCAATACATCGTGTGAGTAGCCACCCAATACATCGTGTGAGTAGCCACCCAATACATCGTGTGAGAAGCCACCCAATACATCGTGTGAGTAGCCACCCAATACATCGTGTGAGTAGCCACCCAATACATCGTGTGAGTAGCCACCCAATACATCGTGTGAGTAGCCACCCAATACATCGTGTGAGTAGCCACCCAATACATCGTGTGAGTGTAGTGACAGATGGCGAGAAACCTCTTGACGAATAATTTTCTAGCTGAATGGCTGATGACACTGTTTATACAGCTCACTAGCAGATCCACCTAATGACTTTGTATTGACAGAGCAGTGATCATAAAATTAAAGTAAATTATTGCATAATGCCAATGATCCTGAGTTTCCCAAGAAAGGTCGCTCGAAATCTCGCTTATACACATTAATGATAGGCTTGTCACATATAATTATAAATCAGATGTTCGATGTGATCACTTGATCAGTTTAGACACATTTTAATTGCCAAGCTGCACAGATGCAAGAAATTATAAATTTAATAGATTTAATAGTGTGTACAGTAGAAGCAGACAGTTATTAACTTTCATACTAGTCTTGATGTTGTTAATCTATTACGAAACTAAGTGGAATGGCGGACAAATGAATGGCCACAGAAATGGTAGAAAAGGCCCAATTCATTAATATGGAACTTTTATATATCTTCAACTACACCTCACTCCAGGGACAAGGAAAACAAGGACCTGTGGAGAGACACAACAAAACCTATCAGCTTGTTAAAGACCATCTGTGTTCTGAAAGGATGGAAACCGCCCACTTTCAAAGGGAAAGGATCGACTCTGCGCCTCTATGTCAATGGATCAGAGTACAAGATGAAGTTCTTCGGTAATTAGTATACGGCCACTCTGCAACGATAACACCCACTTTAGCCGTAAGAAGCAAAAGGGGCGCTGGTGGTGCAGTTAATAACAGGCAAAATCGAATCATCTGGTCATTCATCAATTTCATTAACAACACATTTGAAAGTTTTCAAAATCAACGTTCATTCTAGACAAAATTGCCGTGCTCTCAGACCCCGAAATTCCCTCAGAATCGAATAAAAGAAGGAGAGACATAGGTATGGACAAAACATACGGTAAGGATGAACAGAGACTAGCACTGTATGTCCTGCATGAGTTAGATGTGATACCAGAGCACTTTGAAACGAGGACCCTCTACAATGATGACTGCCCTGGTATTCCACAGGTGACTTGATACAAAAAACCAAAATTATCAAGCTTGTTAGATGCACATTCCACTGCAAATGAAGGTTCAAAAGAACACGATATTTCTTTTCAATCATCAAACAGAGATCTTTCGAACCCTATCTCCATACAACATACGTCTTTCAGGGTAAGCTACACCTGTGGGTAGATATCTTCCCATACGACAGAAACCTGCCCAATCCTGTAAACATCACACCTCGTGCTACCGAGAAAATGTGTCTGAGGTAAGAGAAAGATCCAAAAGAGAGGAATGCATTTCAATATATTTTGCCGATTCTTGTGAACTCTCTCCTATACGAAGGAATAAATCAATCATTTTAATAGCTACATGACGGACTTAATTGAATGTTACACCTCACCAGGTTGATTGTGTGGAACACTCAGGATGTCATTCTGTCAGATGAGAACATCATGGGGGAGAGGATGAGTGACATCTACGTTAAAATGTAAGACCTACTATAGTCAACACTCAACAGGCCCTTGATCCAACCGTGGGTTTCAAGCGTTAGCTAAAAGCTAATGCTTTAAAATTAATACAACTTTGAAAAAAGCAATTTAAAAACATGACTCCCAAGACGAAAGGCACTTCTGACACAATGCTCACATTCGATATGATTTCAGTAACTTGGAGGGTATGCCTAACGATTCCCAGCAAACAGACGTGCACTACCGGTCACTGACCGGGGAGGGTAATTTCAACTGGAGGATGGTGTATGACTTTGACTACCTCATGGCAGAGCAGAAGACGGTGGCTTATACCAAGGTGAGTGTGTATACCAGGTATCATGTATGTAAACATGGTAAACAGGTAGCAAAAAATATGGAAATTCAGTATAAGATACACCAAAAGAAGAACAAGAAATATGAAAATGAGGATTCATGCCCGAAAATTGGATCTATTTTCAATTCATACTGCCCTTGCAATAGTCTAAGTCGTAAAACATTCTAACATTTCAGAAAAGCTTCTTCTCGCTGGACAAGGAAATGGAGAAGTTGGACCCTACTCTTCACATCAAAGTGTACGACTACGACATCTTCTCATCAGACGATCTTCTAGGTAAGTGATCAGAATTCCAGTTCAGAGATTGATAATACCATTATCTGAAGCTTGCTTAAACTGCAGAAATGTGAATCATAAGTTCATGGTAAGACTGCGGTGACAAAATTAAGTCTAATTCCTTAGTTGAGCGTACGTCTAGACAATAAAATCATACTATTATTATCGACGGTGTATTAGTCTACCCACAGATCCAGTCCTGAGATTGAAAATCAGTGCACGAGTTAGAAGTAAACTCGCGTGCCGATTGGTCAAAGTCATGACCATGGTTGAAGTCAAATATGCAAATCCGCTGCTGATATTGTTTAAACCTTCACTCATATGTCCTATTTCCTCAGGATGGGCAGAGCTGAGTTTGGTAGCCCTGGTTCCACCCACAAAGACGGCTAAGGAATGTAAGCTGGATGTCTACGAAACACCGGTGGAGAAGAGGATATCAATATTCGAGAAGAAGAAAATCAAGGGGTTCTGGCCTGTGTTCGATGATACCTTGGGGGAGCAGGAGCTCACGGTATATATAACATCATCCTTACTACGTATTACTTTGATATTTCCAAAATATTTGGAATCAGTCAAGAAAACCAAGCATGTATCAAGGTGTATAATAGCTGCTCGATTCTTTGACTCCTATGGACTCAATGCCATGCTTCCTCACGGAACAAAGCAGTTTTCAGTCATAGTTAAGATCTCTAGGGCCATAAATTGTCCAAAAATCCCATTTCATAGCTGATTTGCTATTCAGGGTAAGGTGGAGCTTGAGATTGAGATCATGACAGAGGAGGAGGCCCTGGAAAAGCCTGCCGGACAAGGAAGATCAGAACCAAACGACAACCCTGTCCTCGAACCTCCAGAGTAAGAAAGAGCAACTAATATTTCAATAGTTTCTCTATGATAATAAAATACTAAAGTAACCTTATCAATCCCCTCCCGTATAACTCAGCAGGAATAGATCTCTATTCCACTTCAGCCTGGTGCCCGGGCCAAAGTATGTTTTAAACCGGTCTGAAACAACACAATCCTTAATAATAATCGTTACTCAACATTGGTATATAACCCCACTTTTCTTTTTTAACCCCAGTTTTCTTCCCTCAGTCGGCCGGATACCTCGTTCAGCTTCTTCATGAACCCCTTCATGGTATTCAAGATCCTCATCTGGGACAAGTACAAGTGGAAGATCCTCATGGCTTTCCTCATTCTCCTCCTCATTGTCTTCATAGGCCTCCTCTTCTACACGTCACCGGTATGTGTTGTACACGCTACTTTTAGGTAATAGTATTTCTTAGAAGTAGCGGGTATTGCCTAATACCCGAGGATCTTTGTCTGAACTTTGTCGTGCAGCTATCACTGATTTTATCCTGTTACGAATAACTACACTTTTTTCAGGGCGCTATCACGGCGAGAATATTTGGAGCATAGCAAGACGAGCCCATAGCATAGGGAATAGAATGCCATCAAAACAGTAGGATGATCTGAGCCCTCTACTTCAAGTCCAGAAAGTAGAAAACTTCAATAGCTCTCCAAACAGAAGCGTCTAACAGCAAAAAACAGCAAGTGTACGCAGCCTCTCGAGTTTTAAAGCGCTTTCTAAAACGTTATAAAGGCTTTGTTTGGGAGATAATATCAGAATGTCGTGGAGACCAGGATGTGTATTGTGTACAATAGAAATAAGTATAGAAAAATAGTTCGCAGAAGAGCCGAAAAAGTTGCATCTTTCATCAAAGAGAATACGTTTTAGATGAGTTCTGAATCCTGATGAATAAGCTGGTACTTTCATCAAGGTTATTACTATCAGTTATCGAGATGAAGATGTCAATGTATGTCAAATAGGAAAGAGGAAACATATATGCAAATTGACTGAAATTGGTATGGTATAATTTTAGAAAGTTTTAAGTGTATGTAATTTGAGTTGACGAATGAATGTATCTTTTTAAAATGTAAATTATTATTTGATAAATATTTTCATATTTGATTTATGAAACACAAATTCTGTTTCCATGAACTCAAATTTCAATTTTCATGTTTCAATAGGATCGCAATTCACGAATTCAATTTTATAAATCAAGACTTTTATAAAGTCGAGCAGAAGCCACCAGTTATCACTTAGTGGCTACAAATTCATTACATAATACATATTCATGCCAGATCTCATTCGCTATGCTTAGCAAATAGCTCTGTCCCTTGCTCACTTGAAAAGCCATTATCTGTAATTCACACCGGTGAAGCTATGCGGCCTATTTATAGAGGCAAAGATGGACATTAACATGAAGAGGAACAAGCGAAATACTTGATTCTCATTTCGTGTAGCAAGGATCTTTCGAGCTGTATTACCCTTCTCTTGGCTTTAAAGACAACACATTTCTCTTTCGACTTTATGAGTGCTTCGTGGTTTGTATGATTTCAAATTTCTTATTTTCCTTTATAAGTTTGTGAAAAGCAGATGAGCAATGCGCTTCTTATAAGATTTGAACCCAGCATTGGATGATTCCTCATTCAACGGTGACAGTGGAATTGCTGAAATTCCGAAATGTGTAAAGATTTCTGACCTATGTCGTAATATTATGTACAAAATGCAGATAATATATTACCCTAGCGCGCACAACGTCAATATGAATATCAATTGCCGACAGTTGACTTCTAATGCAGAATAAAAACTAATTTATGCAAAAATATCGAAATATTCTGACAGTTGATTTTTTGTGCACAGCGTCAGCGGACGTTATGCGGACGGTAAATTTATGATGTCAATGAAATATGCCAACAAGAGACTTAATGCTTTAATTTTGACTGGAGAATTCATGTCAACAGCGGACTTTTATATGTGCTGAGAGCACACTATATGCCAACAGTGGACTTTATTCCTGCACTGATGGCTAGGTAGCGCAGCGGTTTTAAGGCATCGACGTTCAATCGAGAGGTTAATGGTTCGAACTTCGATTTCCTTCGTGCAAAGGGCAAGAATTCTGACTGAAGCAGCTTCAGTCCTCACGGTCCACTCAGACGAGGGTACAAGAAACTGTGAAAGAGGGTCAAATGAGGAGCTACACATTGCAGCGAAGTCTTGGGCGAATGAATGAAGTATGCAGCACATTTCCTTAATAGCCACTGGCTCGATAGTTGATAACACTTGAATCCTCCGATTCCTGTCATTGGCTGTCACAGCTTGAGCTATTGGATTAGAAGTAAAATCTCAGGTCTGCGCTCTGAAGCTTTTTATGAAGTCATAAGTGAACTTTGACCTCTGGTGTTAACTGTATAATGTTTCCGACTATAGTAATAAGTTGTTTTTTTATTATTATTAACCTCTATTGTGAATGACAATAAGTATAATTTTTCAACATGGCTGCCGGCTGGGGCGTGTGCTGTGTAATATAGAAAGGAAATTATAATTGTTATGGGACAATATTATTGTCTAGAATAATAGTTTAAATGCCTAAGCTTAAGGTTATAATTCACATTAGCCAATTTTGAGGGTACTTGTAGGCGTGCAATAATTTGTAATAGTGCATGACTGATTTGATTGTTTGTTTTGGCAGGGGAATGATTTCATTCTGCTCATCGTGCAATAATTAATGATAGAGCATTTTGCAATTAAAATGCTCATGCAAATAAGTTGAATCGAAAGTGCAATATTTTATAATAGAGCATTTTGCAATTAAAATGCTCATGCAAATAAGTTCTATTATTGCACTCCTAAAAATTTTGCTCTGAATACCTTAGTGGTAGAAATTAAGAAGTGTATTTATTAAGGACGTACTAATTAAGAAGTGTACTAATTAAGGCAGTAAAATTTCTCCAAAAATCAGGCAAATCCATAAGGACTAAATTTCACGTCGTTTCACCAATTTTCAGCCAAAAATACCGATATGAAAACAAGAAGAGGGCAGATTTTTTTTTCATTGAATTCAATCTATTTGATTATTTGGAATCTATGAAATAGACAAAAGTAAAACTATGCGTTCTAGAGAAACAGATTAACAAACGGGTCAATGAAGACGAAGAAGCTGAAGAAATGCCTATAATTTTTATCGAGTGATAATTGTTTATCATATCAAATTTGATTTTGTCTGCACTGATGCTTTTGCTGAAAATTCTGAACCTGTATTGATAAAAAATAGAATGCCTAGAATATTGTAGTGAAAGAAAAGATAGGTATAGATGTACAAATCTTTACTTAAACAAAATTTTCTAAAATTTCGGTATTGTACAAATTACGGTAGGTAGAAATTAAGATTTGTAGAATTTAAGGAGTGTACTATTTAAGGTAGTAAAATCGCTTACTGCCTTAAATAGTACACTTCTTAATTTCTACCACTAAGGTAGTTATGGGATGATGATTATAGAACCCTCTGACGTTTTCTGTAATATATAGACACTTGCCTGCTCGGGTCCATATTGGTTTAGACCCTCGCCCTACGGGCTCGGGCCAAAACCGGATACATCCCTCGGGCTAACGCCCTCTGGAAGTATCCCAAAATGGACCCGATAGGCGTGTGTACTGTGTCTATGTATTTCATAGATTCGTCTGGGCTATTGCGTGAGGGTTTAGCCAGCGGGAGGGGATAAAAAATAGAGCGATAGACAAGCTGGCAGAATCCCTCTATCAAATACATTCACTGTCTCTATCACATAGTTTCAGTGTATTGTACTCCTTTCAAACAACACACTCTCTTACTAGCAAATGTATACCAAATCAAATGCAAATGTTTCGTTCCCGCGAGAATCTCTCTAAACATGTAATTACCGTCCCACGGGACTCGCACACGTGCCACCGTTACTGTACCAAATCAAGGTCAGGTGTTGCGCGCGCGCACGTGCCAATGGTTTCGGAGCAAACGGTTTCTCATTCTCTCATTCACAGTTTCTGTCTTGTTTCGCCGTTCTGGCTCTGCTTTACTTGTTTACACGGCGAGAAAGTCCATTTACCTCTTTTGCATGCTCTGCAGATTATATCGCAATGCCCTTATTCATTAATATTGTTTTTGTTGTATTGATTCTTTGATCGATATTGTTTTTGTTGTTGCATTTGTAATCGTACAATAGTGCTCTTTGAGACATACTCCTGTTTGATTCATTAAATTATCAATTATTTCTGTTCACGAACCATCCTTCTCCTTCAGTGATTATTTGTATCATAATTTTCATTTGTATCATAATTTCCATTGTTTCGTTCCTTTAGTTAACAAATTGTTTTATTTTAAAAGGCGTATCGTAATGAATTTCAGACTTATTTGTAACACACGGTAACATGATTTGTAGCTGTCACTGCGCGTCACGTGACCAACTTTATCATATAGTAGCTGTGATTCATCTTTTCACCTTTTCATAAGTCAAATTGACGAACAATAGGTTTTCATCGAAAGTGCAATAATTTATAATAGAGCATTTTGCAATTAAAATGCTCATGCAAATAAGTTGAATCGAAAGTGCAATAATTTATAATAGAGCATTTTGCAATTAAAATGCTCATGCAAATAAGTTTTAATATCGTTTTCCTCACATTGGCTAATACACTAAGAGCATGGCTTGGGATACGCTAATTACAGTTATTGCACTCGGCTTCGCCTCGTGCAATAACTTGGGTTATCGCACTCGGCTTCGCCTCGTGACGATAACCCAAATTATTTGCACTCGGCTTCGCCTCGTGCAATAATTTTTATTAGCGCATCCCAAGCCATGCTCTAAGCGTATATTGGTCGTGTCCTTTCGCTATTTAATACTAGTATTATTTCATTTTATTTCGGGTGTACAGTTTGTTTCGGTCCCAATTCACCAAACTAAGCCCTTCAGCTATCATTCACAAACTTTAACAGTTATATTTAGACTTATATTAGCTAGTTTCACATGATGTCAAAGTATCGTTTGGATAATAAATGTACGTGAGCATTATCCAGGTGTCCCTCCCTTTTGAGGCGCGGCGCATTACGGAATGTACTTTTAATGCAACCCACCTTGAAAAAGCACTTAAGCGCGGAGTAATACGCCGCGCCTTTTAAAAGTTCTAGACACCACAGTCACCGATACAAGCCTTCATTAAAATTTCGTAGAAGATACTGGGACAATATTAATAGAGATAGATACTTAAGAAGATTATGCATGAAATTAAATTGAATTTTAAAAGAAACATTTCCTTGTGTTTGACAACACCGTTAAAAACTTCGCGATAGAGCCGCACAGAGAAAATTCAATCCTTCTTTGTACGTGTTAATTATGGTTGCAACTCGCATTCCTTGTATTAATAGCTACATTATGTTTATATCGTGGGTGGTGGCCTAGTGGGATCACTGCATCCCTTACCCTTTGTTGTTTTGGTTTTCTCCTCATTGTTAGCAACCGCTTTGATTATTATTTATAGTCTAGTCAGTTAAGGGCAGAGGTCTGCAACGTCTTGAAACAAAATAATGACCGGTTCAGAGATGTTGTTTTAGGCCTCCTGATTGAAAATCCGGAGACCCAATTTGTTAGGTGGTGGAACATGGCACAATTGCGCCATTTTGGCACCATGGCGCCAAAAATACTAACTTTTGATAGGAAGGTCGTAGAGACTCCATTTTTAGCTTAAAAGAACCGCAATGGCCATGTTTATATACGACTTGTTAATAAACATATGCCCTAAAACGCTCACAAACCGAGTTATGGGCGAAAAACTGTTTTTAGCCCATACGCGGGCTTGAAATCGGCGATTTTCTTAACTCGGGCCAGGAAGGTCATAGAAACTCCATTTTGTATTTAAAAAGAATCGCAATGGCCATGTTTATATACGACTTGTTAATAAACATATGCCCTAAAACGCTCACAAACCGAGTTATGGGCGAAAAACTGTTTTTAGCCCATATGCGGGCTTGAAATCGGCGATTTTCTTAACTCGGGTCAGGAAGGTCATAGAAACTCCATTTTTAGCTTAAAAGAATCGCAATGGCCATGTTTATATACGACTTGTTAATAAACATATGCCCTAAACCGCTCACAAACCGAGTTATGGGCGAAAAACTGTTTTTAGCCCATACGCGGGCTTGAAATCGGCGATTTTCTTAACTTGGGTCAGGAAGGTCATAGAAACTCCAATTTTAGCTTAAAAGAATCGCAATGGCCATGTTTATGTACGACTTGTTAATAAACATATGCCCTAAAACGCTCACAAACCGAGTTATGGGCGAAAAACTGGTTTTAGCCCATACGCGGGCTTAAAATCGGCGATTTTCTTAACTCGGGTCAGGAAGGTCATAGAAACTCCATTTTTAGCTTAAAAGAATCGCAATGGCCATGTTTATATACGACTTGTTAATAAACATATGCCCTAAAACGCTCACAAACCGAGTTATGGGCGAAAAACTGTTTTTAGCCCATATGCGGGCTTGAAATCGGCGATTTTCTTAACTCGGGTCAGGAAGGTTGTAAAAACTCCATTATTTTTTAGCTTAAAAGAATCGCAATGGCCATGTTTATATACGACTTGTTAATAAACATATGCCCTAAAACGCTCACAAACCGAGTTATGGGCGAAAAACTGTTTTTAGCCCATATGCGGACTTGAAATCGGCGATTTTCTTAACTCGGGTCAGGAAGGTCGTAGAAACTCCATTTTTAGCTTAAAAGAATCGCAATGGCCATGTTTATATACGACTTGTTAATTAACATATGTCCTTAAAGGCTCACAAACCGAGTAATGAGGAAAACACTCCTTTTTGCCCACACCCAGGCTTGAAATCATCATCAAAAAGTAATAATTTGTAAAGGGATATTTGGAGGGTTCAAACAATTTTCTAATATCAGGGAAGTCATAAACTTGAATTATTTGAAAATGATGTAAAGTAAATATTGAAGCATGCTTATATTGACACATGGAAAAAGTCACTATAATGATATTATAGTATTATGTTACTACATAATCTGTATCTAAGAATGATAAGTGTCCTCGCACTCCATCCATAGAATGCTAAACTGTCGATGTGTTGCACTTTCCTTTGCAGCCACATCTGAGTAAACACACCTTGCAGGACTTTGTACAGGCACATATTTCACATTTGGCTGACCGACACTTGCAGCACTTTATCAGGCCATTCAAGAGGTTACAGGTGACCTCTGACCCTTCTGTCCATGTGGCGGTGATGGAACCCTCAGAGATGCTCCATCCAATTTCAGCAAGGTTTGGGCAATCGTTTTGAGAAAACGTGTTTCCCCATACCCAACCAGCTTGGTAACATGCTCGAAGAACAAGGAGCCTTAAGCTACTAGTTGTGGGAGGTAGTTCCCTCAGAGCATCAGTTGTCATCGTCAGAAACTTATCAAGGCGGAGATGACCTAGCTTTGAAACAGATGAGGATCCATAGAAGAAGCACACAAACCTTTCAATGAAATTGTCTCCATGGTAGGTTGCCATGACAATTGTTGGAAACAAGCTGTCAAATCTTCTTGTTCAGGGAACGATGCCCATGAGCCCATGATTTGTCCTTTATTGTGTCTGAAAAAGGAAGCAGTGAATAACAGCCACTGAGGGCATGGAAAAACAATAAGAGCCGATAGTCTGCTTCTTCTAGCAGACAATCGGCTCTTAATACATATACAACATGCTTTGAATCGAGGAAATCAGAAATGTGTAGTTAGGACTGTCGACTCTGATGTAATCGTCATTTGCACAAGTTATTTAGCACAATTCCTAGACCATGATTCAAATTTCAAGTTATTCATTGACTTTGGAACTGAGCAAAATAGACATTGGTATTCTATAAATTCATGTTATGAAACAATAGGAGTTCCTACAGCACTGGGCTTATTGTTTTTCCAAGCCCTCAGTGGCTGTGATTCCACTGCTTCCTTTTTCAGACACAATAAAGGACAAATCTTGGGCTCATGGGCATCGTTCCCTGAACAAGATGATTTGACAGCTTGTTTCCAACAATTGTCATGGCAACCTACCATGGAGACAATTTCCAGATGTCTGCCGCTCATTGAAAGGTTTGTGTGCTTCTATGGATCCTCATCTGTTTCAAAGCTAGGTCATCTCCGCCTTGATAAGTTTCTGACGATGACAACTGATGCTCTGAGGGAACTACCTCCCACAACTAGCAGCTTAAGGCTCCATGTTCTTCGAGCATGTTACCAAGCTGGTTGGGTATGGGGAAACACGTTTTCTCAAAACGATTGCCCAAACCTTGCTGAAATGGGATGGAGCATCTCTGAGGGTTCCATCACCGCCACATGGACAGAAGGGTCAGAGGTTACCTGTAACCTCTTGAATGGCCTGATAAAGTGCTGCAAGTGTCGGTCAGCCAAATGTGAAATATGTTCCTGTACAAAGTCTGGCAAGGTGTGTTTACTCAGATTTGGCTGCAAAGGAAAGTGCAACAAATCGACAGCTTAGCATTCTATGGATGGAGTACGAGGACACTTATCATTCTTAGATACAGATTATGTAGTAACATAATATCATTATAGTGGTGGGTGCCACTGTCCCAATTGCCCCTAACTCAAAAAAGTGAATTTGGACAGGGACAAATGGGACATTTGGGACAAATGAGACATTTGGGACAATTGGGACAGAGAAAATGGGACAATTGGGACTCAAAAAGTGACTTGCAACTGGTAAAAATGGGACATTTGGGACACATGAAACAGAAAAAAATGGGTCTCCAAAAATGAATTGGGACAAGGAAAAATGTGACATTTGGGACAAATGTGACATTTGGGACAAATGTGACATTTGGGACAATTGGGACAAATGTGAAATTTGGTACAAATGTGACATTTTGGAGGAATATGACATTATGGACTGAGATAAATGGGACTCAAATGGTTGTGTTTGTGAGCAGCATTTTAGCATTATTTTCCTCACAACATATGATATGAGAAACAGCTGCTTTAATGTTAAAATATCAGTCGAACTGACTTATTTACCTACTTACCTAGTATAGTAGAATACTAGAATAGTAGTATGGTTTAGGTAAATTGAGCAATCCGTATAGGCCAGTATCACACCTGTATCGCCAGCTCCACGCCAGTTTTGCACCAGTATCATGCCTACCTCACCAGCATCGCTCCAGTATCACACTAGTATCACGCTAGGAGCATGCCAGTAGCACACCAGTATCAGATCATATACTGGCGTGTTACTGGTGTCCTGGCTTTTAAGTAAGTTTCGATTGGCGCAATACTGGCGTGATACTGAAGATGCTACTGGCATGCTACTGGCGCAATACTGGCACGTGGTACTGGGCCTTAACAGATTGCTCAATTTACTATGGTTTAGTAGCATGGAAATAAATTTCTGACAGAAATAGTCAGAAATGATTTGAATGATAAAACAGGGACAAATTTGAAAATCAATTATTTTTTCCCACTTTTTTCTTTGTCCCAATTGTCACAAATGTCTCAAATGACAGATTAAAAAAAAGTAAATTGGGACAGGGACATTTGGGACAGTGACATTCCCCCCTATAATGACTTTTTCCATGTGTCAATATAAGCATGCTTCAATATTTACTTTACATCATTTTCAAATACTTCAAGTTTATGACTTCCCTGATATTAGAAAATTGTTTGAACCCTCCAAATATCCCTTTACAAATTATTACTTTTGAGTTTTGATGATGATTTCAAGCCTGGGTGTGGGCAAAAAGCATTTTTTGCTCATTACTCGGTTTGTGAGCGTTTAAGGACATATATTGATTAACAAGTCGTATATAAACATGGCCATTGCGATTCTTTTAAGCTAAAAATGGAGTTTCTGACCTTCCTGACCCGAGTTAAGAAAATCGCTGATTTCAAGCCCGCATATGGGCTAAAAACAGTTTTTCGCCCATAACTCGGTTTGTGAGCGTTTTAGGGCATATGTTTATTAACAAGTCGTATATAAACATGGCCATTGCGATTCTTTTAAGCTAAAAATGGAGTTTCTATGACCTTCCTGACCCGAGTTAAGAAAATCGCCGATTTCAAGCCCGCATATGGGCTAAAAACAGTTTTTCGCCCATAACTCGGTTTGTGAGCGTTTTAGGGCATATGTTTATTAACAAGTCGTATATAAACATGGCCATTGCGATTCTTTTAAGCTAAAAATGGAGTTTCTATGACCTTCCTGACCCGAGTTAAGAAAATCGCCGATTTCAAGCCCGTGTATGGGCTAAAAACAGTTTTTCGCCCATAACTCGGTTTGTGAGCGTTTTAGGGCAAATGTTTATTAACAAGTCGTATATAAACATGGCCATTGCGGTTCTTTTAAGCTAAATATGGAGTCTCTACGACCTTCCTATCAAAAGTTAGTATTTTCGGCGCCATGGCGCCAAAATGGCGCAATTGCGCCATGTTCCTACCTAACAAATTGGGTCTCTTCGGATTTTCAATCAGGAGGCCTAAAACAACATCTCTGAACCGGTCATTATTTTGTTTCAAGACGTTGCAGACCTCGGCCCTTTTTTTTGCTTTAACTGACTATTAGATAATTCAACATAATAATAACGGTGGTAATTGATATTTACCATATGCATTAAATTCAATCATTTTATTCGGCCCATCGTTTAATTGGCGTTGTAGCGCAGAATCCAATTGGCTGAATCCATTAATCCAATAGAAACAATGGAATCATGAATCATGTCGTTTGAAAATCCAACGCACGTATACCAGACATAACTTTGGACAGGATGGATTCAATGGAGCCAATAAAGAAGTACAACTTTTAGTTTTACAACTCTTGAACTTTTTACCTTAAATTACTCTTGATGGATCATACGTTTTGAGCTCAGCAGCGCCATTAGTGTAGCTCTATGAAAAGCACGTATTCACAAACCCACAAACTCCGTGAGCCTTTATTATTAACAAACAGTGTGTTAAAAGTAATGTCCTTTTCCCACTCTTAACACATAGCCACGGTTTGTTGACTTTTAAAAGAGTATTTGCTGTTACACTTCAGTTCATGTTTTGATTTTAGCCTTCCACCTTCGTGAGAAATCCATCCGCACCGAGGGAGTAGGGAAAAACATCTATTTTTCCATCTTGTAATAAATTGTAGCTCATAGCGAGCAGTTTGCTGGTATGTGAGTAAGTGATATGTGAATAAGTGGTAGTGAGTAAATGATTGGAACTAGTGACTTGGCAATAATGAAAACACGGCAATGTGGTGTAATTGGTTACTTTTCGAGAGGTTTTCTCGGAATTTCAGAGGGTACCGAATCTCAATGACATGGGATATAAAGTTTAATGTTATATATGAGTTCATGAATATTACTATAGAGTAGCTAGCCAATGTTGGGTAGGCCTTCTCATAGGAATTTTACATAATAACAAACAACTTTGAAGGGGAGGAAAGTTCTAAATTGTGGCGAACAGGCAACCACGCCCAGTGCCCACTTTAAATTGATTAATTGGGCACTGAGAAATCCATCCGCACCGAGGGAGTAGGGAAAAACATCTATTTTTCCATCTTGTAATAAATTGTAGCTCATAGCGAGCAGTTTGCTGGTATGTGAGTAAGTGATATGTGAATAAGTGGTAGTGAGTAAATGATTGGAACTAGTGACTTGGCAATAATGAAAACACGGCAATGTGGTGTAATTGGTTACTTTTCGAGAGGTTTTCTCGGAATTTCAGAGGGTACCGAATCTCAATGACATGGGATATAAAGTTTAATGTTATATATGAGTTCATGAATATTACTATAGAGTAGCTAGCCAATGTTGGGTAGGCCTTCTCATAGGAATTTTACATAATAACAAACAACTTTGAAGGGGAGGAAAGTTCTAAATTGTGGCGAACAGGCAACCACGCCCAGTGCCCACTTTAAATTGATTAATTGATGCGCAGATGGTAGGACAAAACCCCACCCGGACAAAACCCCACCCGGACATAACCCCACCTTAGAGCACAAATTGCGCGATGGGAACGTTCGTGCGAACCATACGTCCTAACCCTAACCGTAACCATTGCGTCACAGGATAGGCACGAGCGTCCCTTTCGCGCAATTTGTGCTCTAAGGTGGGGTTATGTCCGGGTGGGGTTTTGTCCGGGTGGGGTTTTGTCCGCGCACCGATGCGCATAGTCAGAATTCTGTATCTCGTGCTCCAAATTTCGTTAAGACTTCGTTTTGGGCTCAAATGAATTGTGATGTCCATGTTTCATGATTTTTTGCAAATGCTCTAAAAATGCTCACGAAACGAGTTCTAGGCCAAAAGCTGATTTCAGCCGACGCGACGGCTTAAATAAGACATTTTTCCATAACTTTGGCCAGGAAGGTCGTAGAAAATTGGCTTTGGCTCAAATGAATTGCAATGAACACGTTAATATTCGACTTCTAATAAAGTTAAACATGAGCAAAAAACTAAACCATTCGAATTTCCACATTAAAACCAGAAATTGGACCATTGCAGAATGGAGGGGGTCTTAAACCTACCCTGGTGCCAAAAATGAAATAATCAGACGGCTTGGAACTTATCCTAAGCTGCAATTCATCACAATTTCATGTCAAAACCCCATAAAGCCAGCGAAATTCTTTTCTTTACCACCCTGCAAAAAATTTCGGCGATTCAACTCCATTTTGTTCAGTTATTTGGCTACCGTAGGAATTGGGGGTACCAATTGAAACTCTCCCTCTTTCCTTTATGTTACTAAGGAGGATTGGCACCTTTTCTAACATCATCGTGATTCAACGCAAACTCAATACTAATTGATTCTTTCTTAGTTAAAATAGTTCTATAGTTACTAACGACATTCTATAATTAGGTGGATAATGCCCGTTAATTAAGTTTTTATGTCGACTGAAAGACTGATGTTTGACCTTCAATAGCAGCCATAATTGAGTAATTTATGATAACCGTACCACACCCTTTTTGAATTGAAATGAAAAAAATGTTCATCTATAGCACAGTTATTATACAATTTTTTCCAATTAATAAGCAATGAGCTCTAAGTCCAATAATAAATCATTGGCAAAAACACCGATAGACTTACTTGATACTTTGCTTTTGGTTTCATAAATCTAAATGAACTTAAATTTTGGTTTCATAAATCTAAATGAACTTAACTTAAACGTCTCAAAAACTTTTATTCTCGTTTTAAGTTTTAACGGAAACGTTTGATATTAAATTTTTCACGGGAACGTTATTGATCAATGTATTAGAAATGCTTTTTGATAAAGTTTTACGGACGCCAAAATTGAACCAAAGAAAGGTGTTTTTCTTGGTTTATTTTTGATTTCGTTTGACTTGCCGGAGGATATTCGATACCTCAAAGGAACGCTCCCTATTATGGACCCGAAACACAGGATTAGAGGTCACAATTTACATTAGATACAAATGCCAGACGTTGTCTGCACCATATTTTTTCAAGCGCACGGAGGGGGCCAGGCAACGCCTGGCAAAGATACACACGACCATACTGGCGGCTGGCTTAATGGCACGTTTCCATCCTGATAAGTGTACAAGCTACCAAAGCACTGAGTAATGAGTAATAAGTGCACTTTGGTACGTTCAGTTCCAATTTCCCTTCTTCCACTAATCACGACGACTTGGGAATAAAAACTTTGATTCTGAGGACTAGCAACTGCCAGTGTTCTAATTGTAGCTTGATCAGTGAGATCTAGCAACTAGTTTCTAAAGTGTTGTTCTCAGGGAATGCGTGCAAAGGGCAAGAGCTACGAGGAATTGAAAATGAAAGTGAAACTAGTGGGTGCCACCAAATTACTTTTGCGGCACTAAATTTAAATTCAATGTATCATAAACTTTGGCTTGCTACTAGAGTATTTAATATGAGTAATTTAGGTGGTATATGATAATTGATGAATTATGCTGGTTCGCATAAAGTATAAACCCCGTAATAGCTGTTCTTGCCTATATAGTAGCCTACGTACTTACATATTCTAGCCTATATACTCCTGTAGTACCCTACATATTCTAACACTAATGCTAGAAGAACGCGGAACTCAGCACTACACACCACTACAGATATCACATACGAGCACTAGACGGCTGAGAGTGACGTCATTATCATGGTTTAGAATTGTAAATTAGTGAGGTTAAACCGTCGTTCTATGGACGGTATTTGTATATACCGGTAGCCTAAAGTCCAATGCACTTTTGACTTTATGCACTACGTGTGAAGAATTCATTATCCCGAAGTATATTCCTATACCTAGTCTTTGACTATTTGGCAATGACAAGTGTTCGTTATGACAGTTGTTTGTTTGTGCGAAAGGATGCTTGTTTGTTTGTTTGTTTGTTTGTTTGTTTGTTTGTTTGTTTGTTTGTTTGTTTGTTTGTTTGTTTAGGTTGTAGTATGTGCGTCTGCTTTCAAACCGTTCCATTCGACATGTGTTATGCTCACGTGCGATGGATGGCCTTGTTAAAACTAACAGCGCAGTTTTTCGATGTCTTAAACCAACGGACGGCATTTGGGGTATGGAATTACGGAGGTTATGTTAAATATTCAAATTCAGACGTGTAAATTCTAAATTGTCAATTGTTGTTGACGATTGACATGTCAAAATGTCAAGTCACCCGTCTTGTCTCAATGTCATTGCAAGATTTGAGTTTTTGCCTCAAACAAAATTTTCTAGTTAGAAATTATTCGATTGGTGATCAAATTAATGGCCACGTAAGAAACGGATACACATTTTCATCCATAAATTTTGCTTTCTTTTCCATCTTCTCGATCAAAATTGTTATAAATTCAGTCATTCTCATCTAATGACGAAACAAATTTCCTTGCATGTCTCCATAGAGACGTGTCTTTTTCCTTTGTGTTATATTTTTCATCCTTCGTTTTCTGTCGTTTTCACTGAGGATAATTATCGTTTAATTTGCTATACGTAACGCTATTCAAACGACGACGACTACTATTATGCATCTTATTATGCTATTAGCTATCAACATATACGACAAAACAAATCACAACAAGATTATTATGTGTTCCATTTAAACATAATGCCATTGCTATTAAACTTTCTTGAAAGTTCATTTATGCAAATTGCCTATTTATAGCTAGTTCGAATTTCGAGAATGTGGATTGATTTCAAGTACTTGGACAGTAACCAATATAAATAATACCCTAAGTTTAAGCTTTTGGAAAAGCTTGTGATGATATCATAGATCATACAGCAAGATCTTCACGTCACCGCCCACTTAGTTCTAACAAGTGAGTGACGTCACAACTCCGCTCATTTCCACCGGAGACCAATAACCTAGCACTTGCTAAGTAGTGTCGGCTCTCAGAATGGGGTGTTTGAATGCCACATATTATCTATACACGCCCCATGCTTTGTTGGTGTCTGTGTTCTTTATTCGCTCCTGAGTCCGATGCTAATTGTAGTTTTGCTTTGCCTGTATGATCTTCTAAAGATAATATCAGTGGGAGGCAACAGCGTGGGGATTTGACAGTTTATCGCCCATTACTAAAACAGTCGGTTAGATTTTAATATTACTTAAAAGTACTTAGAAATTGATTGATCATTTGTATTTAATCCGCAGGAAATTCCAAAAGTGAGCCTATAATTTTGTGTTCTTTTTCATTGATCAGAAAAATTATCAATTAGTATTATTTCTGAAACAACAGAGAGTGAGTATTTGAGCTATGAAATTGTCAATTATCAAAGATCTGTTCCACAGTTTAGCAGTTTGACTTAGGACCCTGGACCAAACTTGTCTTTTGACGCACCATATTCTTAGAGGGGTCATGTATTTCTTAGCACGAATTAGGTGGTCATGAATATTTATATGTTTCAATCCTCACTTTACTTATGCTCACTGCTGAAACACAAGGAAATATTCTATTGACTCTACCTATTTATACCCGCACATGCTCCAGATCATGTTAATAACTGCAACACCTGTCACACTTAACAAGGCAAACATTGTACACCGTTTATATGATGTGTACATTGGTGTGTATTTTGTACTGGGAATTACATATGCAAGTGTACCTTTAGTGTGCATGCTTCACCTTTCCTAGCGTGCTTTCCCTCGTTATGAAGCGTATTTTTCCTATGGTCGCGAAGTTTTTAACTTTCTAACGAGTCAAAGCATTATTACCTATGTTTTGTCCACAGCTTAGTTTCGTGCCTTCGTGGGGCATCTTTGAGCGTAGTTTTGTAAGTCATGAAATGACACATGTTGTAATTTTCTCAGTTATAAGACTATAAGGTACCACCCACTCCTTGCATCAGCACTATTCTTACCTTCAAAGAACAATCCTATTTTGCCTTCTTTTCATCTAGATTACACGTTAAATGACATTCTTCATCTGAGAGAAAAGCTTCTTTAAACATTCTACCAGTCGATAACTTCCTAATATACTTTACGTCTTAAACTCCTCATTCTAATTCAGAAAATAAAACAACAAGTGGCACCCTCATTATAATTGTTTTGTTGAAGAACTTATTGTTGAATGAGATTGTAGGCGTGTAGCGCCATATAGTCTAAGCTTCAATTGGACGGCATAATTTTAAATTATAACAGAATCTTGTTTAAACAATCCCCATTATCATCGAAAAACTTAGTTGTATTTGGACCGCTAGAAATTGAAAAGAAAACTTTTAAAAATTTATCAGTCGTATGAGATTAATTGTATTTGAATTGAACAAATTCTTGGGCGTCTGGATCTCAAATTAAGCTTTGACTAAGTATACGTCTTGTATCTATTTTGTAACTATTCATGCCAATTTGATATGAAATTTCTTTAATTATAGATTGCTATTTTGATACAATACCCCTTTTGGCTTGTTTCCTTATCCCTTCGTATACTGTTCATTAAACGATACGGACAATGAGAATTTGTCTTGTTAATCTACCACTGATTAGCCATTGGATGAGGCATTAAAGGAACCAAACGAGAGTTATGGTAACCATTATAACCGTTATAGTGATGCGACAGCCACATTTGTATTAAAAGAGTAATGGATGATTTGTTTGTAAATCTATAAGTGACACACCTGTTCTCTCATTTACAGCTTCTCTCAATTTGTACTATCATTGCTATTCACTACACTAAGTGATCTGTAAGCTACAAATCCCTAATAGAAAGTAGATTATATTATTTACCTTCGATTTGTGTGCGGTCACAGCTTTCCTTCCTGTTGCTAATGGAACTTGGGCTCGAGATCAAAGTGCACAGCTTTCCTTACTCCGCCCATACTCCACCCTGTGCGAGCGCAGCTTTGGCCCTGATCACAGCTTTACCGGTCCAATCATAGCAAGATCACAGCGTCCTGAAATATCAAATGTTTACCAGGAGACAATCCCACAAATATGGGTTGAAATTATACATTTTCATTTTCTGTGAGTATTTGAGTTGTCTCGATAAGGACTCGTAAAGCCTATTCCCTGCCAATGTTTTCTCCCTTGTTCATCTAAAACTCCGTATTCTAATAGTTGAAATTACCTAGTTAATAAACATAATTGGTGAGACACGACTCAAGTTGCCCTATTGTTTAAAAATTTGTTATTCTGAAATGGCCTACTGTTTGGTGTTTAAAGTTTTACGATTAACGTTCGAGATAGGGTCTTTTGAGTGGGCTGGAACGGTGTAATTTATTTGTTTAAGAACCCTTTTATTGAGTAAAGTGTTTGACCCATGTCCTAAAGCCGCCAGGAATGGGTCACACACTTCACACAATGAAATGTTTCAAAATAATAAGCAGTTACTTGCCGGGCACTACGCAGTAATTAATCTCTTATTATCTTCATGAGAAACACGCGCCAAAGGTCTCTGTAGCCAGATAAAAACAATATTTTGTTGCTATATTATTTGGCTTTCATTATTTTATTTAGTCCCCAGAACCTTTTTTCACGTGCTGCTTGTAGTTCTAATTATTTGAGCTGAGTTGGTATAATTTGCGTAGTTTGTTTACCGCACCATGTTTTTCTATTTAGACTTTTTCGAAGGAGTCAATAGACTGCATCCTTTTGAAGAGCAACCATCAGGGTTTTGCGATGTGTCACTTCATTAAATTTTAAGAAGAATATCTCGTTTTGAAAGTGGAGGGGTCTGAGTTTTTTACATGCTTTCATGCGATTTCCACATTTGAGTCAAACAAAATATGATTATAGAGTAATTGACACTGACAGTTGCTGAAAATAGGGAAAGATGATTACGTAGACTGCTTAGAGATGTCTGAAATGCCTTAAATTATAGCTTATACGTTATGAGGATTCAGACTGTCGATGTGATAACGCCGCATAGGATTTTCATGTGGTATTGAAGCTCGGCAAATAAATCCATATCAAATCGCAGAAGTAATGTAAGCAAGTTTTGAGCTTTATCAAACGATTCCTCGTCGCGAACACATGATTTGTTCTCAGTAATTGTGAGTTTCAACTGTAGTTATGATTCATCAATTGTTAAGACTTAATCCGAGTCCCTATCGTTAGTTTAAAAGTTATTCACCAGCCGAAAGCACTTCGTCTCCCTTTTCTCGCCGCCTCATTAGTAAACACACGGGAAAAAGCACCACGGCCATACTACTAAATCTCCACGTTTACAACTTTGTACATTCCTCACAGTTGTCTTGACTCTTGGGCCGTCCCTTACGTATCTGAAGCTGCAGCGGAGGTCTTCAGCGTGCTGAACACTGTAGCGTGCTGAGTTCTGCAGCATGCTGAGTTCTGCAGCATGCTGAGATCTGCAGCGTGCTGAGTTCTGCAGCGTGCTGAGTTCTGCAGCATGCTGAGTTCTGCAGCGTGCTGAGTTCTGCAGCGTGCTGAGTTCTGCAGCATGCTGAGTTCTGCAGCGTGCTGAGTTCTGCAGCATGCTGAGTTCTGCAGCATGCTGAGTTCTGCAGCATGCTGAGTTCTGCAGCATGCTGAGTTTTGCAGCGTGCTGAGTTCTGCAGCATGCTGAGTTCTGCAGCGTGCTGAGTTCTGCAGCATCCTGAGTTCTGCAGCGTGCTGAGTTCTGCAGCATGCTGAGTTCTGCAGCGTGCTGAGTTCTGCAGCATTCTGAGTTCTGCAGCGTGCTGAGTTCTGCAGCTTGCTGGGCTTCTCAGCTTAAAATAATAATCTAGCATAGTGAACTCTGCAGCGTTGAGAAATCACCAGCGTGCTAAAATCTTCAGTATGCTTAGCACTTCAGTCTTCAGCCGGTATGCATTAAACTGGGTTCCCTCAGAATTTTCTTTCTTAGTAAACGCATTTATTATAGGGCCTTTTTCGAAACTATGTTGCACGTTGCTGTTGAATTTTTTGATCAAGGAAGGCATAATGGTCAAACTCTGCAAATGCTCAAATGACACATTAAGAACCTATAAACACGTTAGAGTATAAGTATCAGATGAGTATAAGTATCAGATGAGGTTTCAGATCATTGTTTGTACTGAGCCATGCTACAGTGGATAGTTGATAGTACGAGGTTTTTGATAGGCCTGCGCATGTGCCATTCTTGAGAAATGGCAATCAATGACCTACATAAACCACGAGTTGCTGACTACCATTATGCCTCTTTTTGCTTTAGAAATTCTCAAATTCTTTGAGCGTAAAATCCTTGATCCTTTCTGTTTGATGTCGAATTTCGTCCAACCAAGAATTATAAGTGCATTAAATGATAAACTCTTGCAGTTTTACACTATACCAAGTCGGTTTGAACTTTGAGCTGTTTGAGCACCTCAGACTCTGAAAACATCAGCCATGTCATCTGCTGCACACAGGCCTCGCAACCGGGAACCGGACACGAGGTCGGGGGACACGAGGTCGGGGGACACGAGGTCGGTGGACGCTATAGGTCGGCGACGGAAAACAGGGTGGACGTTAGGTCGCCGGTCGGTAAATCCCCACAGGGTGGACGCGAGGTCGGCAGCCCTTTCCTATTTTATTCCTTTCCTTTAGTGTGTTGCTCATACGGTAGATCACTTGGTATAACCAAGTCAGAAGAGCAAGTCAAGTGTACTGTACCCAAATCCCTATATTGGGCTTGAATGTGCCTCAAGTCTCAACATCACATGCACAAGAATTGCTGCAAGTGCAATGGTAAAAATACAAAATATGAATGCCCTTAGCAAATGCAGACTACAGAAATTCGTCTCAAGGATTTTTAATGTTTGAAGGACGTTTTTATTTCGATTGAATACCTCTTTTTAACCATTATAAAAGTATAAACCTGGATTAAATTTCAAATCCACCCCGACCAGAAAAATGTTATTGTTTTTTTTCTTGAAATGCAAAACTTGCGGATTGATGTGAATTATAAATCTTGCTGAACTTTGAACTAATAGTAATACGTCATAGGACAGGAGGAAACGACCGGTTATAACCGAACCAAAACACCGGAAACCGGGCGCTTTTAGCCAAGCCAACCGAAGCCCGAAACCGTAACCGGATATTTTGATTTCGCAATCGGTCGGTTAACCGAACCGAAACCGAAATATCGATAAACCGGAGTTTTTGGCAAACCGAAACCGTAGCCGGATTTATTGAGAAATGGTAATCGGTCGTTTGGTAACACCCAGCCCATCAAATGGGCTTGGTGGTCTGCGAAACTTGTCTGTGAGTGTGATAACAATGTCTGATAGATAACTCCTGTATGCATTTCTACCGGGTTATTTCTCAGAACGCAACAAATTGTAAAAGTTTTGAAAAATTGTTTTAAAATTGTTTCATGTTTTGTCGGGAATTTCACAAACAATCCTCCCAGTATTCAAAAAATTCCTCCCGTTAGCACTGTTAACCGTGCTAACCATTTTTGGAAACATAATAATTAATTCTACGGAAGAATTGGAAATTATAAGGTCCCATTTTATCGTTAAAAGCACGCGACACGGAATCATGTTTTGTATGACACTATGTACTTATATATGACACTATATTATATGAGTATGACATCCGTGTAAAATTTGATAAGTACAACTCCGAACACATGCAGTAGACTGAACATCCTCATTTCATTCAAACAGCAGGTTCTATACAGTATACAATACTCTGAAAATGACTTCTAAAGAATAAGTTTTGTACAGTTGTCATTTTATCACTGATCTCAGCAGATCACATTTCAGAGCTGGATTTGAAATGTTAAATCTGATCAATGATTGCATCCTGATTTTTCATGGTAACCAGTCAAACTCAAATTTCAATTATTGAGCTTGAATGTGTTCAGTTGTCCGGCAGTTCATAATTGCTATTCTGAATTGATTATTTCAAATTGATTATTTGAGATACATAATTTCTGCTTCAATTCGATTCTAAGCACCTTTTATCGTGGCCCGTAGCCATAGTTGGATGTAAAATACAATGAGAAACAGTACAGAAACACGGGTCAATTAAGTGTGAAATAGTTGAATGAAATTTCATAATGTGATACTTACCTACATAACACAATTCTGAAGATCATGATGTCTGTTTAGAATTATTTAGTTGCGATAATTACAATAGGTGTGAACGAAGACAGTTTTGATTTACCTGCCATTCTGTTTCGTAGTTATTTCGTAGCCGTCAACTCGCAAGTGCTTGAGTAATGAGTACTTCCCTCGTTGAGCTTCATCCTATGGCTACATAGAGAAGTTGTGGATTAACACGTTTGTAATAATAATTCCAAGTTCAAACTGAAGGATTCGTACAGTAAGACTGAGGTGATTTATAAAGGAGCTGTGATTTTGCTGGTCGTATGTTTGTGACTCCCTTAGAGCCACGATTTCAATGGAAATGTTATCATTTTAACCTTTTTAGAAAAACTTACTAAAAATTGGACTGAGCATTCGTTTACAGGTACTATAATTGTTTAATTGGATAGCTTAAAATAGGTATGCTGTGTATCATGTATGACGAAAAGTGCATCTTGTCCAAGGCACCAAAGCTTCATGGCATTACTGGGAGTTGTACAATGCGGTCATTGTGAGGCGTGGGCATTACTGTAGCGCAATCATTGTCACATGCATATTGTTACAAAAATATGTGCATATTTCATTTTCTTGTGGCTCTGGTGGAATATTACTTTTGACCATTAAAAATTTGCCTTGCCAAGAATTCAAGTTAACTCTTCGCAATGTTTTTGCAAGAATATTGCTTCGTGGCATGTTTTATTTATGCGATTTTCATTTTGTTCACTTGTAAACTTGCTAAAATTTGAATTCAAAACCTAACGAAGTTAAATTTGAGGTGAAAGCCACACAAACTAGCTTTAATGGTAATTAGGGATGTGTAATACCGATATCCTTCAAGACCCCAATATCAGTCCCTCATGATGACTTATTTTCCGGTGGTGACCAAGGACACCAAATGCTACCTCATTATCATCCTATCCTGCATCTTTTTCTCCCTCAGTTCCCTGTTTACAGGTGCGAAAATGTTAAATAAGAAATTTTCTTGCGTTTGAAATAGTAACTTGAGTTTGATGTTTGAATGTTCGTGAAGTGTTGAAGAGAGCATACACTATTCATGACCATTGACTGAATTCTTTTCAGATTTGATATCAAACATCCCAGTCACAGAGATCCTTTGGTGGCGTTTTCTCCTCTGTTCCTGCGTAGCTCTGCTCTATAACCTGTTCAGTGAGCACCCTAAAGCCTTCCTTTCCGGATGGAAGGATCGGAGCCTCCTCCTGTCCGCCATGTTCGGAACAATAACAGCGTCCTGCACTGTCTTTGCTCTCAGGTATATGAAGAAATTGAGTGAATTTCCACCATTTTCAGGTCAAATCATTGTCAATCATAATCCTACCGCTGCCATTGATATCTTTCATTTTCAAGGAAAATTGCCACATGTGACTTCAATATGAAATAGTGTCGCGTCTCTAAAGCTCCTTCCCACAGGGTGTTACCCATAGGAGAAGCGACCCTCCTCCTCACAACAGCCCCCATCTTCACAGTCCTGCTGTCAGCAGCATTCCTCGGAGAGCACCTCAGGTGGACGGACCACCTGGCCCTCCTCACAGCCACCAGTGGGGTCGTGTTTGTAGCCAAACCAGACTTCCTCTTCCACAGCCCTTCCCCCTCCACCTCAACTACCACCACAATGTTCTACCTCGCCATAGGAGCCGCACTCGCCAGGGGCTTCTTCAAAGCCGCTAAGTTCGTGGCGGTCAGCGTGACAGGATCAGGAATCCTGACTCACGTGATAGTGATATACCTGTCCTGCATGGGGCTGACAGCTGTGTCTCTCATCAATCTCTACATCTACTGCAGAGCTAGTTATGGCGAATCACAGGAAAATGAAGAGGTCTTCACTATCCCTTCACCCAAGGTAATACGAATTACCAACAACGGATTACGGAGTTTTGAATTTAAGTTTGAAAATGCTCTTGTACGATTGAATTTGACATCACACGGTAATTGTAGGGATGCAAATGAGAAATGCCAGCATGGGCCATAAAGGTTAAATGGTATTTGGTAATCATTTATTACCTTTTGAATTTCTATGTTTCTAATCATCAAATTTCTCCTCAGAACGCATTGTTTCTGGTACTGATGTCAGTTTGCTACTTTCTACAACAACTTTGCGTTTGTGCAGCAATGAGGTAACTGAAATACAAATTACTGAATATTGACATATTTTCTGCAGAACTAGAAATTGATTTGGATGACATCATTTGCTGTATTTATTTTCTATTCTCAAATTTCTATTTCTTTAAATACGGGAACATGATAACCTCATAAATAATACTGGAAGATAATATTGGTAACCTCATCAATCCGGGAACATGATAACCTCATCCATACGGGAAGATGATAACCTGATCAATAGCATAACACAACACATCACACCGCAGGTTTGGAAAGCCAGCTAAAGCATCCCTCCTGAAGTACCTGGACATCGTCCTGCCCTTCGTATTCCAAATAACCATATTCAGACAGTACCCTGACCTATGGGACATGGTGGGGTGTGTGCTCATCATAGGGTCCATGCTAACAGTAATCATGGTCAGGAGAACAGGGAAAGGTTCCATGGTGGACGCCGGGGAACCTGGGGTCACTCTTAAGAGATCGTCCCTTTTAGGGGACTACAGCAAGTTGAATGGGGAGGAAGTGGCAGATGAGGAAGAGGAGGAGGAATAGGAGAGGGTGGTAATGGTAGGAGAGGTTGGAGAAGGGGCCAAGGGGGACATTCAGACGACAGACTCACAGCTGTGAGAAAGAAAGAAGAGTGGTAGGCGTGGACGTAGTACATGGAGAGAAAAATTTTATCGGACAATTTAATTTTAAGCTATGTTGTTCGGAAAAAAAATCATCTCCAATATGGTATTGGGGGAATTGTACAGGAGTAATAGAGGATGAAGGAAGATGGCGGGGGATAATTATCAGAATTCAGAGGGAAATAATTGGAGCAGTGGGGATAGAGCAGAGTTAAACTTGAATAGGAATGCGCTTACATAGTGATACTTGATAGAGTGCTTAGCGTCTAAATAAGTTTTAGTTGATATGGTTTTTAATTAAATTAGATGAATTTTTATTGAATAATTGATATTTTGAAGGAATATTAAATTAGCAGATTGATCGATTAATTTTTAGTCATTGATAATAAATTAGCAGATTGATCGATTAATTTTTAGTCATTGATAATAAATTAGCAGATTGATCGATTAATTTTTAGTCATTGATAACATTGGTCGAGTTAATGAGTTATTATAAAAGTTATTTATTTTCGTAAATTCTTTAAGCAAATTCGTTACTTTGTCTAACAGTAATTTGAGTAAGAATTTTGATTAATCTCTGCAGCATTTTTTTCCTCTGCAAATTGCCGTCAGAATGTATTTTAACGGCTTTTCAGTCATTTATTCCACTGAAAATTGCCTCATTGCACTCGATAATAATTAAGTTACACGTACATTTACTAACGTTTATAGCCGTGTGTGTGCGAGGGGTATACCGTCATCACAAGTGCAATGAGGCGATATTCTGGTTGACACTGGAATGTCTGACCGGAATAACGCAGTTTTAACTCCCCACCCATTTGCACCTTTTAAACACAGCTTTAAAACGTATGTTGTTGTCGGGACAATGACCTTGACATGGCAGGTGTATTGAAGTAGAAGTATAGTGTGGCCTGGGTCTGTATCATGATGATGCCTAGCACTACAGTATTCATACTAGTACTTATTTTTTTACATTAGTACAACCACTAAACTTACTATTTATTTTAGAAACTTAAAAACAGCTATAACACTAACAGCTTTTTTGACGAACATGAACAATACTGGTCACTTTAGCCTGGAAAGCAGAAGTTTACACCATTTTGAAAACACGATCTTACACGGAGTAGAAAACATCGCATTTCTTAGCTATTACTTTCCTGTTGGAGTACAAAATAAGTATTAGGCAGATTAGTAACACCGAACACGTCATGTTTCTGCATACTTCCGTTGTAGAGAATAAACTTTTTTGACTTGAACAAGCTATTTCGTATTTTATGTATACAGTAAGGATTACTTTCAGAGATAATTTGGGACTAATTTTGAACGACATTCAGTTGATTATTATATACAGTTCCAGCTTCCAGTAATTCAAAGTTTGGGAGTTTCCCAGCTCCTCATACCTCAACCTAAAAGAGTTGGTAAAACAGTAAAATAGAGAAGGAGGAAAGGTTGAGAAACATATTTGAAATTCTGCTTGAGAATTGATGAATTTAAAATCAAAACCAGTCAAGTGTAGTCGAATAAGTCCTCGGGATTGAATGAATTCTCTATAAATATGAAACAGTGTATTTACAATAATGTACATGATAAGTAATTATTTATTGCTTATCTATAGACTAAAATACAAGGAGAAAATCTACAATAACAAAACTATAATCCAATGAAGATTGAAGAAATTAAAAAATATCTAGAAAAATCTTAAAAATTAAATATTTTATTCTATATATAAAAAGTTTATAACTAACTTGCGGTGACAGTTCGAACTGCAGTTTTTGAGACTGAGACTGAGAGCAGTGTAACTGTAAGTTTGCGCGACGTAAAGACATATAAATAACATGGCTGTACGCCGCGCAAACTTACGCCGCACTCTCAAAAACCTGCAGTTCGAACTGCCACTGTAAAACGAAATCAATGCTTTGAATCCAAATTGCTGCAAGTAGTTCTTTCAAAAGCAACATCAACTACGTAACAGTTACTAAAACTTCAGAAGACAGGAGTATATCCACACAAAAAGATTGGAAGTACCCCTAAATAAAGACTAAACATAAACCTACTCAATCACTGCATCAGCATGAACATGGAACACATCTTGATTTATATGAATGCGCTAAGGCAATGTGAACACGACACATGTTCAATTAAACATGTTCAGTTGAGCAATCATTCAAAGTTCGTTTCACGATCACTTAAGCAATAAAATAGTCCATTAGCCCAATTGCCACATCCACTTGAACTTCCCCCATTGATTCCTGATTTTGATTCTTTTGTAGATTGACCCAATATGACCGAAACATGTTCCTCGGACCTCCAACAAGTTCTCAAGTATATCACAAAGCCCGAAACTGTCTTCTGTCGTAAGAGACAACGACGATAATCACATGATGATGATTTTTGAAAGCTCCTGATTTTAAACTTTATCGTATCATTGAACGTTTTAACTTGCTCCCTTAGAGACAAATCTTCAATTGCAGCGATACGTTAGACTTTGACAAATCGTACAAGTAGATAGGACAAGGTCTTTCTATTCCAACTTGAGAAATTAACATGGGAAGTTCGGTGGAGGGAAGCCGAGCAATTTCTGCGTCCCAATTTCAAGGTCTTTTTGCAGCTTGAAGGTTTGAATTTTGATGTAGGGTTGGTGAAGGATTGATGTAGGGTTGATGATTCAGTAAGAGAAAGTAACTTTTTTGGATATATCGCATGACAGACTTTGGCATTTGGATTGCAATCAGTGTGCACTGTGCAGATCGCTCGATGTATGGGACATGACAGCTCGATAAAGCTCGATAACAGATGCTATTGATCACGTGGCAAAGTAGCCATCTGACGCTTTTACTTCACTGATATTTACTTCATGAATTCGCACGAATCCAAACACAAGGAAATAATATATTTCCATGGAAATTATAACAATTCCGTGGAGGAAACGAGATCAGCAAAGGAGAATGTGCTATCAGTTTGACCGACGTAAGATGTCACAAAATCGTTGACATCTCTCTGCGAGGAATTTCTTGATAAAAGGCAGCTGAGTAGGATTTTTGGCTGCAATTCAAAGGGGTTCTTCGATTTTTGGAGACGAAAAATGCTGCAAGGAATTTCATTTTTCGGTTTAAAGTTTGTGGGGGCCGAAGGAAGGGGCGTAAAATTAACTTACCTCGTCAGAGATTTCATCTTCTAGCACGGAGTTTTCGAGCTCACTCCAAAACTTGTAGACACAGAGATACTCCAGGAATGTTAACTTATCTGGGAGGAAGAGGTGTTAAATGATTTAAATTAAATCAAGGTTTTGATGGTCAGTCTGTAAGGGGACAGCTGCTACAATGCAAGTTCATTTTGTAAATCATTTATCAAATTCAGCAACGTGATCTGAATAAATTGCAGTACTTTCCTATATCGAAAATTTCAAATTATGAATGTCAATTGCTGAAGAGATTTAAGACTATTATCGTTAGGACTGCAGTTGACAAGTTCGAAGATTGACTGCATCACAGGTGGTTCTATCACTAGTTTGGAGATACTGTGTATCACCCCAGACATACTTGGGTGATCCAAAGAATCAAACTTCCTCTGAAAGCGGTGAAACTGTCAAATTACAGTCAGGGCAAACATAGCGGATGAATCGAGTAGAATTGTCCTGAACGCAACCATCGGATTCGGACTAATTTCTGTGGGCCCCGGCGGCCCGCCCATTTCTGCTGGTTTATTTTGATAAATTTTTCTTTTGACTGAATAATAAATATCATAAAGTTTTGTAGTAAGGGCAAAATTAGCGGCCCTGTTCCAGTTCACTGTTCCGTGCTGAAGTGTTGAGTGACAGATTCTCGGAATGGGTGCATGGGATCTTCAATCAGCCAATAGGAGCCCGTGGTGCCTATCCCGTGACTCTGAACTCTGCCGGAGTAGTGCGCGGAACCTCACTCCCAATGACTCAGTTAAAAACTCTTGATGATATGAAGCTCTAGGAAAATATAGTGAGAATTATAGAGATTAAAATGATTCTGTTATTTTGCTACCTTCAGATTTCTGTTTACCCTGCCTGCAAATGCAATCACGGTTTATTTTCTCTACTTTCCACCAGGACGCTCTTTTGCGGCCGTAAAAGAGCGTCCTAACCACAAGACGATCGCAGCCGGCAACGAACTTCGATGTTTGCCCAACTTATTCTCATTATAGGCACTGATGATGTGTGAAAGCGAAAGATTTCTGCCTCATTTGATGAGAGTTTATGTATTTATTGGATCATTCAACTGTTTGGGAATTAAGATTGAAAACTGAAAACATTCATCATACCATGGTCCATTAGGTTTATTTCGAATCAGGGAATAGATTTCCAATAACATGGGAGAGAATGAAGACCTGGACTCAGAAAGTTCTTCAGGCACATTTACGGACTGGAGTCTCATGGAATTAGTACGAACCAGCAACCAACGTATCTGAGCCGGAGCAGACGGGGGAGTAAATGAGGATCAAAATCAGCCAGGACCCTCAGGACCTCAGAATTAACTGCCAGAACTGATACTTGAAACAACATTAGATGATAAGTCACAGGCTCATGAAACAATATCGATAGAATCAGTGGTGGATGAAAACTCTAAGAAGGAAACATTAGAATCAAAACTCGAATTTCACAAGGAAACAAGTGCCAAGTGTAAGGTTAACCTCTGGTTAGACCAACAGCAAAGTTCACTTAATAGGCCAAAGCGCTTGAAATCGGAAGTAACGGTCCCGGAGAAGACCAGAGAAATGTGGCGTAGACCCCAGCAACCACCTAAAAGGAGGATTTGCCGCATTCCTAGATGGGATCGTCTTCCCGGACCAGCCCTGCTGAATCAAGCTCCCGAAAAGCAGATTAGAGAACAAGAAGAGCATCTGCTGAATGAGCTGGGCCACGCTGAAATAAACTTACCACACATGAGGAATCAGGTCTTTGAAATACAAGCACGGATGTTCCGGGAAGTAGCAAGGTTCGGAAAACAAATGAATAATAACAGCATGGTTGACAAGCAGAGATACAACATCAAAGCATTCTGTGGGCCTGCCATTGATTTTATCAATGAAATATATGGTTTGCCCAGGAGATATCAGGTCATCCAGCTCAAAGACCTGATTAGAAGGCTCAAGTTTGTCAACCATGAATCTCTCTACAGGGATTTGGAAGCAGTTTGATTTATAAGCTTGATGAGTCTCGACCCTCGACCAACGTCAACACACTCTCAGTCCAGATTGGTAACTTTTCGAATTAAATCCAGTACCAATCCAGTACCAATACTCACAGAGTTGTTGGACATACATACGTACTTTTTGAACGCTTTTTGTGAATTAGACTGGGTGTGCTCAGGAAATCTGCTACCTGCCCCATGCGCGTCTCCTTCCAGCTCAGTAATGATCAGTTTTGGTGTACAACAGTGTAAAAACTAAATGAAGACAATTAACATAAATGAAGACAAATAACATAAACTTTATAGCATAAATTTAAATTTTATATTATATGTTTTATCTGAATTAAATGATAACTTTATAATTTTTGGGCCCCAGAAAGACAATTTATTCTGCTAGGATGGAAGGTGAGTTGTGGCCCCGTCCCTTTTTGTATTTTTTTGAAAAAAAATGTTCCTTTTTTAATAAATAGTATAAAATTTTGTAGGAAGGGCAAAGTTCGCGGCCCTGTTCCAGTTCACTGCTGAAGTGTTGAGTGACAGATTCTCGGGGTGCCGGGTGCGTGTATACGGATCTCCAATCAGCCAATAGGAGCCCGTGGTACCTATCCCGTGACTCTGAACTCAGCCGGAGTAGCGCGCGGAACCTCACTCCCAATGACTCAGTGCATTTAAAATATGAAGTTAAATCTTGAAATGAAGCTCGAGGAAATGTATTGAGAAACATAGAGAAAAATCGATTCTGTTATTTCGCTACCTTCAGATTACTGTTTACCCTGCATGCAATCACGGTTCATTTTATTCTCTACTTTCCAAAAAATATAAGGCGGCACCGCACATTTGACATTTCATTATCTCCCCATGCCTTGCAATGCAACTATTTACGCCCGACATTTTAAATTTCAATGATAATCTGACAGAACACATCACATCAAGGTATTGAGAATGCTATATTTACCATGAGATCAGGAAAATCATGTGTTTAGGTCAACAGACCTAATCTTTACACAGAGGTAGAGTTCTTTCGTAACACTGACATCATTAGCCCCATCAGTACCAATAAAGAATCATCAGCAATGAATTGTCAGTTCTTACCCTAAGAGAGTTGAGCTTTGCGTCCAGTTTGGAGAAGTCAATGTCTGTATCCTGGTAGAGGTGCCTTGCAAGACTAATCACCACGATGTACTCACAGAGATCAACTAGACCGTCCTTGTTCACATCCATCACCTGTGATAATTAGGCGTAGTCAATAGTCATCCATTAACACAGCACACCTAGGGGTTCATTTCAGTGTAGAGTGACCGACTCGTAATCAGGCTTAATTTCATACGTGCAAGTTTTTAGGGATAGAAAAGGTTAAGACGTAAATAGACTATGAAAGGTGCTTATTCAAGATTAATCTCGCCAGTGGGGTCCAACTCCTAGGTCCTTTTTTTATCTTTTCCCACAAATCGGACCATCCTACCTGTACAGCGAAGGAAGGGTCAGAGCACTCCGAAACTAGTTCCTCCGCAAGACTATACGGCAGTGTTTCGGACTGGAGGGAGATGGCTCTGAACCGCCTGCTGAGTTCCAACACACTGTCACGACCTAGCAGACTGCAGGGCGACTGAAATGAGGTGTTAAATGTGGTGTGTTGAAAATATAAATTGGGGATTTTTCATTATCATTCATGATTATGAACAAAAAATATGAAAAAAAAACTACTAAACTATTAGCCACTATTCATCATGATATCCTAGAAGAGGATATATTCCTTCTGAATTAGGCAGAACTGCAGAAGTAATTCTAGAATGATTACACAAACCAACCCACTGCAACGTATGCCGAACTACACTAACCCTGTAGTTGGGACACTTCCTGACAGTAATCTCGTTCATGACAATAGGTTGGGAGGACTGGGTTAGGAAAGCCTCGGAAGCCCCTGGCGTGGCACTGTTCTTCTTCCTGCTGTACACCGTGGCTGTGGCACTGGTCCTACTGCCCGACCTCCTGTCCTCCAACATGAGGGAGTCATGGAGGTGGTGTGGCGGGGACTGGGAGACCAGGGTCTGGTGTCCTCGGGGTATGTCCGGCAGCGTCTGGAGCGACTGCAGGGGAGTGAGAGCTAAGTTCTCAAGATCAAGAGACTTTTTATTGAGAGACTTGTGGGTACTAGGTTTCAGTAAGGGGCACAGGGTGGTTATCTGTAGAGACCAGATTTTGGTCTTAACATGAGTAGGAAATAAAGACTTGCATCAGGTCGGAGTATAATTTGAATAAATGATTAAAATGGATTATTACCCTCCCGTGGCTCAAACTCCAGTGTGATAATTATCGATATATCACTCCTTTATAGGACTACTGAACAGTGGCGGAATAATAGCAGAAGAATATCGAAATAAATTGTTGATTTTATGATAATCTATAAAAACGCGAATTCAGACGAGGGTCGTATGGTAACTGTTTTGTCTATAAAATTAATTCATGAGCGATTGTGATATCGAAAATTGTCAAACTCGGCTGACGCCTCGTGTGATAATTTCGATATACCCCATTCGTTAATCGTACATTTGAGCTTCTTTTAGTGACCGTGTAAGTTTACGGTCTCCATTGAATTACAGTGTAAAAAGCTTAAAATGAAATTAGATTTTATAAAGGAGCACTCAAAATCTACTTAAACGTTGAATTCGGACGAGGTCGTCAGACCCGAGTGGGAAGAAATACTGTTGTTTGGTCAGAAAATAGTCGGCCATAGCTATTTCCGGTCGGGGGTATAATCCGGTTCCATGATCTCAGCTGTGACCATACCTTCGAAATGATACGGAAGATAGCTTATTGGGATTAAAGATGTGATTCATACCATATCGCTGCTTGAACGATGCTGTAACTTCAAGGAGGAACCAAGCATGAAGTACTCTTTTTCTGAGCGGTGTGGGACCACTCGCTGAAAAGGAATGTTCTGTCAATTGCCATGTGTTCAAAACGTCGTGCGCGCACCCTAAATGTTGAAGATATATCAAGATTTCATTTGGTAATCGGTAGCGTGCTGCGCGCGTACTTTTTCGCGTATTTAACAAACCCTATTCAGACCTGGTGTTGCCATTTCTCGTCACGTTCTTTTGAGAAAAATACGCGCATTTTTCTCTAGGAGCCAATACGCTGTACTTTTTCCCGATTTTTGCACGTTTTTAACAACCCTGGCTAAAGAACCATAACACATTCGGCTCCTCCAAGCGCAAAAAGAACCGGTACTGCAGCAGTACCTACCTCGATTGATGACCTTTCAATAAAATGCTGTATGCTGGGTCTTCGAGTGTTCAATTCGTGATTTTAGACACTTTCAGTATCTCTGGTGTCCATTAAATCTTTAAACCATTAAAAAATATTTGTTCCATTAACCCAATCTTATTAAACTGTGTTTTGTAGTTTCATGCTTTCATTGAGCGTCCTTTTGTCACACGACGCACTAATTCTATCGTGCGGCAGCGTGACGCACGGAACTTAGACAAAATGATCTCGTGAATCGTGATATTCAATAATGGTTTATTGATTTGTTGTAGTGTTACTTTGCATTCCCCCGAAAATCATAACACCATCACTGCTCGTGAAGTTGGAGTTAGTTCTCCACATATCTACCTTTTCAGTGGTTTCAACATTTAAACTTAAAGTGTATGTTATTATGATCCACCGACCACCCGCAGTAATTATCTACTTAAAAATTCTGTCCAGTTCAAATTCCTAATTCTAACTATTTGATTATATAACAATTACCAGCCTGTTCGACACAAAGACGTGCTATAATATTGCCTGCCACAGTAGGTACTTCAGTAGCATAGCAATACAATGCAGGCTGATGACATTTTCGTCCCTTCTCATCTCTCACCTACAGAAAGATACTGTCTGGTTACTTGGTGTATTATCACGATCCTAGTCGGACTTATCGGGTCAACCATCATCCTGCTGGTCACTTCCCAGCCTCGCGGTATATGTCTTGATCCTGTCAGCCTGGTGCTCATCCGAAACATTGCCGTCTGTGACATTGGTTTTATTCTCTTCGCATGCCTCCCTGTACTGGTAACGCTGACCATGAAAAGGTTCCCTCTGGCAATAGAAGCGTGCTACGTCATATCATACCTCAGGTCTCCCTGCATGGGCGTGGCCCTCCTACTGATCTGCTCCTTCCATGCTAACAAACTTTTTAGCATTGCCTATCCCATGCGAGCTCGGGTCATCAGAACAAGACGCGCCGGAATTACTATCAGTATAATTATGTGGTTCCTTTCTACTCCTGTCCTCGTCCCTAAGCTCATAATCAATCCGACGGACTTTGTGTTTAACAAAGAAGTTGTTTTCAAATGCCATTATGCTTTCCGAGATCCTGTATGGAGGACACTGCAGCCTGTCACGAGTTTATTCATGATTGCAATCCCCAGTATCAGTGTGGCGTGTACGACTGTAGCCCTCCTGGTGTTAGCGAGGAAGGGTGGGAGACTGAGGGCGGCTGGGGTGCTAACAGCTGTCTATGTTGGGGCTGTCTACCTCCTGGCATACTTTCCCATAGGCATCTTCAGCATACTACGCAGGACCGATGCTTACAGATCACATCCCAAATTCAGGCTATTTATTGGTGTTTACTTTTCTAAATTCGCCCACTTCATGACCTTGCTTAATGTAATGGGCAACTTTTTTATTTACTACACTTCTCTGGAGAGTTTTAGAATTGCAGTTAAACGCTATTTCTTTGCCTGTATCCGGAGAGAACCTGCTGTACTCATTCGTAATCAACACCCACCTACTCCTGGTATCAGGCTCAGGGTAGCAGCTGTTTCTCCGGAAAATCGTGAGTGACAATATTTTTCGAATGCAGCAATAACAAAAGGTCAATTCGCTTTAAAGTTTCTTGAATTCCCACTATCAGCTGCTAATAATATGGAGAAAGTGAGAAAATTCACAAAGTTTGTCATTTCTACTATAAGCGAATCACGTGAAACCACTCGTGCTAAAAATACTGTATTGTTGTACGAGAATAACAATTGACCTGTCAATGCAACTGGGTAGGTGTGAATTTTCGTAGCATTTGGTAAGAATTGAAAAACAGCTGTTGTAAACACCACACGCCTCTTGTTGTAATACTTTTCAAACTTCTAATAGGATTTCAAAAGTTCGAGTAATCATGTTCCTTCTCGTACTGTGCATCTGGGGGCTGATCGGGGCAATAGACTGTGATGAAATCGATGAAGAGGAAGTCAACTACGAGGATTACAAGATAATCCGTGTGCGACACCCCAGTGACTCGCTGATTGATTACATCGAGGCGCTGGTTGAAGCAGAGAAAGTTGATGTACTAACCCGAGGTTTGGACAACACTATGGATCTAATGGTGCCTTCGGAGTCTCATGACGTCATCAAGACCATCACCAGTTCCTGTGGTGAGGTGCAAGTCCTTCATGAAAACATGGAGGGCGTATTGGACGATGTGGACAGTTTGATGACATGCAGTAGAACGAAAAGAGAGAAAAGATCGGGCAGCTACAACTTCCCACGATTTTTCAAATGTTACCACGAAGTGGAAGGCCAACATAAATTCCTGAAGGAACTAGCTAATGCACATCCCGATAAAGCTGAAACATTCAGCATTGGTACGTCCTACCAAGGCCGAGACCTTCTGGCGATCAGGATTAGTGAGAACGTGGGCAGCTCGCACAATAAACCAATGATATGGATTGATGGCAACATCCACGGCAGAGAGTGGATCTCATCCACAACAGCCCTGTGGATTGCTGGAGCTCTGTTGGGGGTTGTGGATAATGTCCAAACAGACGAAGTCCTGAGGAAGTACCAGATTGTAATCCTGCCCATGAGTAACCCAGACGGCTATGATTACTCTAGAATGTCTCGGCTTACCAGATTCTGGAGAAAAACCCGGAGTAAGATTGATTGCACGTTGTCAGAATGTGCGAAGGATATCAACAACGTGTTGTGCCGTGGTGTGGACCCCAACAGGAACTTTGACGCGGGTTTCCAAACTCACAATGACAAGTGTTCAGAAAGCTGGCCCGGGAAGTCAGCTTTCAGCGAGAAGAACACCCAAGCAATGCGGGACTTCCTGTCCGCTAACATCGACAAGATAAACTTGTACCTCAGCTACCACTCCTACTCCCAGCTGTTCCTGCGACCGCTGGGCTGGAGGTACGTGCTGGGCCAGGAGTCATGGGACCACCAGGTAGCTGGGGAGGCATACACCGCAGCTGTGAAGGACACGCACGGCGTCGAGTATGACAGTATGCGGAGTATGGAGCTGTACCCCAACCACGGCACCTCCATGGACTGGGTCTACCTCCAGGGGGTGACCCACTCCTACACTGTCGAGCTGAGGGATAAGGGCGAGCACCTCTTCTTCCTGCCCAAGGACCAGATCCAGCCTTGCGGAGAGGAGAATCTGAGGGGATTCCTAGCGCTGGTGGAACAGCTGAAACAGGACTAGGCGCGATTCACTTGGTGTGCGAATAGTACAGAGATCAATGCTTTTTGTTTGATTTTCTGTTGAGGGACTGGGAGGGACTGAATCTTTGATGAAAGATAAATGTTAAACGATAAATGTTAAATGAATTTTAGTAGCTCAAAGCTGCCGACGGAAAATTGTGTTTATAAATTTCAAATAGTGTTTATATATTTCAAAAAGTGTTTATAAATTTCAAATAGTTGAAAGAATTCATTTTAAAAGCAACCAGAGCATTTTAAGGCTTAGCTGAGGCTGGCGACAGTTGTCGCCGTTACGCCGCCCCTCGGCCTCCCGACGACCACATTGGAATTTGGAAATGAGCCAGCAGATTTTCTCAAAATCTCACATGTGGAACAACCTGAAACCTCAACGATGGCTAGGGGTCAGAGCAGATAATCAGACTAGCAAAAATTCCAAAGTAGGCTATGAATTTCGTTCGAACGGAAACCACCGTCCGGGCTGTTCCACTGGTTTCCGATTTCTATTCGGCTCGTTCCGCATTGAAAAAAAGTAGCCACATGAAAATTTTGTTAGAGGTGATGGGTTTTTTAAGGTCAAGTTAAATGAAAACGGACTTAACAGCAGCAAGACGACCTAACACACAAATAAAGGACCTCAATTTACCCGCGACTTATCGCGCGCGGCTAGCAGGCGTTTGGTTGCAGTGAATGTTTTTTAGGGTCCTTGTTCTTAGCTACATGTTCTCGCGCGCGCCGTACATGTTTTAGCGCCAAACGTAATTCAGTAGATGTTCTAGCCCAAAAATGTCATGATTTTACAGGAGTTGTACCTATTGATCCTCGACAGAGCATGCGGCGCGTTCCGTAGCTGGACACGGACAAGCTCCTACGAATTTCTAAGAATATCTGTAATCGATATCATGATACGGACATGAGGTTATTCAAGCTAGTAGACAATTGGGCGTAATCAAGCGTCCACTCTGCTCAATTAAAATTACGTCAGCCGAACCGCCTAAAACATAGAACGTGACATCGAACAGACATATTGCAAGCCGCAAAGCCACAGGGAGCTCTTTGTTGATTCTTTAATTGAAGGAAATTCCGTAAAATCCATGACAAGAATGGAGAGGAACCTCTTGTAAAATCCTGTAAAATCCTGACACTTTTATGACAAAAACGCTAGAACACCTTCTCACGTAATTTGTCAAGACACAGTCAAGTTTTATGAGTTTGCAGTCACATCAATGACAAAATCAGACAACCATCTATGATCTAATTCCCCTAAAAGGCAAACCACAAACAATGTTTACTGAATGGCAAATTAAATAGCGTCAATGTGTACCCCTTTCCCATTTCGTGACGTAAAAACATTTAACAACTACCTTTATCCTGGCGTCATGATTCAAAATGTTGATATTCTACAAATTAGAAAGCTGTCATTTGTTAGCATTAAATAATGATGCGTGAATCAAACTAATTTAGGAAATTAAAGTGTGGACAGCGAAGGGTGACGTCAAAATGAAATTTGTAGTGTCGGACTTTATTGGCGTACAAGTAGTCAAGTACTCTGGGGTGTTCTGTATTTCATAATTGATTTAGTGTGTGTGGACACTTAATGCAAGCCACGTATTCAGATCCTTGGCTCTGAAATAATATGGACAATGTGGGACACTGGTGCCGGTGCTTACTGCTTCTCTGATACCCTCTGAGTCAAGGACCAGGATATTGTGATATTGTCATACCAGGGTCCAGGTGTCAGCACGGAGGACTGTTCACATCGTGGCTGTCGCTGATGCCTCAGAAACACTGGCCATGCTCTATTCTCCAGTTTACAGCCTCTTAAGAATTGCGATGGATCAACAAGCGCATCCAGGAGTCAAAGTGGTTTGTGGAAGGTCTCGGTACAGAGGGTATAAATAGCATTCAGCTGATGAAATCAGTGAGAATTATAACAGCCACCCTTTGTATTTTCTTCTCCTTTATTGTTTTTTCTATCAGCAACAGTTATGGCAGATTTGTTAGCCGTTCTTTCTATTACAACCATTCAACACAATAATTTATACTGGAAACATAGGATCAGCAAGAAGTAGAAAGCCCAAACAAACTAGTGTTGTAACAATGTATTTGAAACAAGTCTGCAATTATTTAATCTCAGACTCACCATAGAATGTCTGAGCCTCTCTTTAGCTCCCAGCAACATTTCATTCTCCATCCGGTGCCTATCTCGTGGTGACAATTGGTAGTTCGGAGTCAGGCGACCCTCAGTGGGAACAAATTACAGAAATCAGTTGTCTATAACCTCGAATTACAACATAACGGGAAAAACCTTCAAAAAGCGAAATCCTTAATTACTGTAGTTAAATGAGTAATTTTGCAACAATCAAGTCCAACTGAATATGAATTTCATGAAAACCTGAATTACATGAATGGTCTCATGAATGATCTCAATGAATGGATTGATCAGCTTACAGCACTTCTGTACTGTGGTTGGAACTGTGGTTTGTACTGTAGTTTGTTGCTAAAAATACACACTTACGATGAAGGAATGAACTGGAACTTACAACAAATCTGTTAGAGGCTACAGGTTGTTTTCTGTACCCTCTGGCTGGCACATAGTAATCGTTGTGTAGCGATGGTAGAGTCACTGATATCACTTGGGTTCGGGCACTGGAAAGAGTTGAAATTTCGATCATAATTGGCATTTAATTTAAATGTAATTAATAATCCAGATACTGTTATATCTCTTGAAGGTAAAAAAGGTATAATTATTGTGAGTTAGGGTGAGTTGTGGCTCGCAACACCATGATAATTATTCTCCTTTTAATGTGCTAAAGCTCAAATAGAAAGATTCTAAACGCCGACGTTGTCACTCAACACAATGCCATATTTTGATCTTGTGACTTGTGTAATCATGCATAATATACATACAGGTTGGGTGTGAAGTGCGACTAGTTATCACGCGCATAATTATCGTGTATAGCTGCAGTCCAAGCCATGAAATGAAGTTCAGTGGTTGCCAAGAACTCGTCAAGAATTTTAGAATTTACTCAAAACCATTCAGAAATTTACCAAATTCTCTAAGAATGCGTCATAGACCCGCACCAATCGGGTCCGTGTGGGGATATTTTCTGAGAAGCCCGGGTGAAGTACCTTTGCGGTTTTATAGACTCGCAGCCCCATGGGTAAGGGTCTTATTTTCAAACCAACATCTTCATCCTTCCCGATTAGGTAAGGTCCATTTATTATAGACACCAATAAAAACTTCATGGGTGTCAACTGTCTATAACTCCCTCAAATTAAGGAAACTGCTCGAGCTAGTTTCTTACGGCATTTTTAATAACATTTCAATAATTCAGCAATAATTCCGAAATTAAAATTTTTCGCTCTTTTCATCAATAAAAAGTTGTTATAAAAACATGCAACCTGAATATGCGTTACTCTAATTAAAACCACGTGAGGTTATTATTTAAATTACGCATAAATAAAGTTTTGTAAGTTATTGTTATTCGTGATATTTAAAAAGGCATCATTAGGAGGCAAAAAGCCGCCGACGCGAGCAACGGTCATGTTAAAAGTGACTTGAAAATAACTTTAAAATCACCTCAAATATTGCAGACTTACCTACAGAGTGAAAATAAGAAAATAATGTTTGTCGTGACGAACGAATTATCATTAGGAAAACCTACAACCTGAACTCACTATCGCAATCAGTTCCTCTTCCGAACTTACTCTGCCTAACCTGCTTACAAGATAAATATAATGATCACAGTGCACTGCTGACTGCAGTGAGTTGATGACGTTATTAAAACCACCTCTTTCTCACGCGCAGGGTTCATTGTGCAGTGTTTACAGCAACTTGTAGAGATGACACAGCAGTATACCTCCAGGTGGAACGTTCTAGAAGGAATAGCTCCCTGTGTGTACTTTAAAACAGTAATTTGCAGGGTAACAGGGATTCAGTAATAATAAGTTAATGCCCTCTCATCAGACATGGACAGATCTTTGTAACATCATGTAAAATCCTGGGTCACAAGTTAATAACAGACGACTTAATGTGATGGCATCATCACATTTTAAAGTGGTGGGCTGATGGCCTAAAACCGCCTAATTTCCAGGCACGACCACTCGCAGCTTCGTGTACACACGCTCACATTTCAGGTATATCATCACAGCGGCTACGAGGGTAGTGGTATTATGCCGCATTAAGTCCCCCAGGAATAGCAACAATTAGACTGTTAAAACTCTGTGATGTCGTAAGAGGTAAGTTAGCGGGCGCCACAAATTCCTCCACGAGTTTTACTGCGTGAATTATTAGATGAGCATGAAGACTTTCATATTTCAACGACCAGTTCATCACTCATCAGGTGGGTGAGTGGCCGGTTCCGGGAGAAATAATAGTTTGGCGGGGTATATTTCAGACGCAAATAAATAAGGACGCTATGAAACCACTTCAAGTATAACATTATCATCGGGGTACCATGATCCAAGATAGAGTTAATGTTGCTTTTCTCGCAGCCCCCTACTGGAATTATCCTACTGGAGATACTACCATTTTAACACTTATGTGCTCTTTGTTAGTTTGTTAGTGATGTACCTGCATTAATGGCGGGTAGCAATGAATCAATAGCCTAATATCAAAGCCTTATGTACTCCAACGTGTTTGTTCCATTATTCACCTGCAGTCCTTGGTACACCTGAGGTCGCACCATACATGCTCTAAGTTACCCACTAATAGGTAAAGTCAAGAGGTGATTTGGGACGATATTTTATGATCATTTCTGGGGGTTGATAACTATCTTTAAAAGTTTGGAATAGACTTTAAGGTATGTTTGGAAAACGTGAATTGGGTGGTGGAAGGTAAACCTTCATTCGAGTATTCGTTCTAATTTGAAATTTGTAAGGCGAACCAAGTTCAGGAAAGTAAGCCTCAATATATTCAATATTATTTTGTTACTACGAATGTTATAGCATTATATTATGTTTGTTATACCCACTATTAGCAACATATTCTATACGTTGTACACAGGAGTAATTAAGTCATACTGTACTGATAAGTGAGTGATAACACGCAAGGTAGTTTAGCAAGCTGTTCTCGTATGGTAGAAAGTACACAGTGACGTACTTATCATAGGTTAAAATGGAGAGAAGTGGACCCTAAATTGCAAAGCAACCATACAGGCAATGGCTCTATTAGTGTAGTTAAATCACAACTAACCAATTTATTAGCGTTTGGGTCGAAAGTCAAACTTGTAAAGGCGTGTTCGGACGTCATCCATTCACCGTTCTAAACCAAAATAATGACATCACCTTCATTTCTAAATGCCAATTAAAATTCTAAAGAGTTGAGTATACGGAAAGAAATAAGAAAACGCTTTGCTTCTAGCTTTCTAGAACCAATCTTATTCTAAAATAATTTTTAAATTCTAATTCTAATACCTATCTAAAATCATTTTCGATTCTATGGGACCATTAATTGCATTAACCACATTTCACCTGTGCAGTTCAACTGTTCAAGGTTTTTCAGCTCAAAAATTTAGGATGAATTTGGCATACTGACAAACACTGGGTCAGGTTGACAGAATTTCCCAGATAATTCTATAGATAGCCCGATAGCCATGATATACATCCTGTAAGTACTCATTAAGTCATAAGAACTCCATTGGAAGATGGGTGTGGTCCCGCACTCCAGCTGCTATAATACACTTTTAATATAACCACTACTACCAGGCTTAACAATCCTCCTGCCTTCTCTCAGCAGCATATGTCACATAACCACAGTGCATCTGCAACTGCCTATAACGACAAAGGTTCCCCGACTTCCAAAATACAGTTCACTGTATTAAATACATAGACACGCGCCTATCGGGTCCATTTTGGGATAATACCAGAGGGCGTAAGCCCGAGGGATGTATCCGGTTTTGGTCCGAGCCCGTAGGGAGAGGGTCTAAACCAATATGGACCCGATCAGCCAAGTGTCTTAACATTATAGACCCGCATGAAAACGTCAGAGTGTTCTATAATTAAACTGTAAAATTGAGCTCCATACAGAGAATCCCCGTATATTTCCATCATAGGCAACACGTCATCCATATGTTCACATATCTTATACCATTACATTTATCACATTTAATAAGACATTACTAGGTATCAAATGTACACGGTTCTACTTGTACTCAGTTACTCATTACAACATGATGGTCAACAGACACGCCTTTTCAGCAACACGTCAGTTTTGTCTGCAAAAATTCACGTGTTTGGAAAAGTTTAGTTTTAGTAATACCATAGGGAAGGAACTGCATTGTATGCATACCTCCCTGCTGTTCTTGCATAGAACCAGTAAGGTTACGTCATGCGTCATGATGTTGAAATTTCTAGAAATAGTGCCTTATGTTGTCATGATTGCTTGATCAATGATTATACCAAAATTCTAGAAAATGTTTGCGTCAAAGGAACAGATTGACGAATAGCTCACGCCTCGAGACGGCAGAAAAGCGTGTTTTTGCAAGTAAATTTCTTAGAAATTTCACCACTCGGGCCAATATTTTTGCAATCGAAATCAAATACTCAATATTTTAATAGTATTTTGCGACGCAATGAAATTCAAAAGCGTCGAGTTTTACGTCAATGTACCCTTTTGTAATGGTTTGAGAATAGAGAATTCTTCTTTGGCTTTGTGATTGAAATTTGAGAAAAAGAAGGAAGAAAAAAGGGCGAGGTGTTAAAATGGGTGGCGGATGCAAGGAAACGTACTCATGAAGTCATGAAGAACGTTTGTAGGGAAATTGAAAAGATGAAAAAGCGATGATTGGTGCAGTCACAGTGTTTGGTGACAGTGCGCAGGGGTGTGCAGTTCTTACTTTCTTATGTTTAGTGTCAGAGCGCAGTTTTGAGTGCAGTTACTGTGTTAAGTTACTGTGTACAGTTACTATGTACAATTCCAGTCCACAGTTATAGTGCTGATTCTCTGAATAGTCCACAGCTATAGATATCGCATCATGAACCAACTGTTTTTGATCTTGCCACTGTCCAATGCCTTGGAGTATATACTTATCAATTACTGAGTATGCACAGAACATGATAGACTGTCTTGTGTACCTGTGTGTTCCAGTGCTAAGACGTGGTTTAAAATTGAGATAATATCTTTGTATTCATACAATAGTGCTGTGGCAGTCATAGGAAGCATGTGATGGTGTATTATTCTATTACATCAAGTAGTTTTATTGTTTTATTTAAATTCTCACACTGTTTTCCGCTGGTTCCCGTGATATTTCTATTAACGGCAGCCCGCGGCTGGTACCAACACAGTATAGATCTACATGTAAAATGTTGGACAAAGCTGTGAATATTGTTTTAAAATAAAACTACTTCATGCTGAGCTGTATACAGGAGCTTTTCACGGTAATTGATTAACATTCCGATAAGGGGGAATGGTGATATTCGACTTCTCGGCAATAATTATTGGCCGACAACATGACGTCAGCAAAAACATTCAACCCAACTGAAGCACTGCCGGAAGCGTCTATCGGCTTGAAACTGTCAGTCCATAGAGCGTGCTGGCGACACTCCAAGTACTGAAAGTTTCAAGTTGATAAGTGCTCCCGACTCTAACCCAGGGAAGTTGCAATTTGCAAAAATTCTATTGTTGGTAAGTTTTAATTTCCTTTTCCGAGGGTTGAGCGCAGCGTTGTTCCTAAAAGTTCAATTTGTTCCTTATGCATCTCGTACTCACTTGCACTACTCACTAAGCTCATTATTGGATGAGGTTGAGACCATGGTTAATTACTTCCGAATTTCCATTAAAATTGCTGTAACTCATTGTTGTGACGTGTGACGTAATGATGTCTCAATTCAGTTGATAATGGAACTATTAAGCCCACACATAACACTCTCATAACAGGGCAGACTACAGAGTCTGGGAGAATAACAATGGCGGGTTGGCGGCTATGAAGATCGCATATGATTCACGCGCAACATAGAGGGCTGGTGACGTCACTCCGATAATTCACGTGTTTTAAAGCTTGTAATATGCGACCTGTAGTCATCTCTACTCCTCTTCATTATGTGCTATAAATAGCTGTATTGCTGCACAGATAACCACCGCCTTATAAGATAGGAATGTGGAGAGTTAGTGAAGACATGAGGATGAGGATGAATATTCTAATATTGGGCCTTCTATCAAGGTTTATAAATGGTCGCCCTTCCGAAAGTGTGTCTCGCTTAATCTCAAATCTAAAGCAGTGAAGTACTTGCCCCAGCAGTTCTCACATCACCACTTTAACCAGGTCTATAAGAAGATCAGACTACCACGCAAAGGATCAGAACTTTGTGTAATTTTACTAAGATCAGCCCTGCTCTGTGTAGCACTTGGGTATCTACTATCTCCGAAACTCTCCATTCTTAAGTTCTAACCTTTCATGTCAACAATTCCCCTTTTAATTCGTCAAAATGACGTCACTACCCACTCTGAATAGTCAGTATCTACTGCACTGGGTAGTGGGTATAATGAATCTCTGAAATCCATTCTCAGAATCCACTCTGAGCTGGTTCCTCTGTGACATCACAATATCATTGTGCGTGTGTCACAGCACAGTAGTATGTAAGATAGTGAGATACTACCGTATGTTAGATACAGGCTATATTCAGTACATTATTATATCTGAATTCATCTGAACATATGGTAGATCTGAGTAATATTCGGAGCACAGGAGTCATTGGTGCTCATCAGACCTTATTTAGACTACCCTCACAGAGAGAGAAAACATACAGTGGTTTCTTTACTGAAGAGTAATAGTGGCAGTACCGGCATTATGTTACAGTAGGTTACCTTGTGGGACTAAGAACCAATGCTAACACTGTTCTTAGGATTCTTAGTGGTGGTGATCTTTGATCCACAGTGTATCTATTATGGTGTATGGTATAGGACAATGATAGCGTAACTGTGTGTGTCATGTAATGTTAGATAATAGGTATAGAATGAAGATAGAATGAAGATTAGAGGACTTTAATATGGTTTACAAACCCTCATCTTACACTGTATAGTACATTCTCAGGGTAACATACGGACTGCAAACTTGAAATGATGTCATCACCACAGCTTTAAGTGGGAAACTCATGACGACGTCATCATAAAGTGATACATTGATCAAGTATAACTGATTATTTTCGCGAGCGAACGGGGCATAATGGCATATCGTTATTTCAATATAAGAATATAATTTCCATTGAGCCCTGAACACAAAACGTATCCATTTTACTAACCTTACTTTTCACTAACCCTACTGAACACTAAACCATTGTAAACACACAATGTCCGGAGTGTATAATGAGCGTGTGTGTGTACTTACTGCCTACTTGGAAGCTGTATGGTGGTTTGGGAGTCGTTACAAATCACCGTGCTTTACGATGACGTCATTGCGTGTACACAGTTTAAAATATAATGTGGCTCTTAACAACGCCAAACAATGGTGAAACATCATGCTTACAGCTTAGTAAGTTACTACGAGTATTTGAGTGCTGGGGTAAAGGATATACTATACCGGGCAGGGCACAGCTTTGAGATGCATATTGAACGAGGGCACCCGAGTTTTACATGCACAGTATGCATCGGGTCGATGTCCGGTTTCGTAGTCAACCGCATGAGCATGCATATCATGCATCTCAAAGAGAACGGACTTTGTGATATTCCTATGTCTTAAGTTTATTAGGTCATGTGAGGGGTGAAATTTTACAAATTATTTTACGCTCAAAATGGGCTGATAAAAATCATTGACTATTGTATTATTCAGCAGGGGGAGTAGAAATTTATCTCGTCCTGGTAGAATTTGAGTTCCTAAACCCTCAGCTCAATAGTTTCTAGAACCAACTTCTAACGTCCGAATTGTGGGGACTTTCTAAGCTCTTCAAGAACCTTCACTATAATATGTAACAGTGGAACAGTGCCTAGACCCTGACACAGTGAAATTCAACGTTGAGCAACGTCTCCAATTGCAAAATATTTCACATAATTTCCGTATGATAAAATATGATAAAATGACACATGATATTACCAGAGATTCATGGAGTTCCTACCAATATGTAACATGTGACAAGATAAGAATTACTTATTAAATGTTTACATCACCAAGACCACTTGCAAACGTCACATCGTTACTAGTTGTATAGAATCAAAGGTGAAACGTATCATTATGATTTGAAAACAAATTAGCTAATTACCATGACATATTAGTTAATTACCAAGATATCAAAGATATGATTTACCGGGTTCCTTAATAGGTTAACTGTTTAAGGAGGATTCACAAGGCAAATGGTGACTCAAATAGATCTTGAAAAAGGTAAAATCTTTCAGCCGTAAGCTAGTAAGCAGATGGGACTGTAGCTGGTCTGGCTGGTGGCATTGGGACAAATGGCTGTACATCAAATCTCATGAAGGGCAGTGACGTAATTATCTATGGCGGATGGTCCCTTTTGTGGGAAGTCAGAAGAAATTCTTTTCAGCAAGTCCAAACATTTCTTTATACTTTTTTATTTTTATATATATTTGCGGACATTAATAAGTTAAAATCATAAAAGCATAAAGTGAGAACATGATGCAATATATTGAAATATGACCTGCAATAAAAATAAATGTGATGTAATTGTGGTTGACGCCACCAGTTAGCGGGTGGTCCTGCATTGACTGTAATGCAGTGAATGTAGGGCAGTGGAAGGGTGGGGCTCAGGCTGGGACATAGTTGGTGTATGGTCTTCCGTCAACTCCACAAAATGTGACAGATGGTGGTCAAATATTATTGCGCCATCCGGATGCGCCCTCCGGTTGGCAAGTGTTAAACTCATTGGATACCTTATTGGCCTTTATTTAACCGGCCCTTAAGGACAAAAACGACTTTGAGATTTTTGTCTAAAGGGCCGGTTAAAAAAAGGCCGGTTAACGTGGGGCCGGTCAAATTAAAGGCCACATAATTCTGGTAAAATTAAACTTTTAAGACTTGGCCTATTTAGTGTTAAATTCACTGGAAGATCATTATATAACACGATTATGACCTAAATCATAATATTAGACCGGGATTCGGGTCTTTTGTTGCAAATTATTAACTTTAAATGTGATTTAGTGGTCATCTAAGAGCATAAAATCCTTGATCTGGTAACCACCAGAAAAATTTTTGCCCAAGGGGCCGGTTAAAACGGTTCAAAATGATTCGATTTTTGTCCATAGGGCCGGTTAAAAAAAGGGCCGGTTAAAAAAAAGGCCGGCTAAATAAAGGCCAATAAGGTAATGCAAAAATGATTTTTATATACTGTAGCACGTCGGGATGAATAATCGGGATGAATAATCCCATAGACATAGAAATTTTCAAATTTCTATGCTAAGATCTCGATCACTGGTATGTGCGAAGCCATGGTGCCTTACTTCAGGATGTTAGCTGCTTCCTGATTTCTGATGTAAGAATAACCACACGCAAATTATAGCTATTGATATAATGTGCTAATTCCAATGAATGATTATATTGCACTCATTCCAAAGTTCTTTTGTCTCATTGTGCTATTCATTGTTAACGGTTTCGTGACGTTACAAAACCAGTGACGTCAAGAACTAGAACATTGAGTAAGTTATAATTCAACGGTGAGTAAGAATACCAAAAGTGAAACAAAACTGAAAATCAGAAACCTCTCAAATCACGTACACTGCCAACACAGAAAGGAGTGGCAGGATGGATAGTGGATACTTATCATATACCGAGTAGATCCTATGAAATTTTGAAAATCAGGGAAATTAACAAGTCATCAATCCATTTAAACTAAGACCTAATACCAAATAATTACCCATATGGTGTAAGGCTTTATCTTATTAAGCTTTTGCACTGTAATTTTGTGGTGACCGTATATTTAACACTGTCCCTCAAACGACTGACGAGCGACGAAATAATGGGGCACTAACACTTAACACCTGGACCTACTGTACCGAGCCGCACAACGTTTTCTGTTTTACTGACCTGAAGGAACCCCCGACAGATGCCGGCTGGTCGAGTGTCGTCAGAGGTCGGAGAGTCAGGGAAACAGGAGTTGGGAGAGGAGAAAGCTCCGAAGTCATCTGAAATAGTGAGGTGGTTTTATTAAGATCATGACATCATTTTGATCGTGCGTCAAATCTATTTAATAATTATTTGACTTCTTTTACTATAGTGACACCTGAACGATTACGACTCATTTCATGAAATTCCAATCACCTTTGTAAGTTTGTAGTCTTACAGTCTGTACATATTAAGTCCTAAATTCCACCCAAAATGCTTAAAATTATTAATTGCTCATGAATGTATGAATATTATGTTGCTTTATTTTTGCCACAATATCACGGCAGAAAGTCACGGACAATGCGACCTTTCAATAAAATGTACACAGAGAGAGAGAGAGAGTGAGAGTTCGTCCTAATATAGTCAAGATGCTTGATGACTGTTTAATGAGCATTACAATCTACTAAACTTTTACTATAGAGTTTATAATATCCACATTCTAATTGTTGGAGTGTTTTTCAGCACACAAGAAAGAGAAAAAGAAAAACTTCGCTTGCTCGCACTGGCGAAGCCCAGCATAACATGCAACTAATCGAGGGAGATAGAGAAGTGTCGAGCATATACCATTATCATAATATTATCATAACATCCTAGATTAGTGCATATTGTAGCTCGAATTAGAAGAAACACTCTGCAGCATTGAGCAATGAGCAGCTAGTGGCATTTTCTTAGTGATAGATCAGGGATCTATGGAACTAGGGGCAGTATCAAACTGATAATATGGATTTAGAGAACTAGAGAGATAGATTGATTTAGAGAACTAGTGGTATCATCGTACTGATTAAGTAATAAGAGAGATCTAGAGAACTAGAGAACTAGTGACATTATCAAACTGATAAGAGAATTCTAGAAAACTAGTGACATTTTCAAACTTCTTGATAAGATCCAAAGAACTAGTAGCATTATCAAACTTATTGGGAACATGTATCTCTTCAGTTTGCTATATAGAATCAGGGTGTTCCACCACTCCCTTGTCAGTGAATAGATGCACTAAATTACGATAGAAATAATGAATTAATACTAACGTGACAGTTGCCACATCACACAACCCCTCCATCTCACCTTCTTGAGACTCCTGAGAGGCGAGCCTCGGAAGCTGTGCACGGGAAGCCAAGGTCCCTCCATATCTACATCTACTGCTTTAACAACAGGGGACGCGGGGAGGGAAAGGGTACACAACATATTGTATATATCGGCTGATTATATCAACAGGAGCAGCACACACGACGGCACACACAACGCACAAAATATATTATAGAAATGCTAACCGTGCCTCGCACAGCACTCTTTCAGCTCTCCGCCGTGTATCATGTTAACCATTATCACTCAAAACACCACCACAAGCTGGCGAAATGCGGACACACAGTGCTATTTATTTGTAATTCTTTTATCTGCTTGTTTCCAGTATTCATTGATCGCACTTCTTTTTAAACGTGATCTCGTCAATAACGTTATATAGCGCAGTGATTCTCTTTTCTGATCGATTTCACGGTCACGTGGTGCACTGTTCTGGCATTTGATTGGCTAAAAACCTTGCTACCACCATGATAGGTTCACACGTTGCTAGAGCAACGTTATTTCATTATAGCAATAAACGTGCTTCATATAGCATATGGCAATTACTTATCAGATTTCCTTCATATTATGCTCACATATATCAGTATCTGGCAGCGTGCGAGGGGTGCAATTTGCTAATGACTGGCAGAAGGGGTGGTAATGACTGGCAGTAGGAGAGGTAATGACTGATAGAAGGAGTGGTAATGACTGGCAAAAGGAGTGGTAATGACTGGCACAAGGAGTGGTAATGACAGGTAGAAAGAGTGGTAATGGCTGGCAAAAGGAGTGGAAATGGCTGGTGGAAAGAGTGGTAATGGCTGGCAAAAGGAGTGGAAATGGCTGGTGGAAAGAGTGGTAATGGCTGGCAAAAGGAGTGGTAATGACTGGCGAAAGGAGTGGTAATGACTGGCAAAAGAAGTGGTAATGACTGGCGAAAGGAGTGGAAATGGCTGGCACAAGGAGTGGTAATGACAGGTAGAAAGAGTGGTAATGGCTGGCAAAAGGAGTGGAAATGGCTGGCAAAAGGAGTGGTAATGACAGGTAGAAAGAGTGGTAATGGCTGGCAAAAGGAGTGGTAATGACTGGTAGAAGGAGTGGTAATGGCTGGCAGTAGGAGTAGTAATGGCTGGCAAAAGGAGTGGTAATGACTGGCAAAAGGAGTGGAAATGGCTGGCAAAAGGAGTGGAAATGGCTCGTGGAAAGAGTGGTAATGACTGGCAAAAGGAGTGGAAATGGCTGGCATAAGGAGTGGTAATGGCTGACAGGAGTGGTAAAGGCTGACAAAAGGAGGCGTTAAATGGCTGGCAGAAGCCGTGGTAATGTTTACCAATGAACTTGAGCAAGTGGCAGTTTGACTGTGAAGTAGATTCAATTTAGATAGCACTATTGATGGAACAACAGGCCTAGGTCACCATGTAAACGATATGGCTGCAAATTACTGTGACTTGTATAAGTGACAAGTGTAGTGGTGGCACTAGATCAACATTGCGACAGTAACTTGATATTGCTAACAAGTTAGTTAAGTAGTTACAAGATAGTCCAAGATAATTCATCGTTTGAAGAGTTGAGACTACTACTAAACGCCGTTTATGATACCCATTCAGTAACTATCTGGGACACCTGTTTGATCCTTTAATAGGACATTTACTTTCAGTAAACAGCAAACGTTCTCAGCCAAACGATGACAGAAATAATATGGCAGTAGAGACAACTACAAAAAGCTTCGTGCTCGCTTTTTAAAAAGTGAAAAGGTCTTAGCAACGGAAAATCACAAAACTATGCACTAATGGATGTGCTACAGAGCATTGCAACTCGAAATATACAGAATGTGATTCTTTTAAGCTTTAAATAAATGTTAATAATCTTAAAGCGCATTGAATGAAAGACGAAATAATTCGGTTAAGACAATATTTGGAATATTTTAAACTTTTAAACTGCCTACAGAAAAACGTAGAATTGTTAGCACTCGGAAATCTGCCAGACTTCCGGGCGATCAAGTTGAAAAACATTCTTACTTTCTTAGATTACTTATCTGCTCACTGTATAGCATTTAATTCAATTCATGGAAAAGTGGATACGGTCAGTGTAAGAAAATCAAAACTTGCTGAAATCATCATTATTAACAGAAAGCAAAATCCAGTTACCTATGCAGACAGTTAGATAAAGAAGTGTTAGCTTTAATCTTAGAGAACTGATCAAGGAAGTAACACTGCTGCAACAAAGTAACAACGTGTATAAAATTGAGTAATATCACCAGCATCGCCACATTCGAAAGTTTCTTAATTTACCTACCGGCTTCCTTTAAATCGGAATACTCCCCCTTCGCAAACAAGATCACGGTACAAAAGCTCAACAAACAAGCAGTATTTGTGTTCGTTAGGGCCACGCGGCTCTCACACACAACACCACCTTGATCTGTTTTCTCAGCAGGGGGTTTCTACAACAAATAATCCTGTTGCACTGCGCTGCTGCTGTTGTTACTGTTGTGGAATGTTTCATCGGGAGTGGTTTTAAATTAAATTCACTTCATGAGTAGGGGCTTTTGCGCTAAAAACTTGTTTTTTAATAAAACAATTAGTTCAATTCTGGCAGTTTTATTTCTGTGATTTTGGACTTTTGTGACCCAAGTTTGAAGTTCCAGCTCCAACTATCCAAGGATATAAGGATGCAGTGATGCACTGCAATTTCTAATGAGTTCCCTAGAAGTTGACTGAATACTGCAAAACTCAACATATATCGTTTATTTCACCTACACGGTATGTAATAACTGTGATCTGTGATCTGGAAGATGAACGTTATCAGGCACACGAAGCTCCGATGGGTATATATTAATATCGTTGGAGGGATTAATATAGCATTCTATTTTAGGCAGCACACTGATATCACAGTACTCAATGAGTGGGCTGTCGGAGTGGGAAGCTACTTTCTACCCACAGGGTATTTATTAAAGGCGCAATGCTCGGCGGCTTCAGTGCCAGCTAAATTTAGAGCTTACGATCATACAGATCAGGTATTTATACCGGAATTATGCCAGCATGCTAGTCAACTTTATGATGAACTAGTTATCTAGCTCTACTTAAATTATGATTTAGTATTAAATGCCCATTTAGGAAAGGGCAATATGTATTTAGAGACTTCCAGGATTCAGGGTCCTAACTGCCTTTGAAGCTTCAGCCAAAGCTTATACTGCTCTGGAGTTGTTAGGGATAAATATTTTAATAAGATTTAAATCGTGTGACCATTCGAGCTAACATCCGAGCTGTAGGTAGGGTTAGTGTGTCTGATTCTATGAGAATTAACTGAAAAACGCCAAGTTAGATAATGATGGAGGGAACGTAGCCAAGACATTACACTACTGTTGAGATGATTCGGGAAAGTATGATTATACCCGATCGAGTAGGAACCACTCAACTTTAGAACTGTAGAGAGTTGAGGTGATATATGATTATCTGGTACATGTCTGTGTAGTGAGTGTAGTCTAAGTCTCGCCTTTAAGCAGCCTATAGAGACTCATCACTAAGCAACCTATAGAGACTCATCACTAAGCAACCTACAGGAACTCATCACTAAGCAACCTACAGGAACTCATCACTAAGCAACCGTGTAATGATATTTCCTTTCGAAAGGACAAACAAGTATTATTAAAAAGTCATATTATGATGATATTATGACTCGCAAATCACGATTTTAAAATTAAATATAAGTCCATGAATTCAAGCAGGCTATGCCATGACCAAAACTGCAGCAGAGAAACATAGGAGAGAACCACACCAAACTCATCAACTTTTCTAGCTTCCAGCAATCAATTGTAGTATAATTGAATGCACAACCACAACAGAAAACAAAGTGATGTTTGGCAGGAATACTACAAATGATATGGCTATTAAAGTATTAAGAGATTAAACCAAGGTAACTAAACACGCTGAACACAATGAGCTAAACACGTCTGCCTTGAGCACGTTCCAGTAAGTGAGCGTAGCAATATTAGGTGCCCTGGGTGCTGTCAGTGAGGGATCACTGCAACAATCCATGGGATTTCATTGCCATCCCGTGATACAACTCACATCAATAGTTAACTATCTTTGGAAGAACTATCATACCAAAGTCAAAATCATGATTACCCGCATTTTTTCTTTATTTCTTTAAAGACAAAAATTGTGCCTGCTTCCCTGGAAGTTTTTGTCGAGCGCTTGAATTTTCCTCCCCATACGTGAGCTGTTAGCCTACAAATATAATATGACAAAAAAGTTGACCGGGTCAGGATTAGGAAATCCAACGACCTTCATGATCAATTCTAAAGCATATATAACTTCAACATTCCATTACAAGTGACAAACAAAAGCACAAAGCCATTTTAGAACACACTAACAAGAAATGCGCCTGCAGGCTTATTTCTTGTGCCCGTTGTTCCCGTATGCAGGCGCTTAATTTCCTGTTCCCTGGAGCTGGTATTAAAACACGCCGTCATTTGATCGACAATCGTTGTCCGACTTATTTACTGAAATGATGAGTTGACGATAAAGCATAAAAGTGACCATCCAAATCATGATACAATCGCGCTTCTTCTATCAATTAGTGTCACATCGCAATACTCACATCATTAAATCAATTTTATAAATCTTCGTTGTTATGCGGGTGCTATATATTTCCCTCTCCTAAAAGTTTGAATTGACGCGCGCAGATAAAAATATCACGTGGGCGATTACGTTCCACGTGCCAAATGTTCGCGCGCGCGCGTTCCCGCCATTTCATAGAGCTCTTTGAACTTGAAGATTCGTTTAGTTGCGCGCCGTTCAGAGTGTCATAACTTCGATCACCGTTTTCCTTACGCGTTACGTTTTCTTATGTGTTGCGTTGCAGATATCAAACTGATGCAATGTTCTTTATCGTTTTACCCCGTCTTAATTGTTTTTCAAGATTGAGATACTGTACACAATATAATATTTACTGAACAAGAGTAAGATAAAAGATTCAGATATATCATTATTATCAATATTGGACCGAGACCGAGACAAACTCTCATGTCTTTCTTTCCTCTCGTCAATTCTTTAGATCATTCATAACTGATTGCACTAATACTGCCCATTGTAAATTGCCCGAATTGCCCGCTACTTAAAGAAAGCCAAATGAGTATGTGATTGAAATCCAATCAATTATTTGATTGATTCCGTGAAAATTGATAAAGCTTTGATTTCATTTTTAAGAATTGTTAAATTTTTGAGAGAGAATTAATTTCAACATCAGAATGAACAGAGCAGAGCATTGAACTCAAATATTTACAACGCTGTAATAGCTAGCTGCAACCCACAATGCAAAGGATGCCACTACACCAAGCTACTCTGACGCGAGTGATGTTATAAAGGAGCAGTTGGATGCTTGATCGAAAGTGTACCAACAACCACCACCACCACCACCAACGACATACGGTCGCGTGCAGCACCACCTACTTCAGATTTAACAGTACTCGTAAAGGTAGTATACACACAACCCCCAAAATACACGATCTCTGCTAACCTTTTCTCAATGCCTTTTTGTAAAACAAAAACGCGATTGGGAACAGGAAAAAATAGGTCACAACTCTAACCAAACTAAATGATACGACTCATTTTTTGCGATAAGCTTACAGATAGCTAAGATGAGTTGATTGAAGTAGGTACTTAGGTACCGCGCAAGTTCTGCTTGAAAATAATCTAATTTATCAGAAAAACAGTTCTGGCATCACAAACGAATGATCAGTGAACTTATTCAGAAAACGGACTACGCATTTCAAAACTTCACTGCTCCTATGTTACGATAAGTATTAAGTATCATCAGGGACAGTTCAATAGATGATTTAATTCACAGGTGGCTCATTGTTATATCAAACACATGACACCAGAATACCGTGAGTTACCACATAATACTGAGTGACAAAATGTGTTACCACACAATACTGAGTGACAAACTGTGACAGCGTGGTCACAGCAAAATGCCACTGTGTCACAGCAAAATGCCACTGTGTCACAGCAAAAGTGCAGTGCCACACTGAAGACGACCATAGGGGTGCAAAGTAACGCTTAACATATCAAAAAGTATTATCAATACCAGGGAGTGATCTATATTCAGCATGTTAAGTTAGCAAGTGAATCAGTCGGATGCAACGAATCACTCTGGTGAGGGAATGTTTTAAATAGCCTGCTGCGTTTTATCTGCACAAATATTACACTCGTGCCGATCCATCGCGATGCAAATAAAACATGGGTTTTAAACGCCGCCCCGAAAACGGGATATTATTTAAAATATCTCATTGTTAAGAGCAATTGTTCACCTTCATTTAATGGTATTGTTAATATGGGCTGAGAACTAATTATCGTCAGCTGACAGCTTTTGATAGCACCAGATCCTGTGATTGATTATATCTCAGTTTCAAAGATTTGCTGATTATTCGACAACTAAGTACAGCGAATTTATTAATACCGGAATTCGCAGAAATATATCATTTAAAGCGAGCAACATCCATTATTGAGTTTCCAAAAGTTAAAATTTCTATTAACTTTAGTAGTAGGCTGTTGTGACGCACAATACATCGTATTTTCCTGCTCCAGTACACACACGATGTTTTACATGCGAAGGTTTAGCGCTCAATAATATCATTATTCCTAAGATGTGGTTTATCCATGGATTAAATGGATTATGGGATCACTACAATATGATGTAATTATTGATCGTCAATAGGTTAGGCATAGGGTCAAGGTAAGCCTTATAAAAAGTATAAAGCACTAAAAGACAATGATTGACGATCTGCCAATTGCGCCAAACAAGGTAAAAATGGTTCCTAAAATAATGAGAGTGCAGACATTCACAAACCAATGCTACAAAGTGATGTATCAAATAACATGATTATTACCATGGTGCTGAACTGGCGAGAGGTTTGGAATTTCATGAAACGGTGAATCAAGTAATCTCAATAGTAAGTAAATTTCAATTGCATTCGTTCTTTGACCTCGCTGAGCCTGCCAGAAGTTATGCTAGAGGGCATGAGTATGTTGCCACATTGGCTTGGTGAAGCTCGCATGCTATTCTCACACTGGCCAAAAGCAGACCGAAGTTGCGAACACGTTAAAAAGGGCCTGCCCAGGAATATGCCCAAATTCTATATCAATGTTTTAGACTTATTGAAATTAACTTTCCAATTGTTTTGAGAGCTGTCATTAATTTACACAAAAACTGAATGAGGAATCTTTCACATGCAAAAAAGAGAATGGAAAGGGAGTTTTCAAATTGTTACATTACATTTATTAAAAAATAAAATGCCACTAATAATGCTTAAGGTAAGAGGGTCTGAAATTGATTATGTGAATGAACCCAAGGGGCCTAACAGAATGGCGTCTACCACCTTACCTTGTACGTTTCACTTAGGAGTGTCTTCTTTGTTTGTCACCATCGCTCAGTTCTCAAACATTGACAACAGAATCTTCCCACAACTGCAACATGCTAAGTGGTTGATTTATATAATGATCTTTTGAACAAATGAAATAAAGTTGGATCAATTATCTCCTTTTGATACAGTTAAAAGTTTTCTCATCAACTTTCAACTTTTCTCCCACGGATTTAAAGACTGAGTTGCATAAAAGGATAATATAAATGAAGGCAATCAATTTTAGGAATTTATTTCTATTTTCAATAAGCAAATATCAATTTCACACATAGAAATAATATTAAAAACATTCTGGGACACCTAAAATGTTGAAGAGAAAAAGTTTTTTTCACTTGTGGCTGAAAGCACACTTTTAAAACGAATAATGCAACATTATTAGGTGACCGTAACGTTCGTTGGTCGATCGAATGGAACTGATCGATCGATCAACTCCATTTGAAAGAACGATGTGTTTTACTGGTCCGTAATGGCTTGAATCGTATTTCAATGAGCAATGTTTAGTTGTTTCCTTACTAGCTCAAAGATTTTCTATTTAAAACACATCAGTCGATCAAATAAAGCCGATCGATCGACCAACTCCATTCGATCGACCGACGAACGTTATGGCCGCCTTATGATAATTACAACTGCAATATCCAGAAACAATCAACTATGATGCTTACCAAACAATGGTCTCATTGCTCATATCTTATTACTCTTATCTTATTATCTTTTTAATCACCATAATTGAACTAGAAATTATAGGCTAATTCGTACTCTGTGACTTCATGCAATTTGGAAGATATTTTGAACGACCTGCATATCAGGGAGTACAAGCTACATAGTCACTCAATAATATCAAGTCCTTTATTGTATATGGAGACAAAATCGAATTCCAAGGCAAATTAGGGTATTTTCAAATATGCTTATATAGATAGATTTCACATATCTAGTAGATATAAAAAACCATTCATGATCATTAATGATGCTCTACCAATCATACTGTCTTACTATCATAACATCATGATGTTTCATAAGAAATCTAAGACAAATAGCTTATGAGATATTTAAGCAGTTAGTATATTGAATCAATTTAAAACCCTTAGCAACTATTTTGGAACAATCATAGGAAAGATACAAGGCCAGCTTCCAGGGTTACAATCTGGCTGATTAACTGATTAACTCAAACCCAAACTATAACCCTAAACTAAAGCATAGTTTTAACCATAACCATGAACCATATCTTACCCTGATGATGATTAACTCAAACCCAAACTATAACCCTAAACTAAAGCATAGCTTTAACCATAACCATGAACCATAACTTACCCTGATGATGATTAAAGTATGCTTCTTGAAAGCTTCTGGTTTTAATTAAGTTTCCCATATCATTCAATGTTTTCAACTTTACCATTAGAACTAACCATAGTCTTATTCCTAAAAGTAACCATAACCAGTTTACTGAAGCCTTAAGTGAACTTGAATTTGCTGTTCATATGAATTCACTAGAGCTCAGTAGAATTCACCTCACTGCTCATTTCATTTGTGAGTTCATCTAGTTGAATAAATTCATATGGACATTTGCCCAATCAAAATAAGTTAAATAGTGAATATTTAGTATGATGGGCCTTTGATGACACTCATAAGAATTCAAAGTGGAATTCATAAAATCACTGACAAATTTATGAACAGACAAATGAATTCATATTATGGACTCACATGAATTCATTTGAGTTTGTACTAAAGTCATGATAGCTTCAAGTTCACTAATCAAACCCCTCTCAGACTCATCATAGTGATCATGTGATTGTGTTGTATGTCACCACTTCAGTTTTGGTATAGATGGTTAATGGTTATACATCAGGTTATATAATTAAAATACAGTATAACAGGGGATGTAGCACATATCCTGCATCACCATTGGCTATGTGAGGAATTAGCTGTATCATAGAACTGGTATCTAGAGACAAAATCTATATCAAATAACCTCATTATCTAATCAAAATTCTAGTGACAAGCCAGGCAGTCATCTGTTGTCACAAAACACGGTTTAAAAACAAAACACTTTCCTACAAATTCGCAGTTCAGATACACCATAGGTGTTAAGATTGTTTTGGTCCATTATTTGAACGGAGCCATCTTTCATGAGCACTGATTGATGTCTTGCTCAAGTAGTTTTCTGTATGATCATTCCAAACAACATGAATATTAGGTCTTTGCTTTTATCTCAGTACAGGCATCTGCAGCAGGACTTTCATTGGTTGATGATATTGTTGTGGATTCTAGCATTGGCCCAATTATGTCCTGAAACATAATATTTTCATTATGAAGTTACAAGAAGATTGATTGAAAAACTAATTTTTAATAAACCATGATTATCCTATCATAAAACAAGCATTAGCCAATTGTCATTTAAAGACTTTGATAGGTAGTTAAGTTACTAAGTTAAGAAAAATCTGTCATTTACATACGGGCATGATGCTAGTCTCTGCCAAAGCATTCCTTCTGGTAAATCGCTCACTCTCTTTGAATTCAACCAATTTATCTGGTGTAGTACTCATACTTTCAACAGTCATGCAAGGCTACCTGAGGATAAGTTTTAGTGATGTCTGAATTAAAAAATGATAAAATATGTGAATAAAATATGTGAATATAAAAATGTGTTGAACTTGATTGCTTATAGCATTGACTGAGGGGGACCCCATAGTGAAACACTGAAAATGAAATAATGGATTCAAGTCAGATCTACTTTTCACCACTGATTTACTGCCAGTTTTGAGAATACAACATTTAAAATGATTAAATTATCTCTCGTCTTCAGAAAACTCCATATGGTGATAAGCACCTTCCTCATATTTGATTGTAAATAGTAATGTTGTTAAGTTTAAAACCCCACAAAACTGTCACAAGTCAGTGTGCCACAGTGTTAGCTTTCATTACACAATAGCATTTTTGGTGTCTCATGCTTTATTTGGAACTGCCTAGCTCTCTGATGAAAGCATTTCTTTCATGGATCCCGTCAAAGACTATGGTTGGAGTTCAGTGGCTTGACTACAATGATGACTGTGTTTGTTGTACAAAGAAGATATCATAGAATAATATTGACATATTATCAACTTTACTATTTAAGTTATTATGTTTGTATGTTAATTTAATCTTAATCACAATTGTCATATGCAGAGGCGTGCCGTGGAGGGTCTAGTCAGCATATTTGGGGTGTACGTTACCGACTGACTGAGGGGGTTTGGGGGGCACAATCGCCCGAGGCTATGCGCCGCAGGCGAAACCTCTGGAAAATAGCTGAAAGAAGCACTCAAAAAGTGCCTAAAACAAGTCTCTTTTTACAAATTATACTATGTTTCAAAAGTTGTATTTTTTGCAAAATTTTAAATGCTCATATCATGTTGATGTACGAAATTCATTATTCAAAGATCGCGAATACAAGGACGTAGGTATAACACTTCTACACGAGATCATTGGACACATTTACATCGGATCACTGGATCGAGAACATGACTGGAACGTCACAACACAAGATTATGGGACACAGGTACATCGGATCATTAGATCGAGAACACTGGAACATCGGATCATTACATCATGGAACACAGGTACGTCGGATCATTAGATCGAGAACACTGAAACATTAGAGCACTACATCTTGGGTCACAGATACATCGGATCATTAGATCAAGAACACTGGAACATCAGAACACAGGTATGCCGGAATGTCGGATCATTAGATCGGGAAAACGGGAAAAATCAACAATTAATATGTTAATTAAAACTTATTTGTCATTATATTTGTTCCGTCTTGAATCTTAGAAATCCGTCATTAGAAAGAAAAAATCAGTCGCAAAACATTCGAGACGAGTAAAAAGTGACCGCGAAATCTAAAAGACAATGTTGGAAATGGTACGTGTGCACTGCAAACTGAATGCGCGAAACAGAAAATCGGGGGTGTCACGGGCACCCCCGCGCAATTAAAATACAGTAGGCACCCCGATTTCACGGCACGCCTAGGGAGATTGCAATTTTACAGTAGTACGGGGTGTATGAGAGTTTTACGCCGCGCAGCGCGCGCAACAATTGCGCGCGCTAGTTTTGCGAGGAGAATTCAGTAAGATAAATGACAAAATGCGCGGCGCAACGTTGACTAAACGGGGCATTCAGCGATGGACGCTAGGGCAATGATCGCGCGTGCGATCACGGAAATGATAAAAATAAAATTTGATTTTCCTAATTTTAGCGGGGTGTACATGGACACCCCAACACCCCCACGGCACGCCTCTGGTCATATGACCAGAAAGAATTAAGCTGTTCAAATTATGGTGTAATGTGCTACTAAATGTAAACTTATTTGTTTTATTAAACTTATTTGTTTTTTATTAACTCGAATATTCAAACCAATCTCAAGAAGAGTTGCATCACTAACATAAAGTACCCAAAGGTCGAGGTACCCACAATTATTGCTTTCACAATACAAATTCAATGCAATCCAAAGTCTTATCTATAAAGGTGTATGGGTATATTACATACATATCAAAGTACTGCAAACTGACACAATATTAAATGAGGACACACTGCTCTGAACATTTGGTCATGCCATCACTACTGATTTATATCTCCTCTTTGTCTGTTTCTTGGACAGAGGACTTCACACTTGACGTGAATGCACACAACTGTTCATCTTTAAACTCCAACAACTTCCTCTGTAGCTGCACAACTCAATCAGTTTCTGTTGCAACACAAACATCTCACCATAACGTGTATGATATGTGGACAAATGCTTATAATAATATATAATATAAAAATAATGGTATTTAACCATCACAATTCAATACAATAAAAACAGATGACTGTATTTGTTCTACAAAGAACATAAAAACTAACTTTCATTTAAAAAAACACACCCTCGAACACAGGCACCCATTGCTCAATGTTAAAATCATCATTGATGCAAGTTTATCCTTCTCAATAGCTTTAAAGTTGTCAATAGTCAATTCTTTTGAGCTTGTGCATCCAAACACCTTCAGTTTTTTCTGTAGCCACATATCCCACATTTCCTGCATGATCATCCATTGCACAATAGAACTCAGAAATCAGAATTGAGGGCAAGTTACTGAGAGCATTAAAGGGAGGATGCATTATTTAATGTAGATAATAATCAAGCTCAAACAGACAACACAGCTCTTCAATTTGTAGATATCCATCAGTCTGAATAAACCTCGCATATTACTTTAGAGTATTCTGTATCTGTATAGAAACAGATAAGTAAATTCATTGTTTATCACATTTATTGTTTATCACATTTAACTAAAACTAGATCATCACATTTAACTAAAACTAGATCAAGCCCATATTCGAGTTGACGAGTTAATCCCTTAAGTCAATCCCTTAAGATAAGATAAGATAAGATAAGGGCCATCCATAAAGGACGTCCGCAAAGAGGGGGGAGGGGGAGTCACGTAGGGGGGAGGGGTGTTTGGCCAAATGCGGACGTCCGCAATTCATGGAAATTTTGGGCGATTTGGCGGCTATTTTACTAGAAAATCATGGAATTTTTGGGGCCAAAATGATGACCTATAAAGATTTTGAAGAAAAATGCGGACGTAATCGGGGGGACTAAGGAGGTTTCTGGATTGCGGACGTTTGCGGACAAGGGGGGAGGGAGGGGTCCGAATTGGCCGAAATTTTGCGGACGTCCTTTATGGATGGCCCCTAAGATAATATTTTTGACATAACATCAACTCAAATATTCAAACTAATAGCAATGACTTCATAATGCAGCCATTGATATTGAGATCAAAATGAAGCATACCCCTGTAATCAGCACCATGCCAACAGGATATAAAAGTCAATTTCATACAGAATTCGTAAAAATATTTTACCTAGCGCCCGAATATTTTAAATCTCCAAGGTGGGAATGGCGCGCACTCAGTGGCGCCGTCTTTTATGTAGAAACACCACGGTAACACTTACGTGTCGACTTGTCGAGTAAAATTACAACTTTTGTGCGCGGCGCACCAAAATATCTGAAATTTTGTAGTGCCAGTTATAAATCAGATTAGAACTGCATATTTTGCGGAAATTGCGGAAAAATAATGACATGACATGATGTAACATTTATGTGTAGCATAAAAATAAAATTAAATATACGTTATTACCCGATTTCAGCCGGTGCACTCGCTGGCGCTTCTGAGCCACGCGCGCGCACTTTACACGCATGAAAATTTCGACTGTGTGTAGTCAGATCCGTTATTAACTTGCTAAACATGTGTACCCCTGTTATCGTGTCGCGCCGCGGCGCATTTTCTCAGAAAATTAACAGTGTCAGAAAATGAATAGGGAATTGGAAGCGCGCGGCGCGTACACACACAAACACACCTATGCGGGTTTAGGAAGTAATTTAGTAATTTACTCAAGGAGAGCTTTTTGGTACCAAATATTTCAATTTTAGAGAAATTTTCACATCATCTTGCATTTTTTGTCCCTAAAGCTAAGTGTCTCCACTACGTCACTAAAACAAAAGTGTGACAAGTTTCTATTGCAACGGTTTTAACGAGTAATTAATCTGCAATGGTTTGCTGTTCAAAGTCATCATCAATAAAATCTGACAAAAGGAGGATGATTCTGGGAAAACAGCTGCCAAAGCTTTCAGATTTATGCTTGATAAGTGATAACTGTAAAACTTTACCAAAAGATAAGATAGCTTTTCATAAAGTCAATCTTAAAGTTATGAATCGAAACTGTCAGTTGATATTGTGGAGTAGTTATTTGGCTTGAATCATAATTGTTGCTTTCAATGAAAGACAGCAGTTTTATTAGATATGAATTTTCATTTGATTTATATGTATATTTTTCAACAGTGATGGTGTTAAACAACTCTTAACTGTCCCTCACTGTAGTAATAATACAAAAATTGTACTGATGAGTACACTGGTGCCCACAGGGATTCTGAATACTATGTACTTACCTGCTGAAAGATGCACAATGAAGTATAATAAAACCTAACCTTCTCTGTAGAACAAATACAGTCATCTGTGTAGTCTAGCCTAACCTAATTTGTCTAGCATACTCATCTGCATGGTCTTATCTTGGGGAGTAAAGTCTTGTAGAAACTTTATAACTCTCTGAATCAAGCCAACTTTAAGTTCCTTATATTCTACATAAATGGTACTATTTTTAGGATGGCTCTTGGCCGAATAGTTGCATTGTTTGTTGTTGCAGCACTGGCATTCTTGTCTGGAGCTACAGCTGAAGTTGAATGTGGTGGGAATGGATCTTGCAAATCGTGCATTAATGGCACTTTTTCAGGAAAAGTAAGTGATTTGGTTATGAGTAATAGTATTGCTAATACATGCAATTTCATTGATTATAATAGAAAAGAAGATTAATAGAAAGAAGATTATAATAGAAACAATTTCTATTTTAATCATCATTTCAAATACAAGTCAGATTAATGTTGAAATTGATTGCTTATAGCATTGACTGATTAATACATTGATTGGGGATTAGACTGAAACAAAATTTATTTTGTAATGTTGTATAGCTTTACATAACTCTGAATTGAAATTTTCAATAAGGTGGAAATGAATGGTCATAAGAAGTTTTATATTTAAGTGAAGAAGCATGTAAAGGCTGGAGGCAATTGCACTATACAAGAATTCACAAGAATTGCCTGCCAGTGCATTTCTTGTTGCCTTTTGTTCCTGTATGCAGGTGTTTATTGGGGGATGCCACTGTCCCAATTGTCCCTAAGTCAAAAAAGTGGATTGGGACAGAGACAAATGGGTCATTTGGGACAAATGGATCAATTGGGACAGAGAAAATGGGACAATTTGGACTCAAAAAGTGACTTGCAACTGATAAAAATGGGACAATTGGGACAGATGAAACAGAAAAATGGGTCTCGAAAAATGAATTGGGACAAGGAAAAATGTGACATTTGGGACAAATGTGACATTTGGGACAATTGGGACATTTGGGACAAATGTGAAATTTGGTACAAATGTGACATAATTTGGACAGATGTGACATTTAGGAGGAATATAACATTAAGGACTGAGATAAATGGGACTCAAATGGTTGCGTTTGTGAGCAGCATTTTAGCATTATTTTCCTCACAACATATGATATGAGAAAGATGGATGTTCCAATGCAACAACAGCTGCTTCAATGTTAAAATATCAGTTACTTTCCTAGTATAGTAGAGTAGAAGTATGGTTTAGGTAAATTGAGCGATCCATTTAGGCCAGTATCACACCTGTATCATGCCAGCTCCACACCAGTATCACACCAGTATCAGGCCTACCTCTCGCCAGCATTGTGCCAGTATCACACTAGTATCACGCTAGTAGCATGCCAGTAGCACGCCATGCTGGCGTGTTACTGGTGTCCTGGCTTTAAGCTTGATTGGTGCAATACTGGCATGATACTAAATTACTAAAGTGCTACTGACATACTACTGGTGCAATACTGGTACCTGCTACTGGTGTGCTACTGGGCCTAAACAAATTGCTCAATTTATCATGGTTTATTAGCATAGATATAAATTTCTGACAGAAATATTCAGAAATTATTTGAATGATAAAACAGGGACAAATTTGAAAATCACTTATTTTTTCCCACTTTTTCATTTGTCCCAATTTTCCCAATTGTCTCAAATGACAGTCCCTAACTCAAAAAAAGTAAATTGGGACAGGGACATTTGGGACTCTGACATTCTCCCCTTTATTTTCTTACCTTCCAATAGTGGTCAGTCTCATCAGCAGTGCTGACAGGGAAAAATTTTGGCAAACTGGGGAATTTTCAGTCATTGACTCCCTTTGCGCGCGCGTGGCGTGCAAAGCAGGTTCAAAAACGAAAAGCTGGGGATGTCTGAAGTTGGCGATTTTCATGGGGGAATTCCTTTTTGGTAGGATAGTCGACAGATGGAACACAAATATTGAAACTGGGGCAGCCTAGGAGTAACTTGGGACTAAAAAGCTTTCAGATTGGGCCTGGGGTAGGAATAGTCTGGCTTCACGATTGGGATAGGGGTAGGAAAAGTAGGGCTTCAAGATTAGGATAGGAGAAGTGAGGCTTCAAGATTGGAACTGGGGTAGAAAAAGTGGGACTTCAAGATTGGATTGGGGTAGGAACTAGGAAAAGTTGGGCTTCAAGATTTCGGGGGAAATTTTTGGCAAATAACAGAAAATAATTGTAGATACCATTGTCGGACTTGTGCCAAGGACAATTTTAATTGAAGAACAAACTCATGATACGATTGATGAAGTTTTTTTTCCAGTGTTCACACCTTCTATCAGGTTCATTTCAGGCACTTTGAAAATCAGCTTAAGTTAGGGTAGAATCATTATGAGGTGACATTTTAATCTTCACAGAACGTCTGGCTTCTGGGGGCTGCCGCCCCCAGACCCCTGCTTGTGATTCAAAATACAGTTCGTTTTAAATTTTCTGTGTCAGGCATCAGAAAATCCGGCCAGAGTAAAGGTAAAAATCACTATGAGGTGACAATTTCATCAACTCAGAACATCTGGCTTCTGGGGGCTGCCGCCCCCAGACCCCTGCTTGTCATTTGAAATTCATTTCGTTTCAGATTTCTTGTCATTCGTCTTGAAATTTCCTCTGAACTAAGGGTATAAATAATTATGAGGCGACAATTTCATCTACGCAGAACGTCTGGCTTCTGGGGGCTGCCGCCCCCAGACCCCTGCTTGTCAGTGTTATGTTGACAACAGTGTTATGTTATTTTTAAATGTTCATTTACCAACTGTTATTAAGAAACTTTTTAAATTTATTCAATTTATTTTACTTGGGCAAGTTATGCAGCCTGACCTCGGCACGTCATAAAAATGCAACCTTATTTTTGTAAATATGTTCTTTATTTAAGTTTTCATACATCTTAATTTAAATGGTATGTACTAGTTTTAAAGAGTACACTTTTAGTTACATTTACTCATTTATTTAAATTTGTTTCCACTATAATTAACCATATAACTATTATTAGTCCTTAGTGGGTGACTCTATTAACAGTTTTCATAATTGACTTGATGTCTGCCCTCCGCACATGGAATTTGCCTCTTTTTTATGGGAAGAAAGGATATTTTTAGAATGAGTGCTGTAAAAAATTGATATTATTATTATTATTAATTCATTTCGTTTTAGATTTGTCGTGTCATTCACCATAAAATTTCGGCCAGAGTAAGGGTAAAAATCACTATGAGGTGACATTTTCATCAACTCAGAACGTCTAGCTTCTGGGGGCTGCCGCCCCCAGACCCCTGCTTGTCATTTGAAATTCATTTCGTTTTAGATTTCTCGTGTCATTCAATCTGAAATTTCGGCCTGACTAAAATATATATGATGGGTGACAATTTCATCTACGCGAGAACGTCTGGCTTGGGGCTGCCACCCCCAGACCCCTGCTTGTTTTTAGACATAACTTCTTTTAGAAAGAACAGTTAATTAGCACCTTAACAAAAAAATGGTAAACACTAAAACAAACGGACAGTGAGCCACAGAAAGTTTGGGCAAACTGGGAATTTTCAAAAGCTGCTGACGGAATTTTTCTTTCTGGAAGGTAAGTTTATTTCCCTCCCCCTTGCTAGAGGTAAATTATTGCAT
>WFMF01000342.1:110433-192179 GCA_011033025.1 Beroe forskalii
CTCAAGATAAGATAAGATAAGATAAGATAAGATAAGATAAGATAAGATAAGATAAGATAAGATAAGATAAGATAAGATAAGATAAGATAAGATAAGATAAGATAAGATAAGATAAGATAAGATAAGATAAGATAAGATAAGATAAGATAAGATAAGATAAGATAAGATAAGATAAGATAAGATAAGATAATATTTTTGACATAACATCAACTCAAATATTCAAACTAATAGCAATGACTTCATAAACCAGCCATTGATATTGAGATCAAAATGAAGCATACCCCTGTAATCAGCACCATGCCAACAGGATATCAAAGTCAATTTCATACAGAATTTGTAAAAATATTTTACCTAGCGCCCGAATATTTTAACACTTACGTGTCGACTTGTCGAGTAAAATTACAACTTTTGTGCGCGGCGCACCAAAATATCTGAAATTTTGTAGTGCCAGTTATAAATCAGATTAGAACTGCATATTTTGCGGAAATTGCGGAAAAATAATGACATGACATGATGCATAACATTTATATGTAGCATAAAAATAAAATTAAATATACGTTATTACCCGATTTCAGCCGGCGCACTCGCTGGCGCTTCTGAGCCACGCGCGCGCACGCAAAATTTTGACTGTGTGTAGCGTAGCTGTAGTCAGATCCGTAATTAACTTGCTAAACATGTGTACCCCTGTTATCGTGTCGCGGCGCATTTTCTCAGAAAATGAACAGTGTCAGAAAATGAATAGGGAATTGGAAGCGCGCGGCGCGTTGTCAGACGTTGTCTGACCATTATTTCAGCGGACGCGCGCGCTTCGCGCGCGCGCCCGCCGAAGGCTAAGGGGTCAGACAACGTCTGACAACGCGGCGCGTACACACACACAAACACACCTATGCGGGTTTAGGAAGTAATTTACTCAAGGAGAGCTTTTTGTTACCAAATATTTCAATTTTAGAGAAATTTTCACATCATCTTGCATTTTTTGTCCCTAAAGCTAAGTGTCTCCACTACGTCACTAAAACAAAAGTATGACAAGATTCTATTGCAACGGTTTTAACGATCCAATGCCTTATCTATAGAGGTGTATGGGTAAACTACAAACATAACAAAATACTGCATATCGATTTTCTAATTCAAGGATTGACATGAGATAAAGGAAGAGACTAAACTGTGAATCATCAGCGGTTACCCTACAGTTGTAAGGTCTCCCTGCCATCTGCGATGAAAGGTGTACCATCAGCAGGTGACAAAGGAAACGGAGGGGTTTCGGCCCACGTGCCCCTCACAGCTTACAACTGCAAGGCTGGGGCCACCCAGGACTCCGGATTCCTGAGCAACACAGTTTAGAGGGAAGGGGTAGAAAAAAGAAAGAGTTCAGTAGAGGTGAAAGATCAATGATTGCTATAATTGTGGAATATCTTAATATAAAGCTATTAAAACCTGAATTTGAACGTTGAAATAAAGGAGGTTGCAGGCATCTGCCTGTCCAGCCCACATTCAGTCCCAGGCTAATCATACAGAAAGTTATTTGAGGTCAGCAACAAGCTGCATAACTAACCAGTACAGAATGTGAAGAACCTCGCGTGCCAATACCTAAACAAATTGATCTAAAATTGTACTGTTATCTAAAATTGCATATTTTTGAAAAACTAAGCTATTCTTATTAAGGCAACGTTTAATCTGCAATGGTTTGCTGTTCAAAGTCATCATCAATAAAATCTGACAAAAGGAGGATGATTCTGGGAAAACAGCTGCCAAAGCTTTCAGATTTATGCTTGATAACTGTAAAACTTTACCAAAAGATATGAATTTTCATTTGATTTATATGTATATTTTTCAACAGTGATGGTGTTAAACAACTCTTAACTGTCCCTCACTGTAGTAATAATACAAAAAATTGTACTGATGAGTACACTGGTGCCCATAGGGATTCTGAATACTATGTACTTACCTGCTGAAAGATGCACAATGAAGTATAATAAAACCTAACCTTCTCTGTAGAACAAATACAGTCATCTTTGTAGTCTAGCCTAACCTAATTTGTCTAGCATACTCATCTGCATGGTCTTATCTTGGGGAGTAAAGTCTTGTAGAAACTTTATAACTCTCTGAATCAAGCCAACTTTAAGTTCCTTATATTCTACATAAATGGTACTATTTTGAGGATGGCTCTTGGCCGAATAGTTGCATTGTTTGTTGTTGCAGCACTGGCATTCTTGTCTGGAGCTACAGCTGAAGTTGAATGTGGTGGGAATGGATCTTGCAAATCTTGCATTAATGGCACTTTTTCAGGAAAAGTAAGTGATTTGGTTATGAGTAATAGTATTGCTAATACATGCAATTTCATTGATTATAATAGAAACAATTTCTATTTTAATCATCATTTTTTTTTCAGATTAATGTTGAAATTGATTGCTTATAGCATTGACTGATTAATACATTGATTGGGGATTAGACTGAAACAAAATTTATTTTGTAATTTTGTATAGCTTTACATAACTCTGAATTGAAATTTTCAATAAGGTGGAAATGAATGGTCATAAGAAGTTTTATATTTAAGTGAAGAAGCATGTAAAAGGAAAAGAAATTTTGGAAAAGAAATTTATTTTTAATCATCAATTTGGAATACAATAAAAATAAGCTACACAAAAAATTCCTCACCTTGACCCTTTAAATAAATAACCCAACATGCTTTAAACAGTACACAACTTCATTTTTGCGCTTTTTGCATGTCGACCCGATAGCAGCTTAAGATAATCTATGGTTGCACGATTGCAATTATTAAATTAGCCGTATTGTACTGTTTATTATCTAACTTTAAGTGCTACCCATGCCATCCGTCGCGTGCAGCCCATTGCCGCAAAGACTAAGCATAAACAAACGCCACAATCCCACGCCAAACTGGCCGAGCCCACCGACGCGACACCAGCACTGCACCCACCGGGCATCGGCGGTGGCGCCCCATGCCCAGCGGGCGCTGCCCAGGCTTCGCCGGCCGGGTGACTGCACGACGCTGGTCCAGCCCGTATGACCGACCCAAGCATGCGCGCTGCCGCACTTGGGGGCGCAGCAACCGAGCGGCAGCGCACAACCGATCAGGGAGGGCATGGGTGAGAACCTATTCTCAGGTAACCGACAAAGCGCCAAGGCTTAGTCTGCCTGTATGTCCGGTCGAAGCACGAGGACTCAGGGCCCTAGTCGGCTTAATGGTAGGTTCGGTGGTCGTGACACTTCACTTTGAATCAAGATAAAACCATAAAATATTGACATGGGTCATGGACACACACCGTCCACACTTATTTATATTTATAGGCGCGATGGTGCTCATGTCCATTATAATATACACTGCGCTCACTTTTCACACCATTGAAACTATGCCTAATAGTAATATCAAGTATTCATGCGTAAAATTTCTAATAAAATTTTTTAAGTATAAAGTATTTAATTGCTGATTTCTAAACTTTCTAAGTGCGTACTTAAATTCATAATAAAATATATTAGATAAAACGAAGATCGAACCGATATAGGCAGGGGTGGATCCAGGCCAAAAAAAGTGGCGGGGTTGTTGGCAAGCAAAGCGATCTAGCCACCTACAAGAATTTTAAATCTTCCTCCCAGACCCATTTTTAAGATTTCTGTGGCCTGCTTGTTTCGCTTGCGAAATACTAAAAACAAATGCAAGGAACGGCAATAATATTTGGAATCATAATCTTTATTGATCTTTTTGAGCGCCGCAGGCGAAAATTTTGAAAATCCAAGACTGCCTTTAACCAATTTGGTTACATAATTTATTACAACAGCCCGCTGCTGTCGAAAATCTTCAAGGTGTTTGGTATCTGAATCTGCGTCTGAAGTCAATTTTATAACATGCATAACTGTGTAATTTAATAACAGCAGCCTGCCGCAGGCAAAAAAATTTAACGTTTAACATATGCAGTTTCTGTATCTAAGACCGAATTATTAACATTATTTGATCACAACACGCCGCAGGCGAAAATTTCTATAATCTATATCTGTGATGTGTCTCAGACCAATTTGGCTACAAAATTTTATCATTGGAGCCTGCTGCGGGCAAATTTTTTAAAGATTTTGCATCTGAATCAGCCTCTAGGATCAATTTATTGATCTATAATCTGATCTCATCAGCCTGCTGCAGGCAAAAATTTTCAAGGTTTCAATCTGAATTCGCATCCAGGATCAATTTGGAAATGTATAATTTGATTACAACAGCCCACTGCTCACAATCCCAACAACCCCACTCTAAAAACAACAACCCCACAACCCCACTACAACCCCAAAGCAGAAAGAGTGGCGGGGTTGCAACCCCGCCACAACCCCATTGTAGATCCACCACTGGATATAGGCTGGAGGCAATTGCACTATACAAGAATTCACAAGAATTGCCTGCCAGTGCATTTCTTGTTGCCTTTTGTTCCTGTATGCAGGTGTTTATTGGGGGATGCCACTGTCCCAATTGTCCCTAAGTCAAAAAAGTGGATTGGGACAGGGACAAATGGGTCATTTGGGACAAATGGATCAATTGGGACAGAGAAAATGGGACAATTTGGACTCAAAAAGTGACTTGCAACTGATAAAAATGGGACAATTGGGACAGATGAAACAGAAAAATGGGTCTCGAAAAATGAATTGGGACAAGGAAAAATGTGACATTTAGGACAAATGTGACATTTGGGACAATTGGGACAAATGTGAAATTTGGTACAAATGTGACATAATTTGGACAGATGTGACATTTGGGAGGAATAGAACATTAAGGACTGAGATAAATGGGATACTCCAGTAGCTGAGGGCTGTGCAGTGTACTTTTCATTCTCCATGCAGTTTCTCAACGGTTTTCGTTAGTTTGAAGCATAATAAAGAAATCCTGGTAGGTAACATTATGTGAATCGAGCGTCCTGGGGGGGTCGAGGGCCACGCCCATTTTTGCCTTTATGGTGTTATGAGACTGGGATTATTTCGACTTCTGATGGTCATAATGACTTCGGGAATTGATTCAGGATGTTCATCTCATCGAGGGGAACAACTTTTCTCTGACAACTTTTTTTGTCAGATGATTAGTTAATTGGCCAATTAGCTAATTGGGTAATTTTCAAAAATCCGAAAAAAAATTTTTCGGCTTTAAATGATCACAATTGCATGAAACGTGGACAAAAGTAGTTTTTAAGAATATTTTTCACTTAAAAAATTTTCTGGACTTAGAAAAATTTTGAGCGCAAAAAATGAAATTTTCATTTTTGCATCCTTAAACTTTGTCCAACAATGTTTGGCTACTAAAAGTCAAGTGGGCTCTCTTCAAAACTGGTTGCAGAGCCATGATCACCACTGTTGACAAGCAGCTGACAACCCTTTATTGTGACGATCTAAACCATGGTGCTCAGAGAGCTGCCTCCACTGTCTACATGCAGAGGAAGGAGCTGAAGAGGAAAATTGTCACAACTGAATTTCTCAAATGAGCGCATTGCTGCTGATGCCTCCACCTGAAGCCATGTGCTGCCTATCCTTTCCATTGCTACGCCACTTGATAGCCAGATGGACCCACTAAGCTGCCCTGCGAGGAGAACTCGTGTTCTCCCCGGGACTTGGAACACCCATCATCCTTATTGCGAACTCTTTCTCTCACAACAACCAGTGTCTCCTGGTGGACAGGGACAACAAGTGCAATCAATGGATCATGGATGGCACCTGCAAGTCCTCACTCAACCTCTACAGTCTACAAGCACCTATTCACCATCCATGACTACTTCCCAGACGAATTGCCCTTCCTTCTTCTATGGACTCCTCAAACCGTCCTGGCAAGACCACTACCCTCTTCAAGCAACTCTTTGGGGAAGTTGAAACCTGTTGACCCTTGCAACCCTCCTCCATCCTCCTGTACTACGAGCCGACAATCTACAATGCTGTGGCCTTCTACCACCGGGAGTTGCAACTTTCACTTTAAGAATTCCCCTTCAAGCAATATCTGCCGAGCAGAACTTCTTGATGAGTAGGTACCTGCAGATTGAGAACTCACCAAAGAAAGACTTCGCCAAGATTGGAGCTATTTCCTTTGTTCTAGTGGGTGATGCTCAGTAAGTGAAGGACACTCCAGCGCCTTTTCCAGTATACATGGCTGCTTTCAGTTTCACCTCCCCAAAACAGCACAGTACTGCAAGACGTGATTTTACATCAATTGACGTCTTTACTCTCAGAACTCAGAAGTCGTCTGGGAGCTAAGACGCCATTTGCTGATCAATTATCTATACCATGGCCAGTGGCCATGGTATCGATAATTGATCAGCAAATGGCTGGCCATTGGCTAGTAGCTGATCCTACTTTAATCTTAGATAATGCGCCATTATAAGTAGTGTATTCAAACATGATACAACAACAATATTTGTTGATATTGCTAGTGTCATTAATATCGAGCTGCCTTTTTGCGTCCAAAGCAGCTATGGGAGATGAATCCCAAAAACCAAACCTTACCCTACTTTTCCTGATTCTTGGGCAAGGTTTCTTTTCTTATTGTTTTTTTTGGCTTCAGCTATAGTGAATTGATTAATTCAAACTTATTTTAACATTCATGTTTCGCCGAATAGTCACCATTCTTAGCGTGGCAGATCAGCAGTGTTTTGTCACTGGGGTCTGCTGATTCCAAATGTGGCTGAAGATAAGTGGTGTGGAAGAGGTCCCAATCTCGGTAGGCTTAAAGTAGGAGGTCGAGGCAGCCATGTTTGTAGAGATAAGGGGCATGGCAAGCTCTCCCGCAATTAGCATCACCCACTAGAAGGAAATGGTCTCAATCTTGGTGAAGTCTTGAGCCCTCATTGGTGAGTTCTCAAACTGGTACCTACTCATCAGGAATTTCTGCTCGGCAGATATTGCTTGAAGGGGGATGCTTAAAGAGGAAGTTGCAACTCCCGGTGGTGGTAGAAGGCCACAGCATTGTAGATTGTCAGCTCGTAGTACAGGAGGATGGAGGAGGGTTGCAAGGGTCACCAGGTTTCAACTTCCCCAAAGAGTTGCTTGAAGAGGGTAGTGGTCTTGCCAGGACGGTTTTGAGGAGTCCATAGAAGAAGGAAGGGCAATTCGTCTGGGAAGTAGTCATGGATGGTGAATAGGTGCTTGTAGACTGTAGAGGTTGAGTGAGGACTTGCAGGTGTCATCCATGATCCATTGATTGCACTTGTTGTCCCTGTCCACCAGGAGACACTGGTTGTTGTGAGAGAAAGAGTTCGCAATAAGGATGATGGGTGTTCCAAGTCCCGGGGAGAACACGAGTTCTCCTCGCAGGGCAGCTTGGTGGGTCCATCTGGCTATCCAAGTGGCGTAGCAATGGAAGAGGATAGGCAGCACATGGCTTCAGGTGGAGGCATCAGCAGCAATGCGCTCATTTGAGGAATTCAGTTGTGACAATTTTCCTCTTCAGCTCCTTCCTCTGCATGTAGACGGTGGAGGCAGCTCTCTGAGCACCATGGTTGGAGTCGTCACAATAAAGGGTTGTCAGCTGCTTGTCAACAGTGGTGATCATGGCTCTGCAACCAGTTTTGAAGAGAGCCCACTTGCAGTAGTTTCTGTTAAATTATTCTTTCAAAACAGCAAAAAGCAACAAGAGTGACTTTTAGTAGCCAAACATTGTTGGACAAAGTTTAAGGACGCAAAAATGAAAATTTCATTTTTTTCGCTCAAAATTTTTCCAAGTCCAGAAAATTTTTTAAGTGAAAAATTTTTCAAAATATTCTTAAAAACTACTTTTGTCCACGTTTCATGCAATTGTGATCATTTTAAGCCGAAAAAATTTTTTTCGGATTTTTGAAAATTACCCAATTAGCTAATTGGCCAATTAACTAATCATCTGACAAAAAAGTTGTCAGAGAAAAAGTTGTTCCCCTCGATGAGATAGACATCCTGAATCAATTCCGAAGTCATTATGACCATCAGAAGTCGAAATAATCCAGTCTCATAACACCGCATAAAGGCAAAAATGGGCGTGGCCCTACGACCCCCCAGGACGTCGATTCACATAATGTTACCTACCAGGATTTCTTTATTATGCTTCAAACTAACGAAAACCGTTGAGAAACTGCGTGGAGAATGAAAAGTACACTGCACAGCCCTCAGCTACTGGAGTAGGACTCAAATGGTTGCGTTTGTGAGCAGCATTTTAGCATTATTTTCCTCACAACATATGATATGAGAAAGATGGCAGTTCCAATGCAACAACAGCTGCTTCAACAACAGCTGCTTACTTACCTAGTATAGTAGAGTAGAAGTATGGTTTAGGTAAATTGAGCAATCCGCTTAGGCCAGTATCACACCTGTATCACGTCAGAATCGCACTAGTATCAGGCCTACCTCACGCCAGCATCATGCCAGTATCACACTAGTATCACGCTAGTAGCATGCCAGTAGCACGCCATGCTGGCGTGTTACTGGTGTCCTGGCTTTAAGCTTGATTGGTGCAATACTGGCATGATACTAAATTACTAAAGTGCTACTGGCATACTACTGGTGCAATACTGGTACCTGCTACTGGTGTGCTACTGGGCCTAAACAAATCGCTCAATTTATCATGGTTTAGTAGCATAGATATAAATTTCTGACAGAAATAGTCAGAAATTATTTGAATGATAAAACAGGGACAAATTTGAAAATCACTTATTTTTTCCCACTTTTTCATTTGTCCCAATTTTCCCAATTGTCGAGTCAAATGACAGTCCCTAACTCAAAAAAAGTAAATTGGGACAGGGACATTTGGGACTCTGACATTCTCCCCTTTATTTTCCCTCCCCCTTGCTAGAGGGTAAATTATTGCATTTCCAGTGCATTTCTTGTTGCCTTTTGTTCCTGTATGCAGGTGTTAATTTTCCCTCCCCCTTGCTAGAGGCTAAATGATTGCATAGTGCAGAAAAAAAAGTAAATGAAAAAATTAAACACTCAGTTTGTCACACATGTCTGTGAGTTGTGACACTAGGTGGTTCATACTTTCATTATTCATAATTAGTTCATGGAAAGCCACTTAATTTTTTCCTAACATTTGGCCAGAGTAATGCTGTTTGCCTTGAGCCATTCATAGGACAGGCTGATTCAGGATTCCAACCTGTTTATGCATTGCAAAATGCTATTATCTTGAAAAGTTTGCAACAAAAATGTACATTGTGCCCTTGCACAGCTTAAAACTCTGAAACTTTTTCTTTTCACTGTTTTCAACAACTGTGAGTTGTTGTTATATCTGAACAACTGAAGTTAGTATTTCCTCTGTCCATTGCTATTGTCAGTCAAAGTGACTCATTGTATGTATAAAAATCAATTAATTACTGTATTTTACTAATCAAGCATAGGCAGATACATTAGCAGAATGAAAATTTGGAAATACTAGTTCTATGTATTGTAAAATTGTAACTAGGCCCCTTTTTTCATTGTTAATTCCTAGGTCATATGCCTATCTAGTATATATGTAAATTTATGCAATTTACCTGGGTTGTTGGTATACTCATAAAATTGGTCAACTTCTCATGTCACAATGTCCTAGGGCTTCAGCTCTTTAGCAATTTAACTCATTCCAGTTATTAGTTTTCGATGGATGATTTAGTACCTCCTCTCAGTAATGAGAAATAATCTATTTCAGTGTGCTTGGTGTGCCTCCAACGAAACATGCCTTGCCTATGATCCAGTGTCAGACATCACCACTCTAAAGGGCTGTGGGAAAGACTTCTATGCCAGCAACTGTGTTGGTGAGTCTAAAATTAAATATCAATACCTATATTCATGATACTTGTTATTCAATATGAATATTTAATACCATACTGTTTCAAATAGATGTAGGTGAACGAAAGTTGCTTAACTGAAATAACGGATAATTGTTTATGAGCCGCTGTTCACAACTTTTTCCAGATCATGTTTAATCCTTCTTACAAGTGGCCAGTGCAACATTGTTTTTGTAGCATTCTAACCATTGATTGTAACCGAAAGTAGAGAACAAATTCCATCAACATTCTCAATTTCCAAGATTGCTAATTGTAACATCATTGGTTACAATATAATACAGATCACAAGACATTCTATGTAATCATGTTCTGTTCACTGTAGTGTCATAACGTGACACAACCCGCATCACATTATATTTCGTTACTTCATTAGTCACAATCTGAGATTCTCTTCAGGGTAGTATTCCATCACCTGATCCCTTTGATAGTGATGCAAAATATGACAGGAGCATTGAGCAAACATGTTCTGTGTTATTTCTTCTTCTCAATTGCCTACATATGCACTGATCAAATTTGGCATGAAAATTTGAGGTCTAAAGACTAGGTTCCATGTGGCATGTGGAGCCTGGGGGCCCAAATGGCATATTATAAGCATAGTCATTCAGATTTGTATATAGTATGTAACAGTATACCCACTAATATCAACCCCCCTCTCCAGTTAACCACAAGCTGGTAATCATTGGAGCTGGTGTTGGGGCTGGACTCTTCCTGCTTGGTGTGACGGTTCTCACCATCTGGTGTTGCTGTTGTCGAGGACGCAAAGCTCGCCTCAAGAAAGTTGCAAAGGAAGAGGCTGAGTATCAGAGACAGAGAGACCAGATTTCTGCCAAGCATGAAGCGAGGTTAGATACCTTCTGCTAGAAATTAACATATCATACATGGTTGTTCCCATGCTGTACCTTCGACTTCAACTTTTATGTATTTCATATTTGGCTAATATAGAACTGATGCAATAAATAAACTAAAAGCATATTTTTCGGCTTATCAATAACTCAACAGTAGATGTTATTATATTGTTAGTCATATAATATAAACCATCTGCTTTAATTAGTCGAATGTGTCAGAACTGTCATATTATGATAATATGATAAGGACAAAGAAACGTCAGCCTTTTAGAGTGGATATAATGGCCGACTTTTAATGCTTGAAAGCCTCATATTTAATCTATAATAATACTTGGCCCTTCCTTCCTTTTTGATGAACACAAAATGGAACGTTTCATCACCATAAACTATTTCGAGCATCATTTGAAACGATCGATTGGATTATGGCCCATTAATTTTACATAACATTTCAGTCGGGCAGAGCGACAAGAACAACATGACGCCATTCGCATGAAATACGGTAGGTTTCTGATTTCTTTACATTTCTCTATCTTGTGAGGTGTTTCAGTATTATCAATCTATATCAGTGTTTTTAATTTAAAAACTCAGCTCATCTATCGTTGTGTCTCAGGATTGAAGAAGCCCAACTCGTATGAAAGATTCGACTAGACACCTGAACCAGAAACACACAGCAGGCAAGGATCGAGTGTGAGATTCACATTTTACGTGGACGATGACATTCATTCGCTTAATCGAATCGATTTAAACCGTTTATTGCAAAACACCCCCTCAACTGATGAATTAGTAACAAGCTCCCTGCTGCACTGTAGTATAGATTCTCAGAAAACAATAGCTGTCATGTCTTGAACTTAAAGTAATGTACAGACTATAGTATTGAACACTGCAGTATAATGCTCTGCATAGAGCACAGGGTTTAGGGAATCAGAGTTGTTGAAATTGACGATATACCCGAAGTTATGAAATTTTATTGAATTCTTGTATTGAGTCACAAATTATTGTAACTATTGACTATTCTGAGAAATTTTATTTCTAGACCCTGCACATTCCAGAATTCAGAATTTCAGACTCTTTAACACTCTCTACACTTTTTTAGAAGCTTGGATTTAAACTTTTATTATAAACTTGAATACATCGGCTGTCTATAATGGATAGAGGAACTGTATAAAATTGATACGAAGCAATCGCATCATTATAGATTTCAAATTTTTAAAATATAACACACTTTTATTGCACTATTGCATGCTTACAAGTCTTACTACGGTGAGATTTAGTAGATGTTTGTATGATTGATAAGTATTTATTATTTCTACTTTGCATTGCGAAGATATTTCAAATACTTTTGAATTTTCATTTTTACTTACAGAAACCCAGAAAAATTGAAACATAGTTTTAAATGTAAATAAATGTATGCGTTAATTTTGTTGATTAGTTTTGAATCTATCATCAAATAAACTGTCGTGTTTGTTATAACTTATGATTATATCGATTGTATGAATACCATTTGGTTAACTTGACTAGCTTTATTCCAATAACCGGTATTTAAATTTTTGGCGAATACCAATTTCTGCTAGATATATTAAGAAGATTACTTGAATCGTTTTTCTGTTCCTTTGAAGTATTGGCTATGCTACCTCTTTCTAAAACAGCATGAAATTGGCAGCTCCTGTAGCCTTTTTGATGGGGTTGCAATTTGCAAAGCTAGTTGGGTTACCGACATTTTATATTATTGTGCATTTAGTTGTCAGAAATATACCAATGCAATTGTCATTATTAAATGAAATATGATTCCAGAGTTTTATGTGACGTAACTTAATGATTCCATTATAACGAACAAGGTATTCTTTATTTCATTGTAGTGAGGGTTTTCATTTTGTTCCTATCAAGTTTAAAACAAAATCACTACTTCAGCAAACGCTGGCCCTTTCGACCAATAAATAGTTCGCAACACCCACACTCAGATTTGACATTTACACTTCATTACTGAGTTACATGCCATTACATTTGACAGGGATTGTATTATTACTTTATTACCAATATTGGAATCATTGCACTCCTTATCGACTTATCGAGTCCTTCTTTGCTTCATTCTCCCTTATTTAGTGCTGCTGAAAGTGTCATTACTTTCTAACTTCGTAGCTCATTACATGTCTTTTCCATCATTTCTTTCATCCACCAACTTAATTCTCAACTAATTCATTTCTTTCATCCACCAACTTAATTCTCAGCTAATACATTCTTCACAGATCTTTTGAGTAGTTCCTTCCCTACTCTAACTTCCAACACAAACAGAAATACAAATCTCTCTCCCTAATCTTAAATTGAAATCCTCCCTACCCCTTCCTCTTTATCTAACACCCCTCCCTTATGTACTAGCTGTCAGTTGTTATGTCAGAGAACGGAGACAGTGACGATCACTTCATGGACACTTCAGACCAACCACCCAGAGACCTGTAAGTTTGTGTTTGTGTGTCGGTTTGTCTGTCAGACCAACCACCCTGAGACGTGTAAGTGTGTGTTTGTGTGTCGGTTTGTCTGTCAGACCAACCACCCAGAGACCTGTAAGTCTGTGTCTGTGTGTCGGTTTGTCTGTCAGACCAACCTCCCAGAGACCTGTAAGTCTGTGTTTGCCTGTGTGTCGGTTTTTCTGCCAGCCAACCAGAAAGTATCTGTTATTGTCTTTTATTTTATCTCAACGTTTACTGTCCGTTTAAAAGTTTACTGTCCGTTTAAAAGTTTACAGTCCGTTTAAAAGTTGACAGTCCATCTTAAAGTTGACTGCATGTCTATTTTTCTCTATACTTGTTTGTCTGTTTGTCTTCTGTCTGTTCCCATTGTTTGTCTTACACTCATAACCATTATCTGAGACTTGTAAGTGATTGCAATGTATCGTTACTGCCAGTTGTTTTACATTTCACCACATATCTTCTATCACAACGTTAATTTCTGGTTACTTTCGATTGTTTTGTCTCCGTTTGATCAGTTTTTTGGTCGCCTAATTTTCCTCACTTACCAAACTTAATCATGAAATACTGGATCAGATTAAAGCCCTGGAAAAGCTAACCAAGGATCAGTCTAATGCTTTCAACATTGAAGTTGGTAAAGTTATCACTGAACTGAAGTCCAAACAAATCAATGCCTGTTCTGACCCAGTAAACCAGGAAAATGGGCCCACAGCTAACAAACCACCTGTTTATAAGTTTAACCCTAGTACTTGCAAGCCAATCAAAGATTATGGAGAAAACTTTCTAACTGAAACAAATCATACCCAAGTTTTTAACTTCCTGGAAAACTGCAAGGATTTTCAGACTATCACATCAGGAGGCAGTAGCAGAGATGTTGCGTATTATGGAGAGTTTAGGTATCGGTATGGAGCTATTCAGCATGATGCTAATCCTGTACCCAAGGCTCTTGAACCTATCATGAAACAATTGTCAACAAAATACCCAAACACAGTTGTTAACTCTTGCCTCATCACTAAATACAAGAATGGGTCCAATATTTGCCCAAGTCACAGTGATGATGAGGCTTTTTTATTGCCCCTTGCTCTGATATATTTACTCTATCCATTGGCACAGAAAGACCTATGCTTTTCAAATCTTCCTCAGGGGATGAGCAGTCTATAAGTTTAGCTGACAATAGTCTCCTCTCTTTCTCACGGGCATCACAAAACTTTTGGAAACATGAGATACCAGAGAATGGATGCTCCACTACCAGGTACAGCATCACATTCAGACAGTTAGCACCTTATTATCTCAACTCAACATTGGTTGTTGGTGATTCCAACACTCAAAACCTCAAATTTGGTGCAGGTAGAAATACATTTGGGGTCTGGATGCCGGGTTGTAGGGTAAAGGCAGGGAAGATTGATGATATTCCCAAACCTGATGATTTGGATTATCCATATCGTAACCTGGTAGTACACTGTGGAATTAACGATATAAGGGACAGACATCATCTCCCCATTCCAGCATTAGCTGGAAAGCTAGAGCAGAAATGTTTGGCCCCTACAGTCCAAATTCCCAGATATGAGAATCTTTGTCAGCTCACTTCTTCCCACTAAGGACCCAGGTCTCAATTCAATTGTCTGTGAATTCAATAGGGAATTAGAAGCTTTGTGAGTAGGAATACTAATATGTATATGATCTCTCATGATCACAATCTTGCAAATAGCTCTGGCTTGCTGGCCCATGATCTGGGACGCCATTACCAGGATGGAGGAGCCAAGGTGTTTGATACTGTGCATCTAGGATCCAGAGGAATCTCAATCTTTTGCTCCAATATCAAAAACAGTATTATCAAGAAGAAACCAGCCAATAAGTCTGATGATGTGAATGCTAGAAGTCATCATCCAGCCAACAGCAAAGCAGTTGACCAAAGCTCTCAGTACTGGAATCCTAATCCCAAATATAGACCTAGCAACCGCCCCCTTCCAGCCCATCCATACCCTTGGACTGGCAATCATCAAGAAAATTTTCCATCAGGACGCTCTCAAAACTTTGAAATGTATAATTTGAACAATGGATACCAACCCTAACCTGGCTACTATGCGTGAACCATGTGAGAACTGCTCTAAAGATATCTTCACTCATCAAAAAGTCTTGATGTGTTCATCTTGTAACAAAATTCTGCATCACAAATGTGGTAAACATATTTTTGAATATGATCAAACTGTTGACCAGTGGTTTTGCTGTGACTGTCGAGCTATGAAGGTAGTCACATATTCCCCATTTAGTTCCATAAGCTATAATAAATATAGTCCTGATGACCCTGAAGCTTATGCTGAGATCGAGAAAATAAAAAATTCTCTAAAAAATTGCCAGCATATGTCTAACAAACTGATAAATGCCAAAAACTTTGGTTTTGATAAACGGCCTTTGGCCATTTTTTCTAATAATATTGATGGAATGGCACAAAATTTTGATACTGCACTTGCAAAATTATCCCTGCTTCGCAATAAATTTGATATTCTTGCAATTACTGAAACAAATATTAATGAGTCCCATAAAGACCTCTATAAAATCCCAGGATACAGCTCAATTTTTAGTTCTAAGTATCCTAATAAGCTTAAAGGAAGTGGAATAGGTATTTATTTCAATGAAATGTACAATGGAAACATTATTGATGAGCTAACTATGATAAGCCCTGATATCGAAACCCTTTTCCTAGAAATCTCATATAAAGGCATAAAATTTATCTTTGGTGTGGTATACAGGCCCCCAAGTGGCAATTTGAAAACTTTCATCAGCACATTGAAAAAGGTATTTAGTATGTCATCAAGCAAAGCAACAGATAACCATGCTCTTATATGTGGTGACTTTAATATCAACCTGCTCAAAATGACTGCAGCAAATCTAAATTTGAAAATATATATTTTGGCAATTGTTTTATACCAACCATCTCTCTCTCTACCCATGAAAAACCTGGTTGTGAGCCATCTTGTATTGACAATATTTTTGTTTCCGATATTGACTATTTACTAGGTTCTGGCTTACTTACTGACATTAAAGTATCTCACCACTATCCAACAGTTTGTTTCTATGACATAATTGATGACAGTACTCAAAATGATGATGATGCTGAAAACCCATCTTCAATACATTATGATTATTGTGAAACTCACATTTTAGAATTTAATGCTAAACTTACTCAGAAACTCTCCAGCAATGAATTCAGTGCTGATGAGTCTGGTTTTTCTAAATTCATTGAATGCATAAACAACACAATAGATGAATGTTTCAAAGTAGATTCCCAAATGCTTCATAAAACCTCGAAACGTAATCGAATAGAAAATCCTTGGATTACAAATGGTCTCATTAATTCAATAAACTATAAGAATTTTCTATATGAAAAATGGAAAAAAAGCAGAGACAAGAAAAATAAAATGGGTGATTCTGAACTCTATGATAAGTACAAGAATTACCGAAAGAAATTACGAATCTTAATAAATTCTGCTAAAAATAAATTCTATTCCAAGAAATTTGATAAGTGCCAAGGAAATAGCAAGAAAACATGGGAATTAATCAATGAACTTAGGGGGAAAAGCATAGCAAAATCTAAATGTTCTTTTCTTGTGAATGGAGATTTGGTGAAGGATAGAAGAATAATTGCTAATGAATTTAATAAATATTTTGCATCAGTTGCTCACAACCTAAATGAAAATGCTCTTAGACCTGAAAATCTTCCTATATCCCCCATACCTGACTTTTCGACTTATATTTAGCACAAGAGTTAATGACAGCCTGTTCTTTGAACCATGCTCCTCATTGGAAATAGAACATATAATTAATGAGTTGGAAAATGGGAAGGCTAGTGATATACCTGTTAGAGTTCTTAAGAGTTGTAATTCAATTATTAATCCTCATCTAACAAAATTTTACAATAAATTCATTGATTTAGGTATATTTCCAAATATTCTAAAAGTTGGTCATATTACTCCTGTTTTTAAGAAAGACAATGCTCAATTATTAAAGAATTATAGGCCTGTCTCAATGCTACCAAGCTTTGGAAAAATTTATGAGAAAATAATATACCCCGTTTATACAATTTTGTTATGTCCAAAAATATTCTATATGAAAACCAATATGGATTTCGTAGTCACCATTCAACTTCTCATGCTGTGAACTACTCAATTGATAAGATAACAATAAACATTGAAAATAAAAACCAGGTACTTGGCATATTTATAGATCTGAGTAAAGCTTTTGACACCATCTGTCATGATAAACTCTTAGTTAAACTTGAAAACTATGGTATCAGAGGCACACCTCTGAATCTTCTGAGAAGCTATTTGACTAATAGGCAACAACTAACTAACTTTGATACTGTTAAATCTGATTTATTGCCAGTAATCTATGGTGTCCCTCAAGGATCTGTTCTTGGACCATTACTTTTTATTCTATATATAAATGACATTGTCAACTGCTCAAAGCTTGGACACTTTGTCATGTTTGCTGATGACACAAATATATTTGTAACTGGAAACTCTGAAGAAGATGCTTATCACAAAGCCAATGAAGTACTTAAACAAGTCAATTTGTATATGTTAAGCAATCAACTTCATATCAACACTGAAAAGTGTGTTTATATGCACTTTAGACCAAAGCTTAATCACCATGAGCAAAAAACTTGTGCCAGAACTAAAGTTATAGGCAGCAGTGTTGAAACTAATTACCTACAAATATGAATTAAGATACCAGAAAGTTATTATCAAAAGTGAGCAATAAATTATTATGCAGTTTAGAAAAGGTTAATGCTTATGTCAGCTTAAAACCACTTTCAAAAATATGCGCAATCATAACCATAAAGAATTAGCTATATAATTTATCTACTTCTACAGAATTGAGTCTAAATAAATAAGTTTTCAATTTTGATTTGAATTCATTCACATTAGCTGCTGAAGAGATGTTAGCTGGGAGTCTATTGAAAATCCTTGGAGCAATATGAGAAAAACATCGTTTACCATATTTAGAGTTCGAAAAGGGTGTAACAAGTCTAATAACATGTCCATGATGAGCATACTTAAACATATCCTGGATGTAAAAAGGGGCAGTTCCAATAATAGCCTTGTATGTCAGCAGTGCAATTTTGAATAAGGCACGATACCTAGGAATTATCATAGATGAGCAATTAAATTGGGAAAGCCATCTTGAATACTTAGAACAAAAACTGAACAGCTCAATCATCACTATTAAAAGAATAAAGAAATTCATCCCACAAGAGCACTTTCGGAAACTCTATCATTCACTTTTTACCTCTCACCTAACCTATGGGATATCAGCATGGGGCTCTGTGTCCAACAGCAAACTGAAGTATGTATTCAGTATTCAAAAGAGGTGCATACGCCTACTTTTTGGGAAGAAATTAAACTTTGATCATGCTGAGTATTATAAAACTTGTGCTCGAACTAGATCAATTGATGAACAACTAGCTCCTAAGGAATATAAAGTAGAACATACTAAGCCTCTTTTCACAGAATTAAAATTCTTGACTGTGCATAACCTACACAAATTATTCTTATTGAATGAAATTTTCAAAATTAAAAAGTATAGATATCCAATTCCTTTGTACACATTAGTCAAAAAATCACCGGAATCGATTAGGAATAGCCAAAGAAATAATATTGTTGTACCTAATTATAATCTAGAAACATCAAGACAACAATTTTTGTACTCTGGCTCTACTGTATGGAATAGGATCAACCATAAAACTGATCTACTTGATACCAACATGCTCTCTGACTTTTCAATATCATGTTGTGTTGCAAAAAATAAGTTCAAAAAAATTCTTCTCAATCAACAGTCTTCAGGACACACTTTGCTCTGGGAGAATCACAACCTTATTTTCTAACTTATTGAGTTTAATGAGCTACTTATCTCAAGGTTTCAAACAATTTTAATTAAAAACATGATAGCAAAATCTAAAGCAGTTCTCACGAAAACTGAACTAAATTCATATTATATTGCTCTGAATATGATACTTATCTTATTGACATTTTGGGCATATCCACTTATCTAGGTTATTAGGTATTTTAATTCAAAATGACCTCACTGTTAGTTGTTTTATTGGATTTCTGTTGTTAGTATTTTATATTTATGCATTTATTTAACTGACAACTTATTAGAATAACTTAAACTAATACCTAAATCATGATAAATTTTTCTTGAATTTATTTAATGTTGTACCAAGGGTGGTACTCAAGTTCCCACAAGTATTTCCTGTAGCCGCAGCACAACTCAATTGCTCTTATCTTCTACAGTTTTATTTTGCTGCTTATTACTTTATTATGTTAATATTAATAATTGGTTAAGGTACTTCATATGCCATTGCTATCGTTTTAATATTATACCGTTTTAATGTATAAAAGGTAGATATTGTTTTTAATTAGCTTAATATTATATTATCTAGAATATTCTCAATTGATTTTTATATGTTCTAGTTTAAATTATTGAATATGTTCTATGCCTATTGACAATGAAATCTGAATCATAATTGCTATAGCATTGAAAAGAATTGATATGTTAAGACTTTGGTGTAATGGCTACAAAATATAAATTACTTGTTTTATTAAATTACTTGTTTTATTATTGATAATGCATATTATTACCTATTGTGGTTTCTTGAATTCATTTTTGCATAACTTGCAGCTGATAATAATTGTCCATTATAATAATATGTATTCACATTAATCGTGCATGATAGTCGTATATATAGCGCACCCGCGATGATATTGTTAAAGTTATTGAAGTGTGCATAATCTTACGTTTTTATTCGTCTCGTATACAAAACGTATATAAATTAACAATAACTGTATAAACAATGATTCGTATTTTAAGTCGGTAAACAATTAAAACAATGGAATAGACCAATGATTTACTAATAAAGAACCACTATGTCCCAAGTATAAACCCCCTAGATTGTACACGAAATGTATGATGTATACCATGTATATACACTGCAGGTGCTATGATAAACATTAAACAGTCCCTACGTAAGTAAGACACACCCATCCCCTGTGACCACTCTCCGTGCTCATGTGTACTGTGAAATCATCAAGCTCTCTATCTTTGCAATAGCAACAACAGAGGAGGCGTTGTTATTGGACCATATGAGTCGTGCGTTCATGTCTCGCCTCACATGCACTCGTCGTGTTTTTGACACTGACAAGCAATCTGACCTCTCACTGACAATTAACTGAGATTTGTTTGTCTAATGGAAGTTTGTTTCGTTTACGTACTGGCTGTTATTTTGTGGATCGTGGTACGGCGTTTTGATGACAACGCAAAGTTCTTTGTTGGACTTTGTTTTTGATTTTTCATTAAATTGTTTCGAATTGCCATGAAATATTTTGTTTTTGTGGCCTGTAAATTTAGTTTAAACCGGAACAAAGTAAATTTTTTAGCGGTTTTTATTGTTCATTGTTTGTATTCATGTTGCAAAATTTTGTTGCAATTTGAAGTTTTTTCAGTCGCAATTTGTTACAATTTTGCAACTTGTGGTATAATTCGACTTGCAAACTTCCACTTCATGGCCACTTTTAAATTTCCCTGATTCTATTTTTGGATCATTTTTAACAAATTCTAACCAAGAACTGAAGAAGTATATAAATCATTTCCATGCATTCGAAGATCTCAAGTTCAAATTGTACCTAACTGCCGTGTCAAAGTGGAGTTGATAAATCTGCGTCCAGTTATTAAACCATTCTACTTGCTAAGTACTAAAACGGAGCATCGACCTCCGACATTACCACAAATTGCAATTCATCGCACTGTATACTGACCCTGGAAACCAGGCGATTTGACCTGCTCAATTCGCCATTTTAAAGCCTGATAATGACGTCACTCGCAGCCACCTAGTGCTCGTCCAGGACTCAAAACATCTACACAAAGTGAAATTGTTCGCGGGGCGGCCTTGTCTTGGAATTATATGCTCATATTTTATCACGCGTTTTTAGTGCTGCTCGCTCTGATATTTGGACTGAGTCTTCTGTTTTGATTTGCCGATTTTAGTTGAGTTAAATGATTTTTTACAGTCACTAACTCTGTTACTTAACCCGCTTGAACTTTTACTTGTGAATGATTTGACCGTTATCGTAATAATGCTTTGTGTGTCTAAGATGGGATACGTTAAACTGCAAGTGGCCCCCGGGGTTCACAAACTTACTACACCAACAACCTACACCCCAAGGAGCTCAACGTTGTGAGGTAACTGGGGTGGTAGCAGGAGAGGTAACTTTGCCAACTGGGGTGGTAAAGGATCCATTGATTCAAGTAAAACAATGAAACCATGAAACAATGAACATAATCCTCATTCATCAGCTAACTGCAGATATCTGATATAATGATAAATGATCAAAGTATCACGGATAGAAATGAGAATCATCACAGTGGCCATGTGATTACATGATATTTACCCGATCATTTCATGATTTACGAAATTGTAGTGCTTACATTCATAAATTGTACCTTTTGTCTATACCGTATATTATTTTTTCCCTCCCCAACGACTTTTTTGTCTTACAAAAGGCATTAAAGGGGGGGAAGAGACGGTTCGGGGGGATAAAGGACTGTGGGCTTGGTTGAACAACATGTAATTTAAAAGTCCCCGGAAAAGGGTTGTAAAAACGTCATGGGGAAAAAATAAAAAAGGGGCAAAACGCCCAAAAGTGGCAAAAACGTTAAAGGGGCCAAGTCCCCCAAAAATTTAATTTGCGCCAAAAAGCCCGCGCGGAGATAAAATTTTGAAATTTTTTGGGATGGTCAAATTGTGTCCGCAGTTATCAAAAAAATTTTAAGTGGTAATAAGGTGAGTCCTTTTTCCAAGGAGCTGTTCTTCAAAAGGCAAACAAAAAGTTTTCGAAAAATTAAAAAATTTTTTTTATCTTCAATCAATCAAGTGCGAAGGTTCTGCCCCCGCCTGAGCCCTTGAGCGAGGGGCCGGGTTTTTGACGGGGTAATAAATCAAACTGGACTGATGTCAATCTTTTAAACGTAAACCCCTTTTAATATTTAGCTTTTCAACCGGGGGCGGGGTTGGCAAGAGTTTTTTTGTCTTTTTGGGGGTTTTTTTCAAAACATTTATTTGGGGGCTAAATTTTAAAAAAATTTTTAAAAGGTGACCATTAAAAGGCTATCAAAGGGGTAAAAGATCATTAAGTTTTTTTGGGGTTTTTTAACACCCTTTGCGAAAAAAATTTTTTGCCCCTTTCCCACGGCTTTGGAATCGGGCGGGTTTAAAAAATGTTTTTAATCTTTTTCCAGTTTCAAAGGTTTCGTCTTTTTTTGGGATTTTATAAAACGACACCCAAGTCTTTTAAAGGTTTTTTCCCCAAAAGGGCCAAAAGAATGTTTGGCGCGGAACCTCCTCATTTCGATTGATAAATCGTCTTGACCCGAAGATCAAAAAAACCCGTTTTTCCTTTTGCATCTTCATATCAATGCTTGGGGAAATCCAGTCAAAAAAACATATTTTCACCGAATTTTCCCGGGCCACCCCTTTTGCTTTCGGAGAATGGAAAGGTTTTTTGGGGCCTTTGTGAGAAAAAGTCATTGTAAAATTTCACAAATATGATTTTTTGTTTTAAAAGTCACACTAACGGGGGCTAAGTTTGTTTTCTGAAATTTATCATTCCCCGGCCCCTCGAAAGTTTAAAAATTTTCACAAACCTGTTTTTTTTCCAAAAAAAGGTTTAAAAACATCTTTGGTACCTTTTTTTGGAAACGAATGTTTTTGGGGAACGGTGCCGGCTTTTTTCCCGGTCGATTCCCCCTCATTGATAGAAAACCTGGCCCCAAAAGAAAAAAAACCCTGCCTATATTCACCGTGTCTTGAGAGTAGAACTTGCTGAAGTTCTGGGCGAAGCGCTTGCTAGCCTTGCCACTTTTCGCATACAGCTTGACTGTTGCTCAGCCGTGAAATGAAAATCAGCCTGACACCGGGAGCATTAAACACCAGGATGTCCAAGGTGCCAACCACCACCAATCGGTCGTTGGTCGTTTTTGATTTCAGTGCTATAGACATCAATAAAAAATCAAAAGCAAGTTCATTAAACTTAGCAAAATTTGATTTCAAAGGATTTTTCCCGATGCAAACTGTTCCGATACAAATTTCAAATGAAATGTGTTAGATATGTCATTGTCACGGATGGACAAGTTAGAATTTGAAGTCCTACTTCAAAAAGGAAATCTCCGGTCAGGGGAACGGACATTTTATCAAAAACTTTTCCTACGACACTTAACCGCATGATATGCTCAACTGTAGGTAATGTTCAGGGTCTCCGTAGGTTATGGTTAGGTCTGGGATTAGTGTTAAGGAGTTAAGGGGTTTGGGGTTAAGGATTGTGGTTGGAGCCAAAGGAGAGCAAGAGATGAAATTTCGTGAGGTAAAACGCCTGATGTTATAAGTTGAGCCTCCTGGCCCCTGAAGGTTTCAGTTCATGAATATTGTAAAGGCAAAAATTCTGTATTCGTCGGCCGACTGAAAACAAAGAATTTTAATTCATGCCAGAGGTATCTTTTTGAGAGTAGGACTTCAAATTCTAGCTTCCCATCCGTGACAATGACATATCCTAACGCATTTCATTTGAAATTTGTATCGGAACTGATTTTGCATCGAAAATCCTTTGAAATCAAAATTTTGCTAAGTTTAATGAACTTGCTTTTGATTTTTATTGATGTCTATAGTTTACTGAAATCAAAAAACGACCAACGACCGATTGGTGTAGTGGTTAGCACCTTGGACTTCAATCCTGATGACTCCAAGATCAACCCTGGTGAATCTTGTTTTAGTTTTCGATTTTCACATCCTGAACCAACCAGATCAAGAACAATATATAAAAATTATAGCAAAAATTTGCTAAATGATGACCTTCACCCTGTAAGGCCACCAATTTAAAAGTTCTACCTCAAAAAAGATACAGTTAATGAATATAGGCAAGGACTTTTGTTTCCTCGGCCAGTTGGAGTACCTATGACTTTACTTATCATCAAATGAGCGGGAGAATCGACCAGGAAAAATGCTGAAAAAGAACTGTGACCCATGCTCCTCCACAAGTTTTATCTATATCCAAAAAGTTATCCAAAAAGTATGGGTGACCTGAAATGTATAACAAGTTTATATATATCAAGGCATTCCGTGGATACAAAATCTTCAGTTCGTCGATGGATCCAATATTCAAGCATTGGCAAACATGCATGGTGGGCATCGGGCAACCATCGATAAATTGATCTATGAATTTATAAGAAGCAAAGCTCCGTCAGTTGGCCAGTCTCCAGTGTAGTGCTGACAATATTAAAGCATAAATATCATATATTAACATTGAATTTCAGCTTAATTGACCTAGTATCGTAACACAATGAAATATTCCAAACTAACCTTTAATATCCCTGTATTCTCCAATAAAACTTGTCTAAGCAGTGTGCTGCTGAGCATGAAAGGGATTCGAGCTGATAATTACTATGCTCTCCCTATTTTGATTTCTGGTATTACCTCTCGCAAGACGGGTTGATTGATATGATAGATGCAAAGGAAAATCGAAATGATTTTAGGTTGCGCTACAGAGCTGCTCGGCAAATTATCTACAATTTGAAGTCGCAACCTCATTCGATAAATTTATACCAATTTTACACCCGACTCGTGGTGTCGTTCCTATAGAAATCCATTATTTTGAAGATAGAGACTTGAAACCTTCGGGAATCGCTAGAGGATAAAAATTTGTACTTCAAGTTGATCTACATTTTGGATATCACGCTCCTGAGCTTTCACAATGAACCGTGGGAAGACGCAATTAGAAAACTTTGTTTTCTGTCGCAGGCTGTAATTGAACATAACTCCTGACAGGAATAATGTATCTTAATGATCTTTTCACCCTAAACTTTGCATGATTGAGCTCTATTGAATGGTCACCTTCCAATATTCATTTTTCTAAAAGTTTAGCCCCTCAAATCGCGCGATGTTGTCGCCAAATTGGTGCGATCCCCAAAACTGCGCACAAACAACTAGCATGTAGCGCAACCTCGCGCATCGGGGTTGGTTATAGTGATACAGATACGAAAATATTGGGATCTTTTACACTTAAGCCTTTTTGCAATTAATGCAACAGTATAACTACGCGTCGTTAGATTAGCTTAGATTATACTCTTTTACTAGGGAGTAGGGATAGCCTGCACATGATACTAATTCAACATCAATTTCAAGCACCACGGGAGGGAAATTAAGCGCCGCATACAAACGGACAAACAAGAGTTGTGCCCGCAGGCGCAATTTGCTGTTTACAATGCTGGAGCTTTTCGTTGACGAAATCACCACTACGATAACTTCGTAAAGAACTGAAGTCTGAATCCATTCAACTCGTTTTGCTTTATATCACTCGAATGCGTAATTCTTTTCAAGCACACATGTTTCTAAAAGTTCTACTCGTATTTCACTGTACAACTCCGTGTATGTCGTGTAATGAGTGTCTCTAATCACTGTCTTGTATCATGAGTGCTTGTGTAGATTTAGTGTTTTAACCATGGAACTCACTGCACTTACCGAGCTTACCATGCAACAACAGGGCTATAAATAGGACTTTATATGACGCGCTGCATAGTCATAACGTTTGGATTGGTTAAGTACACCATATCCTTCTATCATTGAAAAGCTAGATTGGTACTGCTAGGTATTTTAATTACCTGTGATTAATTTATCTCTAATCTACAGACGTACAGATAGAAAAACTAGGTTATGGCAACTAGGTTACAGACGTCGTAGCTTAAGTTAGAATTGGTTATGTAATTGGCTGAGTTTCAACTGTCAATAGAAATTTCATTGTTTCTAGAATTGTCAAGTTGTAGAATTGGTTTTCGTTTCGGCTGTTTCACTGTCGTAATTTTATCAATTAATCTTAAGAAGATCCAGTGAGCAAGTCAACCACACAAAGTGACTGCCACAATAGGCCAGCTCATTTATGATCTACTCGAAGTCGCTAAGGTAATATTACATTCGCTAAAATTATGTTATTGAAGCCTTGAAAATTATCGCACACACGGCGATTGAATATAATTTGTAATTTTTCTTGGAATTACACCTAAATGTCCGCCTGACATTTTGCAGCGAGCGGAAATACGAGGACGCTATGAACAAGGGAATTCGGCGTACAAACTGAAGGACTACCACCGTGCTATCAAGTGCTATACGACGTTATCAACCTGCAGCCGGGAGAAGGCTGCATTACCACGGCAACAGGGCTGCCAAGCTACATGATGATTAATAACTACCTGAACGCCCTGGAGGACTCCACTAAGTCAGTGGAGAAGGATCCTAACTTCTTCAAGGTACATTGCTAACGGGGGGTTATATTAGTGGACAGTTGGTTTTAATACGGTGTAATCTGGTTATGTCTGGTGTAGAGGTGTCCTCTTCTACCCATTGAATATCCTTCCAACCCCTCTTCTACACCTTCAAGGGCAACTGCCTGATGTCAAAACTACAAATCTCAATTCATGAAATTAAGGGGGGGATTGTAGCCCAAAAAAAACCAAGCCCTACCCCATTTTTCGATTCTTGGGCTAGGTTTTTTTTGGTTTTTTTTGGGTTACATTTTGGTTATTTCTGAGGCTTTTTCCAATGAATTTTAACTCAAAAATCTGTTGTTTTTGAACATATATTTCACAGTCAGCGGCTCTAAGGGTTATTTGATGGATAAAAACGGGTTATTTTCACACTTTCGAGCTTGATGTGGGCTTTGGCAGTCACCTAGCAGTAAAATGCCCAATATTGCCTGATTAACTGGTGTCTCTTGCTGACCTACTGGCGACTCTGCCTCAGTGATCATGACCATACCATGTTGGGACCCAGCTTGTCACTGCTGCCTAACTCACTGGCAACTATAACCTGATCCGATGGGAACTCACCCCTTGCTTGAGCAAGACTTCTGGCCGAAACTCCTGGCTGACCTGTTGAGTGCTGACCCAGCTAATTGCAACTCGTATAACCACTGGTAAACTAGACCTGACCAAGTAGGGCCTCGGCTCTCTTGTCTGGCTGAATGACGAGACTTTGCTCAGACCTATTTGGCATTTTGACGCTAGTCTTACCCAACCAGGTGGCGACTTGTGCCTGACCAAATTGTGACCCTGGCACAATTCGACCTCTTTCCTGAATGCCTCACTGACTGGTGATTCCCCGCTTGACCCAGCTGCCCATTGACCACACTGGTAACTCTTAACTGATGATCTCCTGGCGCTCTCACTGACCCTGACATGCTGCCCTTACCTAATCTAATGATCGATCCCACCTGACCCACTCCCAGGTTAGGGCCCCAGGTTAGATTGCCTCGATTAGATTCTTGAATCCAATCTGGACCTACTGGCGACTTTTATCTGGCCTAGTGATGATTCTTTACCTGATTATACTGACGAATCTTCTCGACCTATTTGCGACTTTTTACTTAACCTTCTTTCGCATTGCCTGACTTAATGGCCAGTGACCCAGTGAATAATATGAGGAATGCTGGAGCGACAATCCCAGCCAAAATTTTGTCCAAAAATCGGAAAAAAAAAGCCCATTTAGGGGTTGACAGAAACTTTAGATATTAATATTTGGCTATTTTACGCCAAAGCAATTATCATGGTCTCAACTCATGGTTTTTGATAAAGGAGCTATTTCCAAACTGCGTCAGAATCCAATTAACGCACAAAAAACGCGTCATTCATTCCTAAAAAGCTACCAGGATCCTAATCTAGCCAAAATATTCCCAAACTAGCTGCCAGACTCAAAGTAGCCAGGGACTCCTAAAATCCGCTGCAAGGATTCCATTGCTTGTTTATACATCCAGGAACTCATTGTATCAACTTTTTGTCGTGAAGCAGTGTTGTTGTGATTCATTGGAATGTGGGAACCTTATCAGCCATATGGCTCAATATGTTTTGAAATAATGTACTTAGCAATGTTGACTTCGAGGTCCCTGTTGGATAGTGAAATCTTTTATGACGCAAAAAGGCATTTTTGCTACTTTATGACTCCATGATAGTATAAATTATAATGAACGTGCAGCTCTTTTTGTTATATCGCCCGAGTTCCAAGCTTAATTTAATGGATGAGTAGGTTTGCGTGAAAGGACGCGCAAACACACTCACTAATAACATTACTTGCTTTGCATACGAAGTAACCTCCGCAGAACTTCCATCTTTGCTGATACATACTAATGCGGGCGCATGTAGTGAAAAGAAAGTGATTTCGCATTATTCCATTTGTATCTGTTATTTCGTAACGTCATCGTCTCATGTTGCCTAGTGAAGACATGTAATTCAACGCTATCGAGAATGAAATCATGACTGAAGATCACTCACCAATGCGTTTACACAGTGTTAGATTGCGTTTGTTTTGTTTAGGCCATTCCTCATACCTTCTGCGTTCAAATTCGTGCCTGTGCGTTTATTTCCAATAAGAGTCAAACAGAAATGCGTTTATTGTGGAGTGAGGCGTCCATTTATACTAGTAATGGACGCAAGGATAGAAAATAAAAACGCTGCGCCTAATTGAATTTGCGTTTATTCTCTAAGAATGCGTTCATTTTCTTTAGAATCGTATTATATTATGTACTAGACGTTTTATTTTCGTACCGTTGCGGCCACCTTGTTGAAAAGGGGCCTTTATTACTGTACAGTAAACAGCGCAGATAAGAATAGATAATGATGCATTCCCTTAGCTAGACTTTTTTTAAATTGAGCTTGCGTGCTGTTTTCTCTTAAACCCCGGGTTCCCTGTCACTCATTGGGGTTGGATATGCAGCGCAGTTCCAGCTGCGAATCTCCTTGAATTTCCCACGCACAACCCAGCCTGCACTGCTGACAAATATTCATCGTTAAATTCATTAAATATCTTGTGTCTGAAGAGCTTTCTGTGGCAGTTCATGCTACCTCAACTCTCTCACTATATGGCAGTCTCCATATTCTGCTAACTGTTTCTGTTCTAACTTCCAGTTCCTCTGTAGATTTTATGGCAGTAGGTTCTGTCCGAACTTCCAGTTCCTCTGTTGATTGTGATAGTGGGAGTTTGATGTGGTCGGGATGGTTTATTGTTAATAGTTTTAGTGCTGTATTTGATTTGAAAACGACCATGCCGCTCCGTGCTGCTGCCAGACATCACACTTCGTAATATTAATATTATGATGGTATTACTTGTAACTCTATATAAGCTCTTTATCGAAATGTTGTAATGTTACGCTTGTAATGTCAAGTGAATTGAATATGTGTCACTGCAGCGGAATTTCGTGGGTTTACTGCTGTCATTTTATAGCAAATATAACTTAATTCCGATAGGTCATTAAAAGACGTGATGTTCTACTTGTTCATTGGCCAAAACGTGACATTGATTAACGCATTGCTTCAGTAAAATAGCAACATTATGATGGAATAACTTAGCTTTTAGCTATGGCCTCTGTATATTGTATAGCAGACTGATGGTCCTGTAAAATACTTTTGGTACCTACTACTCTACTAGAATATTGATCTGGGTTACAAAGAGCAGTTTTAGTGCAGTTTTTGTTCAAAAGGCCTACGGCTGACTATTCCATTCATTGAATTTATCAGAGGATAAGATGATTTAACCATATATGGTTAAATAAATTCTGCTAATCTGCATTCATTAATATACAGTTTATAATTATTTGCTGGGCGTTATCACTATATCCTATGAAGCGGTATGTAACATTGTAACCACGCCTCACTTCACGTGTTGTACCACGCCCTATTTCATACCCTGTCCCTCTACAAGCTCTTGTCTTCTACGTCTTTGATACATTTATTTCTAGGGGCACGCTCACTTTTAGCACCTGTCATTAAGATGGACGTGTACACTGTGTAGTGTGTACAGTATAGTATAGGTCCCTTACCATATTGTATTTCGAAAGATCCACTTCTCCTATACAAGCCTTGCATCATTGTACTTAAACGATTTCCTTATTCCTTCAACTCTCCAGATCTATGATAGCGCAATTTGCTAACCCTTTCCCCACTGGATTTACTCCTAACCCAAGGCCTCCTTTCCACTTTATATATCCTAGTTTACCTAAAACTCTATTTTCAGCTAAGAATCAGCCAGTAAAAGGAGAGTTGCCGGTTTGGTCGGCTGAGCGCTCCATCACCACAGAACAGTTGCTCCGTAAGAGGGCCGAGTTCTGGGACACTTCGCCCGCCTACGAGGGTAGGAAAGAGATCTGGGATGCGTTGAAAGCCGCTGCAGAGGCCCTGGAGTCGGGGAACAGAGACTTGGCCCAAGCAATACTGGATGGGGCCAGCATTACCCTGCCGACTGGTACGTGATAGTAATAATGCTACATTGATGTAGATGCTTTAAATTCAGAGTGAAGGTACAGGTTTCACCTCTTACCACACCCCACTCCAATAGTTTCTCATCTTACCACTCCACAGTTTCCCCTCTTACCACTCCCCACTCCACAGTTCCCCCAATACACCCCAGTCCACAGGTTTCCCCTCATACCACTCCCCACTCCACAGTTTCCCCTCCTACCACTCCCACTCCACAGGTTTTCTGTCCGACTGCTACGATGAGTTAGGGTGCCGGTATGTGCTGCCTCCATACGTTCTCTCCCAACCGACTAACATCCTAACGAGCAAGCCTGAGCCAGCTGATGCCCTGCTGCCCTCGTCGCCTGTCACCATGACACCAGACATGCACCTTCGAGTCCGCATGTCTATCGGGGACCAGATCTCAGACGAGAAGCTGCCCGTAAACTCCCTGGAGAGGGTGGCTGACGTGAAGGAACGCATCAGACAGAACCACAACCTGGGCAAGAGCAGGATCAGACTGATTTGTTGTGGCAAGGTCCTCAGCGATAAGACGGCTATCAAAGACGCCAAGGTCCCCAAGAGTTTTGTAGTTCAGGTTATAGTAACGACGGAACAAGACTGACACACGACCTGTCTACGCCGCCTCAGTCACCTTATCAGTGGTGGCTTTGGTGGCAGTTTTACGAGCATTCGGTGGCTGAATTTTGAGTTATATTTGCTGATTTCATTTAACGAACTTCAATTCATCGTGTACGAGACCCATGATGTCAGATCGTTCATCTTGTTTCAGTTCTCTCAAACTGTGGTGAAAGCCGTGCAAGCTCAATCGCTACCTTTTCTTGATGTTGATGAACCGAATATTTGGTCCTTGTTCGATATGGTCCTATTTGCTGCTATTCTTCATTTGATTCCGTGAAAATATTTGTTACTGAATTTGTGTATCTTATAATGTCTAGGGGGCGGGTGATGTTTTTATAAGCTAATAAATTAGGAAGTTAATCATCGTTCTTATTTCAAAGTTTTATCGTAGAATGCGCTGTTCAGCAATCAATACACCGTGCAATGATTTTAGAAAAATAACGAAATTCTCGAGGACTTGGAAGTCCATTATCCCTTACACGGCTATAACGCACAACTAAAATGCCTTCTAGCTTGTACTGCAAATGGTACCAGCGTAATATGTTTCTAATTATTCTCACACAATCCATTTCCCGAGGCTTCTGACAATAGAAAGTACTGTATTGCTGCATTGTAATATTCAATCGCTTGGTGATATTCTATCGGGCTCAATAGAGAGCAGTAACGAATTATATAAGAGTAATGTATGTGAGATCTTAATCAACTTTCATTGGCAACCAAAATATCATTTACGAAAACATACCGATACCGTTCACGAAGAATGTGAAATGTTAGATTAGTTGAAATTAATATTCGTTGTTTTTGATTTAATTGTTCTTTATTAATTGAGACCACTTCTTCCAAAAGAAATACCAATAAAAGAGAAATTGTCTGCTGCAGACTAAAAACTGATCAAATATCAATGTATCGGGTTAAAGCTGGTTTTGATGATCAAGCTCGGATTCCATTGATTCCATTTCATTTGTCATTGATTAAAAACGTGATCCTCCAAGAATTCAAGTCTGGATTTTATCAGTTCGAATGATAACATAACATTATATGTATTTCGTTTACTATGTTATTGTAATCCGAATAGCTAGACTTTAGACCTTATTAAAGATTAGAAATGTTAATTGATTATTAGATGTAAGTCTTAGATAAGTGATCGTCCACAAAACTAAGAGTGTTTCGAATAAAAAGGGATAAACTAATATTAGGGATGGTTCACATTTTACGCAATCGGCAAGGGGATCTGGTTTTCAAATAACTTCACTTTACGTTATTCTGACAAATACAACTCATTTTAACTTGATCACGGGTTACGGGGGGAGGGGATAAAAGGGATGAAATTGAATACGTAATATGTGAACGATCCCTCAGTTGGAATTAAGAGTAAAGTGATATTTAATTGTAAAAAAATCCGGACCGTTCATTAAAACTGTAATAAAGCCTGTAATGTGCATCAAGGAGAATTCCAATTCATTTCGTCTTGATTAAAAAGAAATTCACTTGTTTTCATCCAATTTTATATTAAGTTGATTCCCGGTTAATTTCACTGAATTTAGAATTAACCTTTTCGGATGAATTGGGCTTCCCTTGGAATTTGTTGAATACAAATAGTTTTCCTTCTAAAAATTCCTTTTTTACAAGTTTTTCTTCAAATTTGCTGAACATTGATGTTAACAATAATAACATATTTGTTTCTATCGAATATTCCGATCTTTTCTTTCTCAAAGCATATTAGTGAGGCCTTGGTTTCTCTTATTTCACTGTACACAGTCGCTGTGTTCGAATAATCACGCAGTAGACCAATTAAGGAAGTTTAATACAAAGAATTTTTCATGATTCCCTTGGGATAGCTTATTTTGAGTTTATTTCATGAGGCAGTAGTAGCTTTGAGCTCTTTTATTGTCCTCCACATTTCAGATGAACATATAAGGGCTCAATCTAACAAATTGTGTTGTGGCAATTTTGTGTCACAAATTATTTTGTACATATTTGTAGGGCGCGTGGCTTTTTTACTGACAAAATGTTCTAGTATTTAGCAATTTTGTTGCGCGCATTCTAATTTTATAATTGCGCGCGTCATTAGACAAACATTCTGCTAATTTGTGATGCGACGTACGGTCATCGGCCGTTGTCTATTCCGACTTGTGTCAGCACCATGCATGTCGGCATTTTGATAATCACGAACATGGAAACGACAGGATTTGACTTTGAAATAAAATTGTGTTGACAAATCCGTTACCGTGCGGACAGCAATTCTGGACGATTACAATAGATTGAAAGCATGATGAATTGACAGGTAGTCAGATAATACCCATAATTAGAAATATTAAAGTCTAATAGCATCAACTACAATCATTACTAGATAAACTAAACTATACCCATAAACAACTTTGGCATTGCGTCGAAAGTGAAACAGTTCCGATAGATGTCAGATGTTTTCTGACCCCCTTGATAAGATGTTAATAACTTAAGATGCTTAAGATAAAAAATTAAATGAATGGATCTGATCATGATGGTATGACAAAACACCAAAAGGGACTAAACACCACCCGGATATAAAACCACATTAGAGCAGAAATTGAGCGTTGGGAACCCTCGTGCGGACCATACGTCTTGTTCCTATAGAAGGTAAAATTGTCACAGGACGAGCGTCCCTTTCGCGCAATTGGTGCTATGTCCGGGTGGTGTTTTGTCCGCGCACCAATTATTATACCTTACCAAATAAATTTAAATGAAACAATAATTCCGGGGATCGAAACGCACGTTAACTGTAAATGTGTATGTATTGATAAATGAAATTGTGGGGAAAGAAAGTATAGGGATTTTTTTTTCCGAAAAATCCTATAATTGTTTACCTTTCAAATTTGTTTCGTAAGGTAGATGTGATTTTGTCTCGCCGATATCAACATCATTTCCGAAATTCCTCTATTCACATGGTAAAATAACAATAATTTCATTAATGCATAATTCAAAATGACATTTGACCAAAAATCAGCTATATTCAAATTATTAAAATTCGGCATAGAAATCAACAAGGATTAAAATCAGAAAAGTTTTTACATTAAAAAAGAAAAACTAAAAGTGAAAACCCTCACGAAGCATATTGCTCACATAATTTTAACAGTATGTAGCTTTTCGGTTGACTGAGTCCTGGAAAGGGGTTTAATTCTGGGTTCTAGGAGGGGTTTGCCCCTTCCCCCGCTAAGGATTTGAGGGAGGGAGTTGAGGGGTTGTCCGCAGTCCTCACTCCAGAGGGGCGGGTAGTAGTAGAAATAGCTGAGAGTAGCAACTATTGCCCCGATCACACTGCCCCACACTATGTCCTGAAAAGGGGGCACGTGAGCTGGGGTGGGTCTAGAATTTTAATGGAACATCTGTCAACAAGCTGACATCTGTTTGTATCAATGCGGACACTGATTAGTGGGATGGGCACTGAGCAGCATCCTAAAACCCTGTATAACCCACGGCACACATATCACACATCTTCCCACAAAACAACTTCAGTGTAAACAACAGCTACCTGGTAGTGGTGCCAGTAGTCACAGTAGCGGGTCATGGCTATGTACAGCGCTATGATAATAGGTATGAGAGGTATCACTAGTCGCATCATGCCACGGTTTTGGGAGGGTGCAAAACTCCGTAGTTTACCCGACAAGTAGTAGGACAGGAAAAGTAGTCCAGTAAACGACCCTGCGGGTAGAAAGTGATAAAGAGGAAGAGCAGGCCAGTAAACGACCCTGCGGGTAGAAAGGGCTAAGGAGGAAGAGCAGGCCAGTAAACGACCCTGCGGGTAGAAAGTGATAAAGAGGAAGAACAGACCAGTATGCGGCAGTTGTAGGAAAATATGGCACTCAAACATAGCATGATTGCAATTCTATCCATTGATAGATAATCGCAAGTTATCACTGTAAGACTACAATTAAACCACCTTACTTACAGCTGGAGTGTCCACTAGGGAAGCTCTTCCGGCCCTCACTCAGTGTATCCGGTACTCCACTGCAGATTGGGGTCAGTCCTTCAAACCTCGGCTTGCCGTCCGGGAAACAACGCTCAAAGAAATCAGGGCGTGGTCGACCGACCATCAACTTTATGATGTTAGTGAAGGTTCCGTTTATCAGGACAGCTAACGAGATGGCTGGAATGGAAGGACTGGTAATTAAGGAATTTGATGGTTCAATGAGGATTGGAGAAGGTTGGGGGGCAACCCCCCAAAATTAAGCCCCCTATTGGAAATTTGTTATATCCACCAGGGGGTTAAATTGAACCCCCCAAAATTAAACCCCCTATCGACAGCAGAAATTATTCTAGTATGATTCAAAAAAGCACCAAAATGAATAAAAAAGTACCATTTGAAAAAGTTGCCAAAAAACACGAATAAAAAAGGTACCATTTCGAAAAGGCGCAAAAAATCGGACACAAATTTGGTACCATTTCAAAAGGATACATCTGAAAAATCAGAAACGAAAAAGGTACCAATTGAAAATGATGCCAAAAATCAAAAACAAAATTGGTACCATTTAAAAAAGGGGCTGAATACCTGAAACAAAAACGGTACCATTTCTGAAAGGTGCAAAAAACAAAAACGAAAAATGGTACCATTTGGAAAACGTGCGAAAAATCACGAACAAAACAGAACCATTTCAAAAAAAGTGCCAAAAATCACAAACAAAAAAGGTACCATTTCAAAAAAAAGTTCCAAAAATTATGAACAAAATGGTACCATTTTGAAATGGTGCAAAAAATCAGAAACAAAAATGGTACCATTTCATAAAAGTTCCAAAAATTATAAACAAAAATGGTACCAAAAACCGGAAACATAAATGGTACCATTTCTAAAAATCGCCAAAAATCACGACCAAACATGGTACCATTTTGAAATGGTGTAAAAAATCAGGAACGAAAATGGTACCATTTGTGAAAAAATGCCCCTTTTTGCACTAAGAATTAAGCCCCCTCAAACCCCCTTAAACCCGCCAAAATTAAACCCCCTATTGGCGATTTTTTTAATACCCCCCAAGGTTCTGCTAAATGCAAGATAATCAAATCACGCCAAAAGCCATAACGCGGTGTTATTATGCACTAGGAAATTTCAAAATTGTGCCATATTAGAACAATTACTACCTAGCAAACCAGTGACAGCATCTCTTTTCCGCCAATGCCATGTCTCGAATGCTATGATTATCAGACAGGGAATGAAAAGCGCAATCCACTGAAAGAAAAATATGTTTGTCAAGACTTGACAATTGAGATATAAAACCAACGTATATCAAAATAGATCGTGATTGGATCCATAAAAACTGGATTTATGATGAATCAGACGAGACTCATCATTTCAAGATTTAATTCTACACTAATTTGAACAATGTCCTCACATGTCAATTATCAACTACAACTCACAAATAGCTGACCGGTAGTTATTGCCACATCACTAGATGGGGTGTGGGGGTTCTTGTACAACCACCACTCCTCTGTTTGGATTACTCTGATGAATGGGTCCTGGAAATCTAACCACCTGGAGAAATAAGGGGTTAGGGGCATCTCACTAGGCGTAATGGGGAAATTGGGGTAAGGGGTTCCTATTAGACTTAAAGGGGTTTTTCGTTGTAAGAGATAAGTGAACAGATGCCATAATAAAAACGGCAGAAATCCACAGATTATTCTAAACTTTTACTCTCAATTTACAGTTTAAGATTGTAATATTTTATTTTACTTACACATAAAATATAAGGAGCACTATTCGGAGGAAGAGCTCGAAGGAAGTCTCTTTACTGATCATCCTACCGCTCAGAAAATTGTTTATTTCGAACTAGATAACTACGCAACAGCAATGATTCATATAAAAATGGAAGAGAAATGGGGTTGGATTCAAACAGAGCAGAATAAAATAATCAGATTTTCGAGATTTGAACGAGTTAAAACTTTAAAGTTTTAAAAGAGGAAACGAGTAGAAACAGGAATAAACTAATGAACAATGTATCATTTGGTAAACATTTTACCACAGCAGCTTTCAAATATATCTATTGTTTGGAGGGCACTTCCGATATCCAACGTATATCCAATGTATATCCAATGTACATTGTACATTGTATATCCAATGTATATCCAATGTATATCCAATGTATATCCAATGTATATCCAATGTATATCCAATGTATATCCATTATCCAATGTATATCCGATGTACATTATACATTGGGTTAAATCAAACAAACGTTACACATACGGTACCATCTCACAGACAAGAAATTTTCTCCTAAGGCATACTTATACTCCCAGTTTAATATTATAGTCTGATAAAAACCAGGGATTATTATATGCTGTGTAAAGAGGATGGACATAACTATGTATTTTAGGTTACAATTTATGGGTTAACCAACCACGAAATATAGGATATTTCAGGATCATAAACAAACAAGATCGTGTAGGAATTAAACAAAATCAGCGCATCCTAAAACTTATTACTTAAATCTGTGTTGGACAGCAGAAAACACCCGATGAAAAAAAGTTCAATTCTTTTCGCCTCAAAAAATGGATAGTGGAAATCTATAAGTAGTAATTTTTTGTACATTTTGAGTCTTGTTAACGAAAATAAAGGCATTGAGGCTTGAGCAGAATTCAATGCGGTGTTTTAGCTAAAAAGCACATGAAAAGGTCATTTGCTACTGAACAACACAGATACAAACACAGGTGACTATGTATCATTTCATTAACCGTGTCCCACCAATAACAAAGTACATTACTCCTGTCACTGTCACTAGTCAGCCGAACATCACTTGTTTTAAATAGTGATAGAGCTGTTGGCGTGCAAAGATACACAACCACACAGACACACTGCTATTTAATATCATGTCTGAGTGTACATGTGTCACGCAATGTGTACACATCGACTGATTGAATAAGGAACTGAAAAATACGCGCAATCTACCGTTCGCGCATTTCAACAGAAATTGTTACTAATTTAGATTGCATGAACAGTAGATTGCGCGCCTTAGAGTTATCGATCCCCTATTGAATCAACCCATGTTACATACTGTGCGACACACACAGACACACCTACAGTGAATGTGTGTTTGTGGCACGCCCAGTTTGAGACGGTCAGAGAACGGAGAGGGGCGTTGTCAGACGACACTTGACATCTGACACACACAGAATGAAGGAGGAGCTGTGTCGGGTGTTATCCGAAAGAGAAAGTGAAGCCGTTGTGACTGCTCCCTGCCCGGCCTCCCGTAAAGAACTGGTTGTGTCCACCTCCTGCTCCTCCAAAGAAGGTCTGGAAGATCTGAGTCGGGTCCACGTCTGAAAAGGAAGGAAGGTCAATGTGTGGTGAATGATTTGACACTGTAAGATGGAATGAGAGTGCATTTACATGGTTCCAAAATCCCTTTAATGTTGCTCAAGATTCGTAAAGAAATGGAATATTCATTTTTACATAACTTCGTTGTATTCTTAACGGTGTACTTACTGTGCATTCCGCCCATTGGGTCGTCCAAGTCCTCTCCGTTATCGTACCTCATCTTCTTATTGGGGTCCGACAGTACAGCATACGCTTCACCCACCTAACAGAAACAGACGGGTTGAGATGTTATATCTTCGAAATATCGCACCAACTGAGCAAACAAAAATAGGTCGTCAATTTTTCAGAAACAGCACGAACTTTCCAACCCATGATAAACGCTATTCACCCCTCGACTCAATAAAGGTTACATATATTTACCTCTTTGAACTGCTTCTCTGCCTGGCTCCGCTCCTCCTCTGTGCCGTGACTGTGTCTGTCTGGGTGGTGTTTCAGGGCAGCCTTCTTGTACGCCTTCTTGATCTCATCCTCGGTGGCACTCCGGCTACAACCCAGAATCTTGTAGTAGTCCTTCCTCTTGGACATCTTCAGCTTGTTGTTAGCATCTCGTAGCCTCTGCTTAGACTCCCTGGCAAGTGGAGGTGTGTCAGCAACAACAAAGACCCCTTTTCCCGCGACAACACGATAAAGATAGTGCAACAAATAAATTAACGGGATAAACATATAACTTTCCCAGCAGCAAACATCTCCAGAAGATGCCCCAACCACGAAATACCTGCTGTGCTCCATGTTGTGAAGTATAAATACCTGCTGTGCTCCATGTTGTGGAGCTTGTCGGCATCTCTCACAGCTTCCTCGTGCATATCCAGCTCCTGATAGCACACAACCCGCCTAATGTAAGCCTTGATGTAGTGGTCGTCCAGCCCAATAGCAGCATTGCAAGCCTGCAATGGTGGTCAACAGTTAATGACAAGTTTACCATACCAACATTCGTTATGTCAATGGAAAGCGATTCAAATCAACTTGTTTTAAAGAAATTACAGGAGAAAAGTAACAGCTGCTCCAGCCGCGCGCTGATTGACCAATGGTTCATATCATATGTTCAGAGGGGGCTTACCCCTCAAATTTCGTCACCAGTTGTTTCACATCTGCTGTACTTACAATATCAATCTGTCATACCATAATCCACAATACAATAGTGGGATCCAATGGGTATGATAATAGCGGTATTATACGATAATAAAGTTACCTTGAGGGCCTCCTCGTAGTTTTTGAGTTTCATGTGCACTGCTGCCAGGTTCCCGTGGAGTTTGGCGTTGGTTAGCTTGTTATTGGGGCATATCAGCAGGGCGGCTTTGTAGAGTTTTAGGGCTTCTTCATTGTTACCACTGGTGAAGGCAGCGTTACCTTTCTGCTTAGTTCCTTCTAACTCCTTTACATCCTGATGTTATGCACATTGTTTGCAAAGTTTGATTGGGCAGTGTTAGAGGTGGTAGCAAGGACTTACGTTACAAGGGCACTGGACAATCAAGTGATACAATCAGATGTAATGGGCATCATTTATGTTGTAGGATTTTGTCAGATGTCATATTTAAATTTCCCTGCACATCGTAAGGGTGGCCTACCGATTATCATCATTTTGTATCAATAACTCCATGAAACATTGGGGGAAGTATAAATTGTCTATACTGTACCTTGATAGCAACTCTAGCTTTAGAATGGTCCGGATCAACTCTCAGTACTTGGAGGAAGTGTTGTCTGGCCTTGTCTAGCTGGTCCTGAGATGGGACAACGTTAAATAGAGAGGTCAGCTTCCGGAGAATCGAGTATTGATGCTTTTACGCAGATGTGTGTGTTTGTAGATCCCTCGATTGATAGAGGGCACAATAAAGACGCGCAATTTTGGTGAACTTTCAAAAAATTTACACAAAATTTTGACGCGCGAATACTTTCACTTGAATTTGTTTTCACAAGCCATAGCTTACAAATATAAAGGCACGGATGAAATTGCTCGAAATTTGACAGATGAAAGATTGAAACATTATGTCTATGAGAAAATAACCCTCCAACAAACGGAATCTAATCATCCATCGGTCATTTAAAGACCCGTCTCTCTCTCTCTCTCCCTCTCTCTCTTGGTCTAAAATTATTCAGAGAGTAAGGTCAGGACAGCTCATAATCTTAAAAACAGCGAAATGAGGTCCATGAAAGTACTTTTAAGCACCATGAAAATAAAACTATTTGCTTTTAAGACACTAATTATACCAAAGCCAGATTGGATTTGGTCGATGAATAAGCCATAGGAACGACCGTTTCAGTTTGAGTGGCATTGTCGTGGAGGGTACGCATTTTTAAATGCCCTCCCTATTAAATGTCCTGTTTGAATGACATTTAACATTTGTGTCAGCATCAGTAGATCCGGCGTACGGCGCAAGAGTTCCAGACACCAAGCTAACTCAGTTATTCTGTCATTCTGTCATCTTTAGCGAGGCAACATTCAATAGTTTCCTGGAGGCTGGAACCCCGCAGAACTGTTGAAAACCTGGTTCTTGTTGTGTAGCGATTGCAAATCTTCAATCTTTAATATGAGTGGATCGACCGAGTTACTTTCTTAGCCGAAGGTGAAGTTTCGTGGCCGAAGCCGAAGTTTGAAAAATGCGATTGTCTAATCAATTACCTTATTAATTAATTGATTAATAAAGTTTTTTTCAATTTCTTCTGAGAAAGTTACAGTAAGATTAGACTTCAAAAAATTGAATGGCAAGAACAGAAACCAACATAACTATAATCCTATAAATGAAACATTATCTCCGAACTACGCTCGGAGATGAACCTACGGGGATACACACTATACAATATGATTACAAGTTTGTGTTATAGTTTATTGGAAAATTTATAATTGTTGATTTGATTTCGGAAATTGATTAGAAAATCTGTAAACCTTTTGAATTCTACCAATAATTTTCCAACCCCAAAAAAAGGAAAAAAATAACATTTTGAAATTTCTAAGAAGCTTCGGTCAAACTTCGGTCGATTCATGATATGAAATTAGTGATATTTCGCTGATCACCTTTGAGGCGCCCGTAACGTTCGACGGTCGATCGATTGGAATTGGTCGATCGATCAATCCATTTGAACAAATGATGTGTTTTACTGGTCCCTTAAATGACTTGAATCGTGTTTAAATGATCAATATTTAGTTGTTTTCCTACTAGCTCAAACATTTTCTATTCAAAACACATCAGTCGATCAAATGAAGTTGATCGATCGACCAACTCCAATCGATCGACCGACGAACGTTACGGGCGCCTAACAGTTTAATCACATTGTGATCAGGTATAGTACGATGTTACGGCTACAGATTATCTTACTGGTTCACATGGGAGGAATATTTTGCTTCGACTCTGAAGATGAAGAATTTGGAGATGCAATGCTACAGTTAGACACAGGATTATGTGACAAACATGGCATCACCGTTTCAGATCATGCGATCAAATCATTGGAAACTAATAGTTCAATTCTATGCTGGAAGTTTTGTAAGTACATGAAATCGTGCACATTATTCTCCTACAAAAACGACACTTCAAATTGCACCTTATACGGCGGATCACCCGATGAGTTCACTAATAACACTGTGGCGGAAGGATCGGTATCAGCGACCAAAGCCTGCTACAGGAAGGAAGTCGAGCCGAGACAGTGTATCACAGACTCGGACATCAAGGGGAATGTTAGCGTATACCTGGTGATAGCCTCTTCCACCCGATCCTGTGTTGCTGTGGAGAGGAGCCGACAGAGCAATGCCACTGACTGTGAGAACAACTTGAAGGTGTTGCCGTGTCAAGCTAACCAGGCGTGGTCCCTAGATGGGGAACCAGACCATTTCCAAGTGAGGCACGAGGAACGGGGACTGTGCCTGATAAGGTACAGGGGAAACCAAGACGAGCCCTGGCTCCACCTAGGGTTGTGCGAGGGAGAGGAAACATACTTTCAAACACGGTCCGAGGGTACGATGTGTGGAGCTCAGCTCACGTTTAAGCGTGGCATTTTCACAGAAACCGTGAAGCTGATACGCAGTCCCGGCGCGGAGGAAATAACAGAAGTCGATATAATACCCAAGTCAGCACTGAGCACAAAGCGACTGTGTAAGAACTTGCGGGTTGCAAATGGGGCGGTTGTCGAGGAGAAACCTCTGTATCTGCCGGGCCAGCTGATTAGAATACGGTGCAAGAAGGGGTATGGAGTGAAAAGTGAGGGGTTTCAGGAAGAAATGGAGATCAGGTGCACCAATAACATGCCAAGAATCGTCTGCAACAAGATAGGTAGCGCTGACAAGAGCAAAGATACTTACATACTGATCATTTCAACCCTTCTGATTATTATCTTTGGCCTCCTTGTGGCCAATATAATTCAATTTTTTGCAAACCGACATAAAGTTGCCCCAGTAATGAAATAACACACTCCTGAATCAAGATGGCCAGCCCGGAGTGTACTCAACAGGAGACAGCGACAGTAGACGGGACTCAGAGGGACAAGCAGAAGTCTACATCCCCACAGAAATGTGTGATGGCTTGTGAGGAAGAGGCAGTTGATACAAAAGAGACTTGTTAATCGAACTCAGGTTGTGAAAGTATTTGTAAAAGAGCATAATTTTTGTTTTGAAATTTGCTTTGTTATTCTGTACCTTTCACTCATTACCCTTACAGACGAACATAGTGATAGATGTTGTCTTTTAACTATTAATCAGCTCTTAGGGATTGTCACATATTACGTAATCAATTTTTGGCCGATTTCAACCCCCCTCCCTCCTCGTAATCAAGTTTACAGTAGTTGTAGTTGTTACAATAACATGTAACGTAATACGTTACATGTTATTGTAACAACTACAACTACTGTAAACTTGATTACGAGGGGGGAGGGGGTTGAAATCGGCCAAAAATTGATTACGTAATATGTGAACGATCCCTTATAAAGTTTAAAAAACGAAAATTCATGCAGATTCAGTTACATCACTTCACACTTTCAAATGTCTATAATAAAGAACGTTTATAATCCTGCCAGGCTTGGACGTGACCGGTCAAGACAACATTCATTTTGAGCCCATAATCAGGCGGTGCCGTATCAGTTTTTAATATATATAAGATTTTTTCCCAAAACCAAAAAGGATTTGGTTGTGATGGTCCGCGGCGGTTTTAAGGCGTTCTTTACTGTAAAACCCATGATATGAGAAAGAACGCGACGGTTAAAACTGCTGCAACGTCACAATATACAGCATTCACGTAACTTTAATGCATCAAAAAAGTGCCGTTGCGGCAGTTTTAACCGTCGCGTTCTTTCTCATATCATGGGTTTTACAGTAAAGAACGCCTTAAAACCGCCGCGGACCATCACAACCAAATCCTTTTTGGTTTTGGGAAAAAATATCACCCTTTTTCTGTGCCGAGATATTGAAATTTGGCGTCAAATCGCGCGTAAAAATTCGCGTTACCTAGCATTACTGATGACGTCACAATTACGTCATAAAATTAGATAAGCTATCTGAGACCCATTCATTAACACAATTGGGACTATGACCGACAACATATCCAAAGATGAAGTTCTGGGGTGGTCCTGTTCTCTCTCCACTAGCTTCACAAGTTTTGCCAGTTTTTGGAATTTTTTTCGTGTCAATGTGTTTCAAACAATCGCATATATCTCAATGATGCCGGGGAGCCCAGAACTTTTAGACCACATTTTTGAAAAGTACATTAAATTTCCTTTCTACGCTAAGAGGAGCATTTTTTCCTATCTCGAACGCTTCATACCGAAAAATTGCGTTGAAAAACGCCTATTTTTAGGAAAATCGACATTTGAAATTCTTAGTTTTGTGACGTCATTATGACGTCATTATCATGACGTAAAATAGTTTTTAAGGTCACTAACTGCAAGTTCTATCTTTCTTCTTTCCAACGCTGGGTCGATGAGCTCTGTATCTTTTATGGTTCCCGAGATATCGCCGTTTAAATAGAGTACACTTCTTGCACTAAAGCGTCATCTCTCTATATGTATATACCTCTATATATCTGTATATATATATTTTTTCCCAAAACCAAAAAGGATTTGGTTGTGATGGTCCGCGGCGGTTTTAAGGCGTTCTTTGCTGTAAAACCCATGATATGAGAAAGAACGCGACGGTTAAAACTGCTGCAACGTCACAATATACAGCATTCACGTAACATTAATGCATCAAGAAAGTGCCGTTGCGGCAGTTTCAACCGTCGCGTTCTTTCTCATATCATGGGTTTTACAGCAAAGAACGCCTTAAAACCGCCGCGGACCATCACAACCAAATCCTTTTTGGTTTTGGGAAAAAATATCACCCTTTTTCTGTGCCCAGATATTGAAATTTGGCGTCAAATCGCGAGTAAAAATTCGCGTTACCTAGCATTACTGATGACGTCACAATTACGTCATAAAATTAGATAAGCTATCTGAGACCCATTCATTAACACAATTGGGACTATGATCGACAACATATCCAAAGATGAAGTTCTGGGGTTGTCCCGTTCTCTCTCCACTAGCTTCACAAGTTTTTCCATTTTTTGGGATTTTTTCGTGTCAAAGTGTTTCAAACAATCGCATATATCTCAAGGATGCTGGGGAGCTTAGAACTTTTCAACCACATTTTTAAAAAGTGCAGTAAATTTCCTTTCCACGCTAGGAGGAGCATTTTTTCCTATCTCGAAAGCTTCATACCGAAAAATTGCGTTGAAAAACGCCCATTTTTGGGAAAATCGACATTTGAAATTCTTAGTTTTGTGACGTCATTATGACGTCATCATCGTGACGTAAAATAGTTTTTAAGGGCATTTGTCGCAAGTTCTATCCTTCTACTTTCCAACGCTGGGTAGATGAGCTCTGTATCTTTTACCGTTCCCGAGATATGGCCGTTTAAATAGGGTATACTTCTTGCACTAAAAGCGTCATCTCTCTATATGTATCAGCGTCGTAACCCTTTTTAACAAGAACACCCTCAATTTTGGCGATTTCAAGTAGTTATAACTCAGCCATTTCTGAACGAATTGATCTCAAATTTTAAACTCCGAGCGCGCGCACAGCGAAGGCGCGGAAACTCAATTTTCGATTGATTTGATCGTCGGGAAGGTTCCGTAAAAAATTTTGAAATTTGGCGAATCAGCAAAAACATATATATGGGGGCTGGCAAGCGCAGCGATGCGTACGCATCGCGTGTACGATTTCAGTGCGAATAAGTTGTCATAACCTGGGCATCTTTTATCCAATCGATCTGAAATTTTGACAGTTGCACCTTTGACCCTCAAACATGCGACGTATAGATTTTGGTGGAAATCCAATAACGGGAAATTGCCCAAATTTCTTCGTGAAATGAGGGGAAATACATGAGATTTCTCTCGTTAGAATCGCCGTCCAATGCTCGCCCTCGGACCCTTCGGGTCCTCGGGCTCGCAGCTCGGGCCTTCGGCCCTCGCACTGTTAGGTTCGCCGTCCAATGCTCGCCCTCGGGCCCTTCGGGCCCTCGGGCTCGCAAACCGCCGCGGGGGGCTTGCCAGCCCCCTGATATGTATATACCTCTATATATGTGTATATATATGGTCGTAACCCTATTTAACAAGAACACCATCGATTTTGGCAATATTCAAGTTGTAATAACTCGGCCATTTTTAATCCAATCGATCTGAAATTTTGACAGTTGCACCTTTGACCTCTAAATATGCGATGTTCAAATTTTGGTACAATTTCGGCAACGGGAACTTACTCAAATTTTAACGTGAAATATGGCCAATCCATGAAAACATATAGTTGGGGGCTGGCAAGCAAAGTTAACAAAACTCACTTCCGATGTCCGGAAGCTCGTTTACTGTTAGGATCGCCGTTCAATGCTCGCCCTCGGACCCTTCGGGTCCTCAGGCTCGCTCGGGGCCTTCGGCCCTCGCACTGTTAGGGTCCGCCGTCCAATGCTCGCCCTCGGACCCTTCGGGTCCTCGGGCTCGCGGCTCGGGCCTTCGGCCCTCGCACTGTTAGGACCGCCGTCCAATGCTCGCCCTCGGGCCCTTCGGGCCCTCGGGCTCGCAAACCGCCGCGGGGGGCTTGCCAGCCCCCTGATTTGATTGAACCACCTTGGTGATTCGTTTTGAGCCGTGCCTTAGCAGATAATTTTCTGTGCACACGTCAAGTTGTTATTACCTGATCTCTGTTCTCAAGCGGTCCAGATGATCCCCAGCAGGGGAGAAGGGGGTAGAAGTGAGAAGTGGTGTGGAGGATGTCGTTGGTGCTATGGAGTGTCTTAATGGGTGGGGAGTGTCTTTGTGGCTGGGGAGTGTCTTTGCGGGTGGGGAGTGTCTTTGTGATAATGGGAGGGTTTGATCCGTTGAGGATGTCCTCAGCCAGCCATACTGCTACACCTGACCATGTAGCAACTGAAGCTGTAGAGGAGAAGTTGGTACTGACAGAACTTCTGATCAGTAACAACTGATGGACGTAGTTGGTAGGGGTACCACAACTGTCCAGGATCAACTGTCAACCCAATGGGGCAGGTAATGGGGTGGAGCACCAAATAAGAGGACGTGGCCCGGCTAAGGTATCTAGCATAAGTCGCACGTCAGGATAAGGGCACGTATGCCGGTATCCTTCCTTACCCCAGGGCTGAGCTGATGAGGGAGTGGTGGTGACTGGACTGGTAAATGGAGAAAGACAGGTTTGACATGTGTGAGGGACTTTGATGTTGGCTGATGTGATGTACCCTTGTAGGGTGATGGGAGAAGAAACAGAAGTTCACAGTGGCTCAATGGGCTTGGTGGATGTGAATGTGCCCAGAGCAGAAAACCTTGAGACTGGGTGCTCGTTCGAGAAGAAATGCCCCATAAGTCCCTGTCCTTAACCAAAGATTCACCGTCGGCCGCCGTTATGGGGAACTTTGGCAGGCTTTCTTTCATGCCCACTGTGATGGATTCTGTTGTTACTGAGACAACATGCTCCCACAATACTCGAAACATCCGAATATCACCAGCCCGGCAATGCAACCCAGGGACCCAGGGCCCAACCGGGACCGCAGCCAAAACGCCACCGACCCGAAACCCAGTTACACCAAGTGCGCCTCAACACCCCATGCACCGGGAGTCTCAAGCCAGAAGGCGCCAAGCCAACGCCCCAGCCACGCCCAAGGCCCCAGGCCACCAAGCCAAGCCAGCACACCCCGATGCACCAAACAATGCAGGCACATGTGTGTCCCAAGTCAACACAAGGATCAGCATGTGATTGATGGTCTCTTGTTGGCTTTGCCCATGATGGTTAGGCTCAAAAAGGTTGGATGCAGGTTGGATGGTCGTAGGATGGTTGGACACAAGTTGGTTTGACACTAGTTGGTGAACTCGATCTGGTATGACACGAATTAGTTGGACTCTTTCTGGTCTGACATATTATGAGATGCCTCCTGGTACAATCTTGCTGGATTAGCCCACTGGTAGTTTTCTCTGTTAATCCAGATGAAGTGGCTGCATCGAATTGCTATCTGTGACAGTTCTTTCCTGATCTTAATCTGGTTTCCTTCGGTGATTCCAAGCATCTTGAATGTTGTCAGAGATGGTTTTGAAACAAAACCTCTGGCACCCACTTCAATTGTTTGACATTTTGCATTGTAACCATTTGATTTTGCCTCCTCTATGAGACTCATGTATTTTGTTTTCTTCTTCATCCTCCAGTAAGATACATTTTCTTCTGCAGGTGATGTGAGTTCGATGAAGAGCACTTCCTTTTTCTCTGTACTGTAAATACAGATGTCAGGCCGCAATGATGTGATGACAATTTCAGGTGCTATGCTGTATTGTGCTTGTCGAGTATCCATGAGTATTTTCCAGTTTCAAATGATCGAGTATCCATGAGTATTTTCCAGTTTCGAATGATCGATCGCTGACTAGACTGAACAAGGCAGCGCGCGCGCGGGGTGAATGCTCGTGCAACTGATGATTAAATGGTGTGCTTTTTACTGGCAAAATGCAGAAGTAATGCGAACTACGCCATTGTTATCATTTTCAAATGCGCGCTTTTTGCGCGCAGTATTTGTTTACACCTTTTTCTAACGGTCACATGATCGACTCCACCTTGTCGTGATCCAGTCAATCGTCAATGACAAACTGATGACGATAAGGCATGACTTAGACGAACGATTATCAATGTTATTGCTACGGTATTTGACCGGATTTATCAGTGAAGAGTCTGCTTGAGCCGCGTGCTAACACTGTCAATGTGATGAATTACAAACGCAAGGGCAATTGTCATCACTTATTAAAACAAGGTTACCTGGTAAAATAGGCACAAGCCCTTGACATACAGAGCACCAGCATCGAGACTGTTTACTCGTAACATTTCACTGAAATTGCAAGAGATATGTGACGAACGTGTCAATTGACGTAAAATTTGTCGTGACTGTAGTTGTAAGAAATAACTCATTTCGTTTGGAAGCTTTCATGAGATGAATTATATCACCAAAAATCTTATCCAAAGACATCATCAAACTAACTTGGATGATTCTTGAGCCTCGTTGTATCGGCCCAGTAAAGCCAGACATTCAGCCCTTCTTGACTTGTAGTGGGTACATGCTGGGGCCATCTCTAGTGCTCTGTCTAGCACGTAGACGACCTGAAGAAACGGGTTATTCTCAACTCTAGAATGTTTTCATGGTTTACATATAATCTAAGTGAAGTCGCTGAGACTTTTCTACATCGATTTAGATTGATGATCTCGGACTTTTTATTCGTGTCTGATGAATCTGCAACGAAATGAAATTGACATGTTTCAATTGTCATAAAAAGCCCACAGCGAGTTAGAGGCAGCGATTCTATTGACGAATGACGGTGGGTTACAGAAGTAATGATCAATAAAATGTATCAGTTTAGTTAGAGTCAATTGCAAGTAAATAATGATTGGGAGTTAGCGATACTAATTATCAGTCTATTGTCACAACGTATACTGTCATACTAGGGCAGGCCTGTTTCAGGATAACCAGTATAATCAGGCCATGATAGATAATTTGCTACTACAGTTAAATGTTTAAAAGTTTCAATAATCACCATTGACTGCACTTATTACATTAGATTGTTAGAGTAACTGAGTAGCTATACCTCCATGAAATGATTAATCATATATTAGACCAAAGTGAAAAATAATCAATCTACCTTTCTGTAGTCACTTTTGTTCATATCCTTCTCTGCACTAGCCTCCATTTCCCTCAGCCTGTTGATAGTGGTAGTTTCACTAGCGTAGCTGGCAGAGTTGGACGTGTCACGTGATTTTAAATCCTCCAATGAGCGTGAAGCAGCTGTCAGGTTACCCAGAGCAATGTAACACTTGATAACACGTAGTGACCCCTGGGGGTAAGAAGGGGTTATCACGCAGTGACCCCTAGGGGGTAAGAAGGGGTTATCACGCAGTGACCCCTTGGGGCAAGAAGGGGTTATCACGCAGTGACCCCTAGGGGGTAAGAAGGGGTTAACAGGCAGTGACCCCTAGGGGGTAAGAAGGGGTTAACAGGCAGTGACCCCTAGGGGGTAAGTAGGGGTTATCATGCAGTGACCCCTAGGGGGCAAGAAGGGGTTATCACGAAGTGACCCCTGGGGGGCAAGAAGGGGTTATTACGCAGTGACCCCTAGGGGGTAAGAAGGAGTTATCACGCAGTGACCCCTAGGGGGTAAGAAGGGGTTATTACGCAGTGACCCCTAGGGGGTAAGAAGGGGTTAACAGACAGTGACCCCTAGGGGGTAAGTAGGGGTTATCACGCAGTGACCCCTAGGGGGTAAAAAGGGGTTATTACGCAGTGACCCCTAGGGGGTAAGAAGGAGTTATCACGCAGTGACCCCTAGGGGGTAAGAAGGGGTTATTACGCAGTGACCCCTAGGGGGTAAGAAGGGGTTAACAGGCAGTGACCCCTAGGGGGTAAGTAGGGGTTATCACGCAGTGACCCCTAGGGGGTAAGAAGGGGTAAACAGGCAGTGATTACGCTGGATGTTTCCAAAAGGATATCACTTAATTCCATGAATTGAGATTTGTAGTTTTGACATCAGGCAGTGGCCCTTGAAGGTGTAGAAGAGGGGTTGGAAGGATATTCAATGGGTAGAAGAGGACACCTCTACACCAGATATTACCAGATAAGACCGTATTAAAACCTACTGTCTACTAAAATAACCCCCGTTAGCAATGTACCTTGAAGAAGTTAGGATCCTTCTCCACAGACTTAGTTGAGTCCTCCAGGGCGTTCAAGTAGTTATTAATCATCATGTAAGCAGCAGCCCTGTTCCCGTAATACGCAGCCTTCTCCGGCTGCAGGTTGATAGCATTGGTGTAGCACTTGATAGCACGGTAGTAGTCCTTCAGTTTGTACGCCGAATTCCCTTGTTCCTTAGCGTCCTCGGCTTCACGCTCGCTGCAAAATGTCAGGCGGACATTTAGGGTGTGAATTCCAGAAAAATTACAAATTATATTCAATACGCCGTGTATTGCGATAATTTTCAAAGGCTTCAGTAACATAATTTAGCGAATATTGTAATATTGTAGCGACTCGCGTAGATTATAAATAGTGGTCTATTGTGGCAGTCACTTTGTGTAGTTGACTTGCTCACTGGATCTTCTTAAGACTAATTGATAATTACGTCTTGACATATGCAAGTGAAATTTTCACTGACAGTTGAAACAGCCGAAACGAAAACCAATTCTACAGCTTGACAAATTCTAGAAACCAGTAAATTCCATGTGCAATTTGAATGAAATATTATACCTGAATAATTCCAAATAATCTGAAAATTGTACGCCGAGTACCAATTAGATAAATTAATCACAGAGAATTACAATACCAAGCAGTACCAATTTAGCTTTTCAATGATAGAAGGATATGGTATCGCAATCAATCAAACGTTCTAATATGCGACGCGTCATATAAGTCCTATTTATAGCCCTGTTGTTACGGCGAGTAAGCTCGGTAAGTGCAGTGAGTTCCGCGGTTAAAACACTAATTCTACACACGGCACTCATGATACAAGACAGTGATTAGAGACACTCATTACACGACATACACGGAGTTGTACAGTGAAATACGAGGTAGAACTTTTAGAGAAACATGTGTGCTTGGAAAAGAATTACTCGCATTCGAGTGATATAAGCAAAACGAGGATTGAATGGATTCACACTTCAGTTCTTTAACGAAGTTATCGTAGTGGTGATTTCGTCAACGAAAAAGCTCAGCATTCCGCAGCATTGTGAACAACAAGAATTGCGCCTGCAGGCACAAATCTTGTTTGTCCGTTTTTCCCGTATGCAGGCGCTTAATTTCCCTCCCCGTGGTGCTTGAAATTGATGTTGAATTAGTATCATGTGCAGGCTATCCTACTCCTAGTAAGAGTATAATCTAAGCTAATCTAATGACGCGTAGTTATACTGTTGCATTAATTGCAAAAAGGCTTAAGTGTAAAAGATCCCAATATTTTCGTATCTGTATCACTATAACACTAAATATTAACATGGGTTGACGTATAACAGATTGACATCAGTCAAACAGTTAATTGATTTATTACCCTGTCAAACTTTTCAGACGGCCCTGCGCACGCTGCAAGGAGCTCGAGTGCGCGGTGTAAGTGCAGAACCTTCGCACTTCGACTTGATTGAAGATAAAAACAATTATTTCAATTTGACGAAAACTTTCATGTTTGCCTTCTGAATGAACAGCTCTCGGAAAATGGACGCTCTACCTTATTCATTCCACTGTAATCGTTACTAGTTGATAACTGCGGCGCACTTTTACATATTTTGACTCATGCTGCGCCGCGCACGAACATTCATCAACAATACATGATCTCCGCAAGCGTTTGCGCGCGCGCGTTGTGCGCGCGCAAATGTAAGAGTTGCTAGGAGACTCGTCTGTGTGACGTTTTTACGCCACTTTTATGACGTTTTTACGCCACTTTTATGACGTTTTTACACCACTTTTATGACGTTTTTACACCACAACCATTTTCCGGGCACTTTTCAGAAATTACAGTAGTTGTATTGCAAACCTGGACCTGCAATACACAGATCCTATTTATCACCTTCCCGAACCACGATCTCTGCTAACCCTCTTCAATGCCTTTTTGTAAGACAAAAAGGCGTTGGGGAGGGGAAAAAATGTATATGGTATAGACAAAAGGTACAATTTATGAATGTAAGCACTACAATTTCGTAAATCATGAAATGATCGGGTATATATCATGTAATCACATGGCCACTGTGATGATTCTCATTTCTATCCGTGATACTTTGATCATTTATCATTACTATATCAGATATCTGCAGTTAGCTGATGAATGAGGATTATGTTCATTGTTTCATGGTTTCATTGTTTACTTGAATCAATGGATCCTTTACCACCCCAGTTGGCAGTTACCTCTCCTGCTACCACCCCAGTTACCTCACAACGTTGAGCTCCTTGGGGTGTAGGTTGTTGGTGTAGTAAGTTTTGTGAACCCCGGGGGCCACTTGCAGTTTAACGTATCCCATCTTAGACACACAAAGCATTATTACGATAACGGTCAAATCATTCACAAGTAAAAGTTCTAGCGGGTTATGTAACGGAGTTAGTGACTGTAAAAATCATTTAACTCAACTAAAATCGGCAAATCAAAACAGAAGACTCGGTCCAAATATCAGAGCGAGCAGCACTAAAAACGCGTGATAAAATATGAGCATATAATTCCAAGACAAGGCCGCCCCCGCGAACAATTTCACTTGTGTAGATGTTTTGAGTCCTGGACGAGCACTAGGTGGCTGCGAGTGACGTCATTATCAGGCTTTAAAATGGCGAATTGAACAGGTCAAATCGCCTGGTTTCCAGGGTCAGTATACAGTGCGATGAATTGCAATTTGTGGTAATGTCGGAGGTCGATGCTCCGTTTTAGTACTTAGCAAGTAGAATGGTTTAATAAATGGACGCAGATTTATCAACTCTACTTTGACACGGCAGTTAGGTACAATTTGAACTTGAGATCTTCGAATGCATGGAAATGATTTATATACTTCTTCAGTTCTTGGTTAGAATTTGTTAAAAATGATCCAAAAATAGAATCAGGGAAATTTAAAAGTGGCCATGAAGTGGAAGTTTGCAAGTCGAATTATACCACAAGTTGCAAAATTGTAACAAAATTTTGCAACATGAATACAAACAATGAACAATAAAAACCGCTAAAAAATTTACTTTGTTCCGGTTTAAACTAAATTTACAGGCCACAAAACAAAATATTTCATGGCAATTGAAACAATTTAATGAAAAATCAAAAACAAAGTCCAACAAAGAACTTTGCGTTGTCATCAAAACGTCAAAAATTACGATCCACAAAATAACAGCCAGTACGTAAACGAAACAAACTTCCATTAGACAAACAAATCTCAGTTAATTGTCAGTGAGAGGTCAGATTGCTTGTCAGTGTCAAAAACACGACGAGTGCATGTGAGGCGAGACATGAACGCACGACTCATATGGTCCAATAACAACGCCTCCTCTGTTGTTGCTATTGCTAAGATAGAGAGCTTGATGATTTCACAGTACACATGAGCACGGAGAGTGGTCACAGGGGATGGGTGTCTTACTTACGTAGGGACTGTTTAATGTTTATCATAGCACCTGCAGTGTATATACATGGTATACATCATACATTTCGTGTACAATCTAGGGGGTTTATACTTGGGACATAGTGGTTCTTTATTAGTAAATCATTGGTCTATTCCATTGTTTTAATTGTTTACCGACTTAAAATACGAATCATTGTTTATACAGTTATTGTTAATTTATATACGTTTTGTATACGAGACGAATAAAAAACGTAAGATTATGCACACTTCAATAACTTTAACAATATCATCGCGGGTGCGCTATATATACGACTATCATGCACGATTAATGTGAATACATATTATTATAATGGACAATTATTATCAGCTGCAAGTTATGCAAAAATGAATTCAAGAAACCACAATAGGTAATAATATGCATTATCAATAGCAAAATTAGGCGACCAAAAAACTGATCAAACGGAGACAAAACAATCGCAAGTAACCAGAAATTAACGTTGTGATAGAAGATATGTGGTGAAATGTTAAACAACAGGCAGTAACGATACATTGCAATCACTTACAAGTCTCAAATAATGGTTATGAGTGTAAGACAAACAATGGGAACAGACAGAAGACAAACAGACAAACAAGTATAGAGAAAAATAGACATGCAGTCAACTTTAAGATGGACTGTCAACTTTTAAACGGACTGTAAACTTTTAAACGGACAGTAAACTTTTAAACGGACAGTAAACGTTGAGATAAAATAAAAGACAATAACAGATACTTTCTCGTTGGCTGGCAGAAAAACCGACACACAGGCAAACACAGACTTACAGGTCTCTGGGAGGTTGGTCTGACAGACAAACCGACACACAGACACAGACTTACAGGTCTCTGGGTGGTTGGTCTGACAGACAAACCGACACACTTACAGGTCTCAGGGAGGTTGGTCTGACAGACAAACCGACACACAAACACAAACTTACAGGTCTCTGGGTGGTTGGTCTGAAGTGTCCATGAAGTGATCGTCACTGTCTCCGTTCTCTGACATAACAACTGACAGCTAGTACATAAGGGAGGGGTGTTAGATAAAGAGGAAGGGGTAGGGAGGATTTCAATTTAAGATTAGGGAGAGAGATTTGTATTTTTGTTTGTGTTGGAAGTTAGAGTAGGGAAGGAACTACTCAAAAGATCTGTGAAGAATGTATTGAAGGAGAATTAAGTTGGTGGATGAAAGAAATGAATTAGTTGAGAATTAAGTTGGTGGATGAAAGAAATGATGGAAAAGACATGTAATGAGCTACGAAGTTAGAAAGTAATGACACTTTCAGCAGCACTAAATAAGGAGAATGAAGCAAAAAGAAGGACTCGATAAGTCGATAAGGAGTGCAATGATTCCAATATTGGTAATAAAGTAATAATACAATCCCTGTCAAATGTAATGGCATGTAACTCAGTAATGAAGTGTAAATGTCAAATCTGAGTGTGGGTGTTGAACTATTTATTGGTCGAAAGGGCCAGCGTTTGCTGAAATAGTGATTTTGTTTTAAACTTGATAGGAACAAAATGAAAACCCTCACTACAATGAAATAAAGAATACCTTGTTCGTTATAATGGAATCATTAAGTTACGTCACATAAAACTCTGGAATCATATTTCATTTAATAATGACAATTGCATTGGTATATTTCTGACAACTAAATGCACAATAATATAAAATGTCGGTAACCCAACTAGCTTTGAAAATTGCAACCCATCAAAAAAGGCTACAGGAGCTGCCAATTTCATGCTGTTTTAGAAAAGAGGTAGCATAGCCAATACTTCAAAGGAACAGAAAAACGATTCAAGTAATCTTCTTACTATATCTAGCAGAAATTTGTATTCGCCAAAACTTTAAATACCGGGTTATTGGAATAAAGCTAGTCAAGTTAACCAAATGGTATTCATACAATCGATATAATCATAAGTTATAACAAACACGACAGTTTATTTGATGATAGATTCAAAACTAATCAACAAAATTAACGCATACATTTATTTACATTTAAAACTATGTTTCAATTTTTCTGGGTTTCTGTAAGTAAAAACGAAAATTCAAAAGTATTTGAAATATCTTCGCAATGCAAAGTAGAAATAATAAATACTTACCAATCATACAAACATCTACTAAATCTCACCATAGTAAGACTTGTAAGCATGCAATAGTGCAATAAAAGTGTAATATTTTAAAAATTTGAAATCTATAATAATGCGATTGCTTCGTATCAATTTTATACAGTTCCTCTGACCATAATGGACAGCCGATGTATTCGAGTTCATAAAAAAAGTTTAAATCCAAGTTAATACTTTAATACAATAGTGTAGAGAGTGTTTAAGAGTCTGAAATTCTGGAATGTGCAGGGTCTAGAAATAAAATTTCTCAGAATAGTGAATAGTTATAATAATTTGTGACTGAATACAAGAATTCAATAAAATGTCATAACTTCGGGTATATCGTCAATTTCAACAACTCTGATTCCCTAAACCCTGTGCTCTATGCAGAGCATTATACTGCAGTGTTCAATACTATAGTCTGTACATTACTTTAAGTTCAAGACATGACAGCTATTGTTTTCTGAGAATCTATACTACAGTGCAGCAGGGAGCTTGTTACTAATTCATCAGTTGAGGGGGTGTTTTGCAATAAACGGTTTAAATCGATTCGATTAAGCGAATGAATGTCATCGTCCACGTAAAATGTGAATCTCACACTCGATCCTTGTCGTCGATTCCCTGCCTGCTGTGTGTTTCTGGTTCAGGTGTCTAGTCGAATCTTTCATACGAGTTGGGCTTCTTCAATCCTGAGACGCAACGATAGATGAGATGAGTTTTTCAATTAAAAACACTGATATAGATTGATAATACTGAAACACCTCACAAGATAGAACTTAGAAACCCACCGTATTTCATGCGAATTGCATCATGTTGCTCTTGTCGCTCTGCCCGACTGAAATGTTATGTAAAATTAATTGACCACTATTTAGGCACCGTTTAATTTGTTGGTGTTCATCAAATGGGAAGGAAGGGCTAAGTATTATAACAAACTATCTGAAGCATTCAAGCCACAATATCCACTCAAAAAGGCTGACGTTTCTTTGTCCTTATCATACTATCATAATATGACAGTTCTGACACATTTGACTAATTAAAGCAGATGGTATACAAAAGACTCACAATATACTCTCATCTACTGTTGAGTAATTGATAAACCGAAAAATGTTTTTATTTTATTTATCGAATCAACTGTATATTAGCCAAAAATGCAATTCATAAACTGTCCAGCATGAAAAAGGTCCAGCATGGAAATTGGAAACCCCTACATGATACATAAATTTCTAGAATCTAGCAGGAAGTATCTAACCTCGCTTCATGCTTGGCAGAAATCTGGTCTCTCTGTCTCTGATACTCAGCCTCTTCCTTTGCAACTTTCTTGAGGCGAGCTTTGCGTCCTCGACAACAGCAACACCAGATGGTGAGAACCGTCACACCAAGCAGGAAGAGTCCAGCCCCAACACCAGCTCCAATGATTACCAGCTTGTGGTTAACTGGAGAGGGGGGTTGATATTAGTGGGTATACTGTTACATACTATATACAAATCTGAATGACTATGCTTATAATATGCCATTTGGGCCTCCAGGCTCCACATGCCACATGGAACCTAGTCTTTAGACCTCAAATTTTCATGCCAAATGTGATCAGTGCATACACCACCAAAACCGTTGGACGGTTGGTCTAGTAACCCCCCGCTGGTTTGGATGTGATCAGTCCATTTTGTATCTCTTCAGGTTCCGTTGTCACATCCAAACCTGCGGGGGGTTACTAGACCGACCGTCCAACGGTTTTGGTGGTGATATCTTGACAGATGATGTAGTTTGAACCCATGTTACTTGCCCAATGGCAGTTTGGACCCACGTCACTTGCCCTCACGTAGTCCGAACCCACGTTACTAGCCCACACGCAAGTCTAACCCACGCAACTTACCCAGAAGAAGTTCCAAACTACGTTATTCTAACTTGGAATTACTAGAATTGATATATTTCTTAATTTCTACAAATCGTCCACGTGAACTCACGTGCTAAAATATAGCAACCAGATCTAATTTCATGTGAATAAGTCGTATTTGAACTCATTTCAACGTAAAGCAAGTCGAAAATCCCGTGTGAAAATCAATTTCTTCAAATCCCCTAATTTCTACAAATCGTCCGTGTGTACTCACGTGCTGAAAAATAGCAACCGATCTAATTTCACGTGCATTAGTCGCATTTAAACTTATTTCAACATAATCAAGTCGAAAATCCCGTGTAAACATCAATTTCTTTAAATCCTCTAATTTCTACAAAACGTCCGTGTGTACTCACGTGCTGAAGTATAGCACATGCATCTTATTTCATGTGCATTAGTCGTATTTGAACTCATTTCAACGTAATCAAGTCGAAAATCCCGTGTAAATATCAATTTCTTCAAATCCCTAATTTCTACAAACCGTCCGCGTGAACTCACGTGATTCACTATTTCATCGTATATTTCCCACATTTAGTCACTGCGAGACATGAAGAAACCATTATTAGTTCACCATTGTATCACAGAATAGGGCAACAGTACAATTTTTCGTCATAAACGCAATTTCAACCATTTTGCGGCTCAATTTTTAGAGGCTTCACATGACGACATTTTTCGACCGATCACCTTGAAACTATTTTTATAGCTAAATCTCGAGGTCTAAAAGCTAAAACAAAATATCGACGTAAAACATTATCCGATGAAAACTCTCTGAGTTAGAGATGTTCAAAGTAGTGCAAAATAGCGTTTTATCGCAAAATACGCTATTATAGTGGTTTTACGCGATTTTGATGACGTCATCACAGCACCCAAATAGGCTCAAACCAACTTCCCATATAGCCTATAAGACAATTCCACCTTAGTACAACATACTTTGACCGGTCTCATCTCAAGATACGTTGTACATCTCACTCGTTTAAGTTTTGACCTATAATTTGGAAATCGATTTTTCACCGTACCTTAGAAAATCGCGTATATCTCGATGAAAAATCGAGATAGCCCGATGATCCGTATGATTTTCTGAAAGCTCTTTAAATTTCCAACTAACGATTTTTCAACATTTTTGAGCTATCTCCATTCCTTCTTGGTGAAAAATGCGCACAAAGATGACCTAAAAAAGAAATAAAATTTCGCTAAGTTGATGACGTCATAGTGACGTGATAATGACGTCACCAGAACTTCTCTTATAGCCTATAACATTTTCCTATCTTAGATCAACAAAACCTGACCTCGATCATGGCTCTACCATTTCCCGTTCTTGACATCTCGGCTTTCCAAGTTTGCTCCCAATTATCATGATATTATATATTATTACCACCAAAACCGTTGGACGGTTGGACTAGTAACCCCCCGCTGGTTTGGATGTGATCAGCCCATTTTGTCTCTTTTCAGGTTCCGTTGTCACATCCAAACCCGCGGGGGGTTACTAGACCAACCGTCCAACGGTTTTGGTGGTGATATCTTGACAGATGTATGTAGTTTGAACCCATGTTACTTGCCCAAAGGCAGTTTGGATCCACGTTACCTGCCCTCACGTAGTCTGAACCCACGTAACTAGCCCACACGCAAGCCGAACCCACGTAACTTACCCTGACTAAGTCCAAAACTACGTTATTCTAACTTGGAATTACTAGAATTGATATATTTCTTAATTTCTACAATTCGTCCACGCGAACTCACGTGCTTAAATATAGCAACCAGATCTAATTTCACAAACATAAGTCGTATTTGAACTTATTTCAACGTAACCAAGTCGAATATGCCATAAAAATATCAATTTCTTCAAATCCCCTAATTTCTACAAAACGTCCGTGTGTACTCACGTGCTGAAATATGGCAACCAGATCTAATTTCACGTGCATTTGTCGTATTTAAACTCATTTCAACATAATCAAGTCGAAAATCCAGTGTAAACATCAATTTCTTTAAACCCCCTAATTTCTACAAAACGTCCGTGTGTACTCACGTGCTGAAGTATAGCACATGCATCTTATTTCATGTGCATTAGTCGTATTTGAACTCATTTCAATGTAATCAAGTCGAAAATCCCGTGTAAATATCAATTTCTTTAAATCCCCTAATTTCTACAAAACGTCCACGTGAACTCACGTGCTCCACTAGTTCATCGTATATTTCCCATCCCTATTCACTGTGAGACATAGAAAAAGTTAAGTTAAAATAATACACTGATAAGTGTTCTTGTAGCTAGTTGCACCATCACTGAGTTACCAGGCGTGCCTAATCTGGAAATACTAGCCCCCAAGATAAATAAGTGTTAATGATGTTTACCTTTTCGTGAGTGAAGTGAGATCCCTGTTTCTGATACTGATTCATGTTTGTGTACATGTGATTGATCTGCGTGTGTACAATAAACAAATCCTGAGAGAGAAGAATGAGGTGATGAACAACGCCATCCGGGTGCTCCAATATGAGTCACCGAATGGCTTTAACCAGGATCCACTGTCGGCCGCCATCATAGGGCATCCTGGTCTTGTCCATCTAGTAAAGAATGATACATCTATCCATCAACGACAACTGTATTTACAAACTGTCCGTTTCTCTATACTACCACTCTCATGGGTGCTTCCCGTATGTCTGGTTACTCCTGTTCAACCAGATGAAGTGGCTACATCTTATTGCCACTTCTGAGAGTTCCTTCCGTGCCTTGCTGCACTGCTTCTGTGTTAGTCCCACCATCTTGAAAACATTCATTGAGCTCAGACACTTACGAACCCTCTTGCACCTACTTCCACAGTTCTCAGCTCAACATTCCAACCATTTCTTTTACATCTTCTACTAAGTCTTTGTACTTTTCTCTCTTCTTGATCTTCCATGCTGAGATGTTATCTTCGAATGGGGATGTGAGTTCTACAAATAGACATGCTCTAGTTGCCATACTATAGATACACATGTCTGGTCGAAGAGGTGATGCAGCTATCTGGGGTGGTATCTGATACTGTTTGTCTCTGGTGTCCTTCAGGATTATCCAATCCTTAGTGTTGCTCAACCAACACGCTTTCTCTGTCTTTGAACTCCTTCTTGCTACGACTTTAGTTCCCTGCTTCACGAATGACGTTGTCAATGACCGATAACTCTTATCCATTGTTCTTTCACTGGTTCTCTTATTGCCACCAGACTTTGTTGCTAGTAGGGCGATTTTGATGTGCTTCTCTATAACCTTCAACACAGTCGATTTAACACTCACGAGATCCTACCCTGATCCAATGCGACTTTGCAGCTGTAAAGGATCAATATGAGAGCAGAACCGCCACCCACACAGTGTACATTTGTCTTCCTGTGATTTACCCCATCTCCTTAGTTGACTGGGTGCATTAGTGTATTAAAATTCATTTCAACGTAAGAAGGATAGCATGGAGGGTGAGAAGCTGTACAATTTCTCCTTCCACTTGAGATCAAAACGTCCGAGTGAACTCCCATTCTATCCATTTACTCTGCTGTGACAGGTTGAGAATCTTCGTTATCTTTTCCTCTTGTGTCAGTACACCATCGTATCACAGAATATGATTACAGTACAATTTTTCCTCAAACGTAATTTCAATCAATTTGCAGTTCAATTTTCAGAAGCCTCCCACGACAACAATCTTCTGTCGATCGCCCTGAAACTCGTTTTATTGCTAAATCTCAACGTCTAAAAGCAGAATATCAAAGTAAAACATAATCCGATAAAAACTCTTTGAGTTGGAGATGTTCAAAGTAGCGCAAAATAGCATTCTATCGCAAAATACGCTATTTTAGTGGTTTAACGCGATTTTGATGACGTCATCACAGCACCCAAATAGGTTCAAACCAACTTTCGATATAGCCTATAAAACAATTCCGCCTTAGTACAACATACTTTAACCAGTCTCATCTCAAGATAAGTCGTAGTTCTTGACATCGCACTCGTTAAAGTTTTGTCCTATAATTTGGAAATTGATTCTTCACCGTACCTTAGAAAATCGCGTATATCTCGATGAAAAATCGAGGTAGCCTAATAATCCATATGATTTTCTGAAACCTCTTTAAATTCTCTAAAAATCATTCTGAAAAAACAGAGCTATCTCGCTTCCTTCTTGGTGAAAAATGCGCTCGAAAATGGTTCATTTTCGCTAAAAAAGCAATAAAATTTCGCTAAGTTGATGACGACATAGTGACGTGAAATGGACGTCACCAGAACTTCTCTTATAGCCTATAACATTTTCCCATCTTAAATCAACAAAACCTGACCTCGATCATGGTTCTACCATTTCCCGTTCTTGAGATCTCGGCTTTATAAATTTGCTCCCAATTATCATGATCTATCTTATATCTATCTATTATGCTTATATCACCCTGTGACACTCGTTCGTCTAATATATACCCTGGCCAGTCTTTTTTATTGCCAGGGCGGGGGTACACCACCAAAACCGTTGGACGGTTGGTCTAGTAACCCCCCGCTGGTTTGGATGTGATCAGCCCATTTTCTCTCTTTTCAGGTTCCGTTGTCACATCCAAACCCGTGGGGGGTTACTAGACCAACCGTCCAACGGTTTTGGTGGTGATATCTTGACAGATGTATGTGTTTGAACCTATGTTACTTGCTCAAAGACAGTTTGGACCCACGTAACTTGCCCTCACGTAGTCCAAACCCACGTTACCAGCCCACACACAAGTCTAACCCACGTAATTCACCCTGACGAAGTCCAAAACTGCGTTATTCTAACTTGGAATTACTAGAATTGATATATTTCTTAATTTCTACAAATCGTCCACGTGAACTCACGTGCTAAAATATGGCAACCAGATCTCATTTCACGTGCATTTGTCGTATTTAAACTCATTTTAACATAATCAAGTCGAAAATCCCGTGTAAACATCAATTTCTTTAAATCCCCTAATTTCTACAAAACGTCCGTGTGTACTCACGTGCTGAAGTATAGCACATGCATCTTATTTCATGTGCATTAGTCGTATTTGAACTCATTTCAACGTAATCAAGTCGAAAATCCCGTGTAAATATCAATTTCTTCAAATCCCCTAATTTCTACAAAACGTCCGCGTGAACTCACGTGCTCCACCAGTTCATCGTATATTTCCCATCCCTATTCACTGCGAGACATAGAAAAACCATAATCAGTTGACCATCGTATCACAGAATAGGATTACAGTACAATTTTTCGTCATAAACGTAATTTCAATCAATTTGCAGTTCAATTTTTAGAAGCCTCTCACGACAACAATCTTCGACCGATCGCCCTGAATCTCGTTTTATAGCTAAATCTTAAGGTCTTAAAGCATCATATCAAAGTAAAACAAAATCCGATGAAAAATCTTTGAGTTGGAGATGCCCAAAGTAGCGCAAAATAGCATTCTTTCGCGAAATACCTACGCTATTTTAGTGGTTTTACGCGATTTTGATGACGTCATCACAGCACCCAAATAGGCTCAAACCAACTTCCAATATAGCGTATAAGACAATTCCGTCTTAGTACAACATACTTTGACCGGTCTCATCTCAAGATAAGTCGCACTTCGTGACATCACACCCGCTTAAAGTTTTGTCCTATAATTTGGAAATCGATTTTTCACCGTACCTTAGAAAATCGCGTATATCTCGATGAAAAATCGAGATAGCCCAATAATCCATATGATTTTCTGAAAGCTCTTTAAATTTGCTAAAAATTGTTCCGAAAAATCAGACAGCTATCTCCTTTCCTTCTTGGTGAAAAATGCGCTCGAAAATGGCCTATTTTCGCTAAAAAGCAATAAAATTTCGCTAAGTTGATGACGTCATAGTGACGTGAAAATGACGTCACCAGAACTTTTGTTATAGCCTATAACATTTTCCCATCTTAGATCAACAAAACCTGACCTCGATCATGGCTCTACCATTTCCGTTCTTGACATCTCGGCTTTCCAAATCTGCTCCCCAATTACATGATCATATCATCGGCTTCAAAGAAGTCCTCAGAGAAACTTGGAGAAAGGTTCAAGAAAAGACACAAAGCAACTCAGAGAAAAATATCAGCCATTATTTTGACAGATTGTGCCTGCTGGATTCCCTTCATTTTTGTGTGCATACTCCACTCAGCAGAGGTCCTTGATGCCACGGAGTGGTATTCCATGTTTTCAGTGGTCATATTGCCACTTAACTCTGTCATCAACCCTTTCCTTTACGATGATGTTTTGAGTGAAAAATTGCATGCTACTTTTACTTGGATTTTGTTTCACGCAATAGAAGGGATAAAGATGATATTCCCAGCCTTGAGATGATAAAGCTGAATCAAATTCCCAAGACTGCAAGGCATTCTTCAATTAAGTTGGAAGTGATTGATATTTCAACATCCTTAACAAGCACACAAGCAACTAAAGCTCATTCAGTAAGTCCCATTTAGGTGCTTCTGGAACAGATCTGTTCCAATTATGTTAGCGTAGGTATAAGATCATATTATTGCTCAACAAGGTTTGCATATTTTGCATAGTTGTACAATGAACATGATAAGATTATAACTGATTCGTGGATCTTTCAGGATTGTATTAAACCAACAGATGATGCTGTAGTGAAAAATGGAGAACACAGTTGCAAAAATCGTGGGTTGACGCCCTCTTAATATAACTACATTTTGAGGTTTGAATTCAAAAATTATTACCATGTGATTTAAGAAGACACTAGTGTCTTCTTTTATCACATGATAATAAGATGATAAGAAGAACAAGATAGTTCATCTTCATCAAAAATTCAAAAAGGTGCCTTATTAAATTAGACTGCACAAAGATGTAACTTATGCACCTACTTAATGACCTTAAAAATAGGTCATAGAGCTTCTGTTATAATTAGACGAATTTAATAATAACTATTTAATAATAATGGCAATTTCTAATCCATTTGACATAATTTCAATTATCACCATTTGTACAAACGCACTTTATTTCAATTTGCTAACAATAATAATTATTGAAATTTATCTTGCAGATCAGAAGTACGAACTCCAAAGCAACAGTTTAGATTACAGTTCGGATTAAAGTTCGGATTACAGTTCGGATTACAGTTCAGATTACAGTTCGGATTACAGTTCGGATTACAGTTCGGATTACAGTTCGGAGAGGACTGAAGATTAGAACAATCTGACTTCTTAGCTTATCAATTACGCTGAATGAAAATATAGACTCCTTATTAAGTATTGTGCTGTTAACTTCCTTCTTGTACAATGAGTGTTTTTGAACAGTTCCTGCTTTCAAGGCACTAAACCACTATTTTTTTGTGTTAACCAATATAAATCATTATTTTATTACTGTTGCTTAAGCTCTTATTAAGATAGCATTTTATTAAACTTTTTTCATTGAAAGGTCATGTCAAGGAACTGAAAGTATCATGAAACTGACGAGAACTTTTCCCCACCTATTCGTTTATTTCAAGGAATTAATATTATTTTTGGGGATTGTGCGTTTGTAGCTTCTATTAGTCATGTTATCTATATAACAATATTATCAATTTTAGTTATACCTGCAATCTGCATATTGTGTACATTTGTTTTCTGCGCGCGCGTTGCCACTTAGTCAACAAAAAGTGTATCGCCTGTCAGAAAGCTTCAATTTAATGCTACTCAAATAATCCCAACCCAATATTCCCGCCCTGGCCAGGGCGGTAACCCCCTGCATATCAGAAAAATAAAAAGAAATAGAGAGTCGGGACCTATCTAGAACGATTCGTCGTAAAATTTTAGGTCTAGAAGAACCGTTCTTATAGATACGCGTATACTTAAATCGCACGCTACAGTAACGTAACTGGCCAGGGCTATATATGAGAGAATTCAGTGTCACAGGAGTTGATATATATAATAATAATAATAATAATAATAATAAGATAATTTGTGACCCAATTTAAATCGATGAGATCTCAAGTTCTACAAATGGTAGAGACATGATCGAGGTCACGTTTTGTAGATCTAAGATGGGGAATTGCATTAGGCTATAAAAGAAGTTCTGGTGACGTCATTATGACGTCATTATGACGTCATCAACTTAGCGAAATTTTACCTTTTTTAGCGAAAATAGGTCGTTTTCATTTTTCACCGAGAAGGAAAGGAGATAGCTCAAAAATTTTGAAAAATCGTTGGTTGGAAATTTAAAGAGCTTTCAGAAAATCATATGGATCATTGGGCTATCTCGATTTTTCATCGAGATATACGCGATTTTCTAAGGTACGGTGAAAAATCGATGTCGAAAATTTAGGACAAAACTTAAATGAGTGAGATGTCAAGAACTGCGACTTATCTTGAGCTATGAGACCGGTCAAAGTATGTTGTACTAAGGCGGAATTGTCTTATAGGCTATATAGGAAGTTGGTTTGAGCCTATTTGGGTGCTGTGATGACGTCATCAAAATCGCGTAAAACCACTAAAATAGCGTATTTTGCGATAAAACGCTATTTTGCGCTACTTTGAACATCTTTAACTCAGAGAGTTTTCATCGGAATATGTTTTACTTCGATATTTTGCTTTTAGACCTCGAGATTTAGCTATAAAACGAGTTTCAAGGTGATCGGTCGAAATTTGTCGTCATGCGAAGCCTCTAAAAATTGAGCCGCAAAATGGTTGAAATTGCGTTAATGATGAAAAATTGTACTTTAGCCTTATTCTGTGATCGGATGACGAACTAATAATGGTTTCCTCATGTCTCTCAGTGACTAAATGTGGGAAATATACGATGAAATAGTGAATCACGTGAGTTCACGTGGACGTTTTGTAGAAATTAGGGGATTTCAAGAAAATGATATTTACATGCGATTTTCGACTTGATTACGTTGAAATGAGTTCAAATACGACTAATGCACGTGAAATTAGATCTGGGTGCTACATTTCAGCACGTGAGTTCACACGGACGATTTGTAGAAATTAGTAAATTGGTCGGTTCTAGTAATTGCAAGTTAGGATAACGTTGTTTCGGAATGCGTGAGGTTTAGTTACGTTGGTTCCAACCGAAAGAAATGGACTGACGTCACCAAATCAGCAGGGGGTTACTACGACAACCGTCCCGGTTTTGGAGAGCTTAATAACTAAAACGATAATATTCAAATTCCACATCACGTCTTCAATGCGGATTTCTCTTTGAAAGGACACTCGCTTGCCGGGAACATTTCCTCTAGTCGGTACCTCGAATTGCTTTTCACTGGCCGCAATGACCAACTTTTCCAAATTTCAACTGATAGACCGAAAAGTCTACCATTGAATAATGAATAGTAGAGCTTACAAGAACATTGACCTGAGCCGATGAAACTTTTCATCGATTAGAATAGTGTAAATTCCTGGAGTACAGTAATTGATGAACCACTTTTTTGATGTGGTCGTTGGCTAAACTATCAACACAGTCCATCATAATTTCAATATCTTCGATCTCAGATTAAAAATTTTAAAGACCTTATTCTGAAAAATTGTATTTCTTACTAAATAATATTTGCAAGATTTGAATATCATCAGGTATCTGCGAGGCAACGGATCCTGTATAAAAGTTTAAAGATAAGATGAAGATAAGATGTATCTGATGAAGGAAATCGTACCTGTAGCTTTCTTGGGGGCTGTGTTCATATTGGGGACTTTAGCGGGTTTCATCAAACCCTTTATGTCGACTTTGTCTTTGATAGCATTCTTCTTTTTGTCATCTCGTTTTGCGTGTTTGATTATCGGCTGACCAACAGGACCTAGAAAGTTTGAGTACCGAGTTCATTTCAAACAGAAATTATCGAAAACTAGATCTAAACACTTGCACATGATAGCAGAGCTGAATTCTAGAATTCTATTCGAGTATTCGCATCAAATTAATGAAAGAATCTGGGTTTTGTATAAACCAAGATTTGACACAATGGCACGATACTACGATCTGAATAAAGTAGCAATGAAAACAGTGACTAGCACAATACTGCAACTTAAACCCACCTTTATTGGGGGCAGCAGGGCCAGGCGTGTAGGACTTCCTGTTGGGGACTCCACTCGTCACCCCCTCCGAGGGGCCAGTGGGGAGGGACCCCATGGACACGGGGCGTTTTAAGCGCGGAGTGGTGCTGCGGGGCCGGGGTATGGCCCGCTCCCCACCCTCACCCCCGCTACTGGGGGATACCAGATTCTGGGTGGATCTGAGGGGTGGGTGGGTTAGAATGGAAGAGAGGTCAGGCCAGGGGAGAAGGGGGGATGATTCTGGGTCAAGAAAGGGTTAAATGGAAGAGGTGGATAAGGAAAGGATAGAGGAAAGAGGGGCGGGGTTAGAGGTGCTAGGGAGTTAGAAGGCCTAGGGGAGGAAAGGGGTTAAAGAAAGAAGGGATAGGCTAACATTTTCCCCCTCGCTGAGATAGACGAGGGGGAAGGAGACGATGGCGAGAAGGAATGGACAGTACATTTCGAGGTAATCAGATAAAAGTTGGTTTAAGGAGTTTCTTGGACTCTGATAACGATTGTCACTACAACTACTTTGTGCTCTTGTTAGAATATTCTCCTACCATTTCTCTTTGTTTAGAAAGAGGACACGTTTATTGACGTGAATGCTGAATAGGATCAAGAAAAGTAGCTAAAAATAACCTTCCTGAGACTGGTCAATAACCTGTTGGATGCCGCATATCAAACATGCCCATGATATCATGAGGACAAAGAGATAATTGGATTGCATTAGTGCCATAAACTTATGTATAGATATATTGTTATCTAAATAGCTACGTAGCAGCACAGCGAAGTAAAAATAGCCCTTAAAAAACTATATTTGTCTGAATTATCAGTGAGAAAAAAGAGATCTTTTCTTGAGAACTCCATACCCAAGAAATTTGATCATTCATTTCAACAATGAACATTGTTAATAATAGAAATAGAGTACCGTCTATGGTAGCTATACCAAAGATTTCATGAAATTATTCCTTAAATTCCATGATCTCAAGAGTATAAGATCTTTTGATGAATCTAGAAAATTAAACCATTACATTAGCCTTATCAATCAAAATTCCCCTTCCGCGAAGCTGCTAATGAGTAAACTTCTCAAATTGCCTTCTACATATTGTTCGCAGACACAGTTTTAAGAAGGAGAGTTTCACATACATTTCCAAAAGTTCCAATCATACACACTTCCACTGATATTTCTTATCGCACCGCTTTTGAAACAAAGAAAATAATGTTAAACTATTCATCATTTATAATGCATTGTAGAGAAGGAACCGTCTATTGTGACCATGTACAATTTGCGTTGCTATTAAAGCTATTATCCTAAATCACATCCAGAAATCTAGAGATAGAACTTCAAATTATTTGAGCTTACAAAAACGTTTATTTTTATGCTGAAATGATATCATTGCCTTTGAGAATGATTACGTAATTCTTGTCCAATACTCCAATATAGTGAGCTAAAACTCATAGTTCACACTCCACATTCCTAAATGAGAGTAGCGCAAAATATTAGCAAGGTATATTATATTCGGTTCTTGTCCTCAACTGACCATTCTAACACATGATAATGCCATCACCTTCAAACGTCTACTATTCTCTGTGACCAACAGCCGTCAATACAGCTATTGTTAGCAACGTGTATAGCGCAAATACAGTAGGTTTTATAACGTCATGGATAGAGAAAGGTAAAGAGAGAGGTGAATATTATCCCAACTATTCTACGTATAGAATGTCAGAGAATTCTAGGAATTATTCATAGGTTTTATTTTAATATAAGACGCTCAGTTTTCATGTATTTTCGAGAATAAACTGCTGCCTTGATTCATCAAGTTTAGCTCATATCAATACAGTACCGACGACTGACGAGCTTATATCTTTATATGGTTATGACAAAATAAAAAGTTTTATCAGAATTTCTCCCGGAGCTGGCTTCTGTAAGCTTGTTTTACATTTTAAGTACACTGAATGCACTAATTTCTAATATTATTTTCATTACAGAACTACAAATTAATTTCCCCCGCATTAACTATTGACTGAAGCCTCTTACCCGGTCTTAGGATTTCCCTCCTTCATGTCGAGGCTGAGTGTAGACCTGGATCTGATCGTGGAGCCAAAAGCTTCAGACCTCCTCGGACTAGCTCGGATCCTTTCTCGTAACTGAGGAGAAAGCTTGTAGAATAAGTACAACTTTGTTAAAGTGATTTCATATGGATTAAATCGGGATAGATGATTTAGAACAAACATACAAACATATTTGGTTGATATCTGGATTTATGCCGACAGTGGACTATTTGCCGACACCAGATTTCTAGCGACATTTCGGTATATCGTCTGTCGACAAAAAGTCTGTTTTTGGACTATGAAAGCCGAAAAGTCAATCGTTTATTTGGTTTATCGAATCACAACATACTCTCCACTACTTTTATTTTTAACTTTTACAGCTCTACTGCTACAAATACCACCTGAGGTATTCGAGTAGGTCTAAGTTGGGGTGGTGGTTGTGGTGGTAGAGACATGGCGTCACGAGATGGCAGCTCAGACATGCCATTTTCAGGAGATGGCAGCTCAGACATGCCATTTTCAGGAGGTGGCAGCTCAGACATGCCATTTTCAGGAGGGGGAGGAGGAGGAAGAGACATGTCATTGTCAGAAGGAGATGGTGGTATCATGTCAAGAGGTGGAGGAGGAGGAGGAGGGGAGGGGTTATCATCAGACATCTAGCAGTCTCAGGGGCGCGTCATGGAAGGTCCTACACGTGCAAAATATAATAAAATAGTGAGTGTTTTGACACGAAGTCAGGTGACCCAGCAGGCGAAAAGAAACAGCCGTTATCAGTTATTAGTAATATCACCCTATCTCTCAACTAAGATAATGGAACCAACGTGACACTTTCAGACAACTATTGAGATGCCCACACAAGAAAAAGGCAGGGAAATCGTCGCCATTATCATAGCTAAAAGAAGTTCGTTTTTGACGTGCAACAGCCCATTTTTTGCGTGCGGGGGTCATTCAACCGCGCCAATCGTTAGAAATACAACACAATAGCAACCAGTTGTATGCATCAGATTGCGAGAAAGAGAAAACAACTGCGACAACATACCTTATTTCTTAATGAGACTGTACGCATATTGCGTCACTTAGACAAAACAAAACATATGAAAAGAGGCAAGTAATCAAAAGACGGATAATGTAACCGACTGGTTACATGACGAAATGGTGACCGTATACCGCAATAAACATGGTCGAGGCGAAGCCGAGACTTTGTTAGTTGGATAATGACGACAGTATACAGCTAAGATTATGCAACCGAATTAAACTCAGCTCTGGGTCTGATGACCCTCGTTTGGATTGAACGCTTTTAAAGATTTTGAGTGTGCTCCTTCATAAATTCTGATTCAGAACTATTTGTACTGGTCGTTTCAATGAACAGGGGAGGGGACATAACAAATATCCAAAGTTTGGCATTCAGAACGACTGACCATGATGCAACCCAAGAAACACAGGTGGAAGTGTTATACAGGCTAGCTGGACCCTTATTAACTCAGGGGGCGCAGATCACTGGTCGGAGTCTGGAAGCGAACTCTGCAGAAAAGCAACGCACCCTTAATGCTTACACATGTAGCTATCTGTACTTATTGTAGTGGCATTTAAAAACCTATTACGACAGACAACCATAGTAATAATGATAATGACATAATAGATTTGAATATGATGGTAGCAGATCCTATACACAGATAACAAAGATACAAATCCCCGTTCCCTGATCGATATATATTTTATATCCGAGATCAGAACAACACAGAATAAATCAGGGCAAAATACATTTATATCTCACACAACGAAGCAAAGCAAGACTGTCAAGAAAGTATAGGAGCTATCAGGAGTAGCAGTAGTAGTAAGGACACCTCTAAGGTTTACATAGTATCGTTATGTTGTTGACATAACAGGGTATGTTACTCTGTTAGTCACTCTCACGAATCAGAATATGTCAGGAATTTTAACAAATATGTACGACTTCAGCATGCGTTACCGTGGTAACAGGATAAGTTGCCATGGTAACCTGATAAATCGAATGACACATCCCAACAGGGATGAAGCTCAAAACATGGGATCTACCAGCAAGGTTCAATGACCAATAAAGAAAAACAGTATCAGTTGAGGGTCAATTGGAAACGTTTATTGATACGAACACAAATGAAAATCAGGAGCCTTCGAATATCATGTGATAATCGTCGTCAATATCAGATAATAAACGTACAGATCAAACCATGCACATAATATGCTATAGTTGTAATGGACATGTACTCTATCCAAGCTTCAAAACAACAAAATAAACTCCTGAGCTCTTGGGTACAAAGAACATAATAAAACAGAACATCCAAGTAAAAGGCTGCATCGGTAAAACAATGTCTCATGGTATTGGTCTACAGCAAGCAACGGAAACAACGCACTACGTTGTTTTTCTACAACAAATCGGGATAATTGCTCTGAACAAAGTACCTAATCATACATGAAGTGTACGGGAAGAGCTCAATAAACGGAGTTATTTATAAAACGTGAAATTACGCTCAAAATAGGGTGAAAGAGTGGAAAAGATCCAACTGACCTAAGAAGAAGATGATGAAACTTTAGCTTGAAAAGATAACTGAAATTTCAGCTTGTAAATTTGGTACTCAAACTTAATAAAAAAGATAACACTCTAGTTTAACAAAAGTTTAAAAAAAGAAGAAAGTTTTAAAATGTACAATCTGTGCTAGAGTAAAACGTAACAAGAGAGTCTCTAAGCTCTCGTAGAGTAACAGAGTCACTACACCAACTAGTGACAATAAACATATATCGTATACAGCCCAGATCCCCCAGGCTCACATAGACCTCTATAACATCATCAGCACACCACGTTAACTCATGATAACGACGTCACTACTCTACAGCAACTCCAATGTACATCATGTGTAGCAGATGTTACTAATATTCATATCATCTCTTTAAACGAGACGAGCAAACTACTTCTTACCTCCGGAGGAGTCTGATAATGGAACCACATAGTTTACATGGTTTATAATTGGAGTGTTACCCGAGCGTTAAACCAGGTGTGTAGGAACGTAGAATAGGTGGTTGAGAGTGACGTCATTATCAGGGTTTAGAGTAGTGTGTTATAATGTGGCGTGAACTGCTAGTTTGCGAGGGGAGGGGTTTTATAAGCTGGAAGTAATAAGTCAATATTTAATATGCTGTGAATTGCGGAGGGTTTAATTGATGTTTATATCACTGGACATAATAGTTTCCAAATTAACCGATAATCAAGTAGTTTCACGTATTGTGTGGGAAAGTTGTAATAGTTACAAATCAAAATTCAAAATATAACTTAACGTGTCATTGAACGAAAATGAAAGAAACGAAGTAATACAATCGGAGTGTAGAGCGAAGAAAAGCTACAATGAATTACAAGCCGGTCCTGCAGCGTAAAGATTGCATGATGTAATGAAAACATTGTTTTTCACAACGTTTCTAATCAAAGCTCTGTGCAACTTACTACTTACAACTCGTCCGACACACACAATCACAGAGTTCAAATAACGCGCGGGAACACTCACTGATCATTCGATAGATGGCAGCTATAACGTGTAGAGATTGCATCATATCAGCGTGCATGGAGGATGATGACGTCATTATCATGTATTACAGTGGTGTTTAGTTGACGTGTAGACACCTATCATTTGTGCATGACGTTTAGTAATCCAGCCACCTGGTGTTGGCTAAGGTTTAACCTCCACATTACTGGGCCTTGATGATGTAATCACAGGTAAATATGATTTAAGTGCTGTGACTTCACAAACACTTAGAGATTTTAGGAACGAGCTCAAACAAAACAAATTTGGCAGAAGCCAGAAATTCTCCCATTCTCCTGCATTCAATCAAACTCAAAAGAACAACGCAACACAAGCCACTCTTCTCCCTGGCACACAAAACAACAGCACAGTCAGAAAGCTAACAAGATGAATATCTGCAGGCTGGAAGGAACAAATTACAGTTAAAATGCCAGCGCGTGCGGTAAATCCGCTGCATGGTAATTAATGGCGCGTACATACGCGGCTAAACGTGTGCTGATTACATGATAATTGCATGATTGTAATTAATGTGCCTAGGTTAATTGGTGCGCGATCTTTAATAATCGCTTCGCGTTTTGAGAAACACTTTGGTCGAAACATGCGAGCTTTTTAGAGTCCGTCCTTCTTTGCTGAGCATCACCAAGCAGTGTTCTCGAGAATTTAGTGCTTTTAGTGATAAATTTCTTGCTGCATAAGTTTAATCTTTTGTCCACCGACAGCATAATTACGCTAATTATTAATTTCCAGGCACATGTTAGGCATTAATCTACCACACTAAATCAGTAATCATCTCAGATTAAATATAAGGGATATGTAAAATACTAGCAGACATGAAATAGTAGTGTTTGAGTTAGACCATATTGTTTCAGTTACGGTTGTATTAAATCCTGTAAACTATAAATTTGCGCTTTGACTTCATGAATTTACTATTCAAATCTCTGATAATGACACCATCTCTTCAATCATCTATTTATCGTCAACTGTGTTATAAACTTATAAGAAGAGATGACTAACAGGAAGTTGCTAAAGATCGGCCTGCTTTGAAACAAAGAAGTGTAATTAACATATCATAATTGTATAATTATTTTAACCGTCATTATATCTCCAGACTCAAGAATCACGAAGAGGGATCGTGATAGAAATCCTCAAGCTGTGATCATTGAAAGCTGTGGCTTTGAATCTGCATTTAGAAGAGTACGATATGGCTGTACTACTATGTGGATAAAACGTCTTCGCCCAAAGAATTGTCTCTAAGAGAGCAATCTACGCTGCTGCATACGCTGCTGGCAAGAAATTTACATAAGATAAGTTGTGCCACCACTATTCTTATTACCTGCATTTACAGCATGCAAGTCAGTAGTTACAACCACCGAAATTCAAGCCTCTCGATCGCTATTATAAAGCTTTGGTTTAAGTCGATAAGTCTGGTGGTCGAAACGTTGAAGTAAGCTTATTAATAACAGCGCAATAGTACCTGGCATTCCTCATCAGTTACGAATAACCTTGCCAAGTGAGATGTATAATAAGCGTGAGTTATGTGTATATTTTATGCTTGCTTGTCGCCTGTGCGTGTAACACGAATTATTACATGGTTACTGAACAAGCAAATGTAATGTACTTATACAATGCTCTATCCCACGAGAAGTAGACGGTTTAGCCCCGTGAATTGACCACTTTAAAGTATGATATGGACGTCACAGTCAACTGCATCCTGTCCCTATATGCTCCCTTCATTAGGAGTATAGCGCCATTCTCTTATTAGCTTATTAGCTATAAGTGGATTTCTTGCCGAATGTCAGGCGCAACAATTAAAATCTTAAATGCTCCAGAAACTGGTATTATAATGGCATTTTACATGCTAAATACCACTACAAGTATGAAGAATTAGGATAGGTATGAGTTCGACAATCAACCCAAAACAACACACAGCCTACAACAAATCATAGAACACAGCACTTGCCAACACTTCCAGTATACAGCCTGTGCCTTGGACCTCGAACAGGTGGTAAAATGTGATGACATTTCTCATTTCATAGTTTGCTTCGGTTTACAAGTCCACTGTTTGACTACCGATTCAGTATCAGTTCACTGTTGAGCAATGAGCATTTACCAGGTTTTCACGGGTATTTCAGCTACATTTCGGTACTACTATGTTGTGCTATTGGAACCCACCTGATAACACGATTATAATCTAGGATTCTATTATGTTTCTGAAGAAGTTCTTTTCAATGTTTATTGTTTTATTGACTCGTTCTATAATAAGCAGAGTCCTAATGTAACGGTAGACTGGATTTTATAATGTGTAATTACTATTACCGAAAAAGAACATCCCAATATCATATTGTACAGCTATTAGAATATTAAAGCTATCATTATGCCAAATAGGGGCTCAGCTAGCACCCACGAAATCTTTATATATCATTGCTCCTGCAGAGAAGTACTAATACAATAGTGTATTCCCGTGGTGGATTTATTTCTATGATGCCAGGCAGTATCATACACTACACAACTAGCTACGAGAAAGAAGATTCAAGGGGACAGTATCATAGCGAATAAGCAAAAATTTATGTGAATTTATATCTATCTACCAACTACTGCAACTTAAACATGCCAATAATTAAATAGCTGAAGACCTAGGTAGTATAAACAGTTGAGAGGTATAATGATATTGATAAAATGCAAAATCAAAAATATGCCAAGTTGTTGACAAGCAGAATAAGCGTAGGTTGTGTGGTTAAACATTTTAACCTGTAAAATGCACTAACACATCAGGTAGCTAAGAAGCAAGTATGTATTGTATAAAGAACTAAAACAAAACGGCCATGATTCAAAAGCCTGAGGAGAGGAGCTGATACACCCAGCACACCACACCAAAGTCACAAACCACACGGTTACCAAACGAACAATGTGCTGCGTTATGAAGTTTAATCATTATTACCTGACCCCAGGGTATTGAAATACATAGCGGTGTAGTCTTACATTAAATTGTTATAGCATTTAACCTCTTATACACATAGTACAACTTAACAGCTCTCTTCAAAGTGGGACTGAGCTAATCAAATATCAATAATCATTAATAGAGATTTGAAATTGTTATTTAAAGGTATAGTATCAATAAATCCTGGTAATTGATTTAAATTTCTCATCAAACTGCCATTGGTAGTTAATTTGAGGGCTTGGTAATTTGTTATCAAATGACATTGGAAAGGCATGAGTACCAAGTAAACATGATTTGTATATAAACTTACCCTTTGATCTGCAGCCTCATGTTTCTTCAAGATAGCAAGTCTCTTCTTCTCCATTTCCTCCTCCTGTTTCTTCCTCCTCTCCTCCTGAGCTTGCTTCTTTTCCAATTCCCGTTGCTTGAACAGTGACAAGTGACGACGGTGGTTTTCGGGAGAGAAAACTTTCTTAGTGACTTTAGGAGAACTACCTATTGGGAAGTTTTGAGAATTTGATGCATCATTATAATAGAAAACGAGGTATTTCAGTGAGGGACAAAAACATCTGCCATAAATAGAGCTGAAACTTGAAAATTCTCTGCTTGGTATTGAGCCTGGAATGATCGGAATACTTACCTGCCCTCTTAGGCTTGGGTGATGTCATTTCAGGTAGATTTGGAGATCTTGTGGGAATTGGAGAGGTGCTAATAGTTTCATTATCTTCAATTGGAAGAGGATCAGAAGGTATAGGTTCAGGAGACACACTCACAGGTACTTCATGTCTATCTTGATCAGATGCCTCTTGGTCAGGAATATTGTCTAATGCCTCTATTTCTGTCTCTGTATTTGATGTGGGCATGGTTTCTTTAACATCATCTGGTGCATCTTCCTCCAATTCAAGAGGAGGTTCTGCAGAATTATCTTGTACACTGAAGTTAAGATTTCATCAGATTTGAATACATAGGATTTTCCAAAAGTAGAATTTATAAAATTGAACAGTTTAGCATTTGAAACTTTAAATTACTTACATTTAAAAAGGTTTCAATCAATTTATCATTATCAATATCATATTTCATTGAACTTACATTTCTGCTGGAGTTTCACCTTTATCTTCAATGTCAGGTTCTACAATATTGGTGTTTTCATTATTTACTTTATCTAAAGGACCCTCATCATTTTCTTGTATATTTTCATTTATAATATCTTCTTTTGGTTGGATTTCATTTGTTTCTAAATTCTTGTGGTCAGAAATTTCATCAAGAATCTCCTCTTGAGGTTGGAATTCATCCATTTCTGTTTTCTTGTGGTTTTCAGAAATTACATTTGATGTTACATTTGTCTCCTACTCAAATTGAAAGTAATAATGTCATGATTTTGGTCAGTTATGGTCAGTTAAAATCAATTATACTTGTTGATTAATTGATCATTAATTCTTTGGATGACTTAAAGAATAATAATCATGATTTTTTACAGCATTCATTCTAAAAATATCATTTCTCCCTGTATATAGAGGCAAACTCCATGTGCTGAGGGCAGACATCAAGTCAATTATGATATGTGTGCAGATTGTTGTTTGACAGAGGCCTCCATAATGAATGACATGCCGATTTCCTCTGGTGCTTCAATGTTCTATACAACTTCTGCCAAAAGTACATTATTTTGTGTGTCATTATCAAGGCCTTTGCCAATTGAGCAATCTAAACACATAGGTGATGCAATTGATTCCACAACAAATATAATCAGAAAATCAGAAATAATATATAGACTAAAGATTGATCATTGAAGTGAATCAAAGAATTATCAATGAAATCTGAATCATAAATATAAAAATTGATACCATAAAGTTTTCATAAAGCAAGTGACTCCTAACTGATCACCTCACTCCTGCATTGATTATTATAGGTCAGTCAAAGTTCATTGTATGTAAATAAATTTAACCACAGAAATAAAAGGCATCATAAAAACTTGATAAAACCCTAAATAAAACATTACTGATGTTAAAGTGAAATTATATAAATATGGAAATGAAAGAATTCAACCTCTAGAGCAGTATTCTTAATCACCTTTCAATGAACTCAAGGAGATATATGATGAGTCTTCCATAAAAATCAGTGAACTCAGTGAAATGGAGAACTAATTGAGAAGAAGTAAGATCCACATGAAACTCTTGAACATTATTAGTATCAATAGGATATATTGTGTCTTGAACAGCATTGTTTATTTTAAGTTCACATGCCTTAGCAGCAAATCCTCCCTGAAATTGAATCCTGATGCAATTAATTTTAGCTGCCTGATCAAACTTTACAGCAATATGCTGTGTCTCCCCTTGATCACTATTCCAGCATGTATCAGGGCATCCATCAAACATATATTTTTTCCCATACTCTCGAGTATTGCGATCAAGAGTAGTACTCACTTTGCTGCTGGCTACTTTCCATGTCCCCATAATCTCAGTTAGAAAAATTAGCAAAAAAATAATGAATATGGCTGACTAGTGAACATCAAATTGATGCTCACCACCACAATGAAAGTAATTCTATGGTAAGATAATAATAATAATTTAAACTTTTATATTATAGTGGCACATCAACTTATTTCAATGCACAGCTGTGTGACATAAAATAACTTGCATCAACTGACATAACACCAGTATTTAATCAATGATAAATTTTAGTAAAATAAGTTAAGATAATAAGTTAACAGCTAGTTAACAAATCTAGTTAGCAAATCTCATGAATAAATGATGATATGAGGTATAAAACATGAAGAATTAAGCCTTGTAAAATAGAATCTTCATCATTGAGATAACTCTTCATAGCATAATAAAGGTGCATAAAAGCATCTCGTCAAAAGGATAGAAGAATAAGCTTTCGAATAAGCTTTGTGAGAATCTGGCATCATGGCTTGCCTCAGCACGGAAGACAATGTCCAACAAACATTTTTAATTCAAAAACTGTTTGCTTTGCTACTTTTTTCGAGTGTTAAGACATCTGAAATTCTGAAAATCCAATATATGAGTTTTCAATCATTATTTCTTCGTTCATTTCCCTTTTAACTCCCCTTTTACCACCATACCTTGTCAAAAGGTTAATACCCCCAAAATAAGACAGTTTTCCTATTTTAGGAAGCTTTTTCATTTCAATCTCAAGCGCTGGGACAAAAATGACCTTAATGAAAGTGTTTTAAATCATTATTTATATTCGGAGTTTAAACATCTGCTTTGTAGAACAAATATAGTCATATTTGTAGTCAAGATGGGGCTTAAACAGCCCTTTCCTCAACCTAACCTCCTTTTACAAGTCCCGTTTTTTCTGATGTACCCGCCGCGCGCGCTTAGCTTCCTGCTCTGAGGAAGCGCGCCGCGGAACACAAACAAAGATATACGTGTTTAGCAAGACGTCAGCGGCTGGAATTAGCGTCGCGCGCTGATTCTGATCTCATGAGGGTCTATCTATATATATCAACGGCTTGCTATACTGCCGTGATCTGGAAAAAGGAAGTAACTGCAAATTTTGAAGTTTTGGAGATATGGGTACCAAAATTTTCAGCTCGTTGAGCTCTACAAGATGAGCTATGTCATTGGAATGAGAAATGCTCCTGAAAAACTCGAAAAGAAGTAACTGCAGTTTTGAGAACATTTCAGCGATTTTGTGATTTTGTTATCTGGAAGAAGGAAGTATCTCACGCAGATACTTCCTTTTTCCAGATAAACCTGAAAATTGGGCACTTACTTCCCTTTTGAGACAGTTTTCTCCAGAGTGTTCAAATTATAATTTGTAAAAAGGAAGTATCTTACTGATTATTCATGCCTATACTTCTTTTTTCTAGGTAATACTCTCAAAGGCCAGAATTGAAAGGAAGTATCTTACATAGATACTTCCTTTTTCCAAATAAACCTTGAAAATGTGTTAGTTACTTCCTCTACTGAACATAGTTTGGTGTGCTGTTTCAAGATAAAAGGAAGTAACTGACAAATGTCCCAGAAAAGGAAGTAACTGCAGTTTTAGTCGGAATTTCTTTCAAATCATTAGCAATTAACCCATTACTGTGGATGCACTGATTATTGAATAGAAATAAAATTAGCGAGCGAGAATTTATGATCATTCACCTCTCAGTATATATGAATTTCACCATATCTATCCGAAAATAAATTGTCGAGAAAATGTGAAACGCAAAAGTGCGATTATCTCGAAACGAAGTTCATGCTAGTTACTTCCTTTTTCCAAATCACGGCAGTATATGCTAAACACATATACCCCTGTTATCAGTGTTATCGTCGCGCTTCCCCGTAGGGAAGCGCGCACGCGTACACATACCGGTGGCCGAGCAGGCTCACTTTTTTACATAAAATTTTACATAAAAATTTTTATGTAAAAATTTTTGAGCCTTTTCGTACAACCCCGTGGTCGAGGAAGATCAAAAAATTTTATGTAAAAATTTTTGAGCCTTTTCGTCCACTGCAGTGGCCGAGAAGGATCACTTTATTTCACATAAAAATTTTTGATCCTCCTCGCTTCCATAGATCTAATTTCAGCATAATGGCCATTGGCCACGTCGTTTGCACCTGCTGTGGCCGCGCGCGCGTTAGGCGGCCGATCTAGCGCGCGGCGCGGCGCGCGCGCAGATGGAATTCTGACAAATTATTTGAGTCGATTTTTTTTGTATTTTTTGCCTTGAGCAGTAATTATTCAAATCAATTCTATGAAAAGGCCGTAGAATTATTTTTCTAATGAACCATGGGCACGTGTTTTGAAATAAATGTTTCTGTTGAATCAATGATCTTAAATGTCAGTATTAAATCAAAATATCCTATAAATCATTTTAATTATTTATTTCTATGAATTTATTTGAAATAAAAAGAAATCTTTCTTCAAGACATCAATTTCTATGAATAGAAGTATTCTGCAATGGATAGGCTTCATGGATACTTTGTGTTTAGTTTTGTGAAGAGTTTGTTGAACCGTGTTGCTGTAAAGCAAAAAAGTTTTATACTTTATACTATACTACTTTGGTTAATTGGGCTATCCATCTGAATTCTTTTGATGCTATAAATCAAATTATATTATGTTGTTAATGGATTCATGAATTATGAATTATCTTATGAATTGTCTTATGAATTATGTTTCATAAAAGGATTGGGGCTATATTTGTGACAAATGTAAACTGTTTCTATGCTTGTACATAGATGTTTTAAAGAAATTATTTATCTTATGGATTTTTCTCTACTAAATTGGTAACTACTGCTTTTCCAACATAGCCATTTAGCCGCAAAAGTCATGCCACAATAATGCAATGTCC